>JAMJFZ010000484.1:780000-1010000 GCA_026225945.1 Cricetomys ansorgei
AGCAGCCCTTTACAGCCCCTTCTGGCTGTCTTTATCTGTCTAAACCTGGAGAACTGGACTAACTCCTAAAATCTCCTATCCCGTTAACTGTCCCTTGTCTCAGCCTGGCGGCTGCCTGGCTTCCCAGCAACTGCCCTTTATCTGAGCCTGTTCCCATCAACATCCTTGCACTTTCTCTGCCAGTTCCAACTGACAACACTCTCTTAAATAGGGCTCCTAAGCTGTTTCCAGAATCCAAGCGGCATGTAACCATAAGGAAGGCTGCACAGTACAAAAAGCTTCTTGGCAAAGCATCCTACTACAGAAAGCCAGCAATCCATATTCCTAGATTCTTTAAGGAGATTGACAGAAGAGATTTAAGGTGAAAATCCACCATTAGCTGGGTGGTGGTGGAGCACGCCTTTAATTCCAGCACTCGTGAGACAGAAGCAAGCGGATCTCTGTGAGTTTGAGGCTAGCCTCGTCTAAGACGTGAGTACCAGGACAGCCAGAGTTCCAACCGAGAAATCCTGTCTCAAAATAAACAAACAAACAAACACAAAAAAAAGAAAAAGAAAAACAAAACCCACCGTCCCAGAGAGGCCTTCAGGAACTTCACTGCGATCTTGTGGTTCCGCTGGGCATCTTCCACCAGTTTCTGATGCCTCAGTCCCAGCTCTCTCTGCACATGCAAAGACTTCCTGCAGCAACACAGTCAGAGATGAGAGCGAGTGTCCCATGAGACACCTGCATGCCACAGATGTTAAACAAAATGCTGCTGGGGGCTCTGGTGTGAGAAGGCCGCCAAAGACGGGGTCTGACCCGGCTGGGCAGGAGCCTGGCAGGAGAAGGGACCAGAAAAGATGGTCTTGGGAGAGCAGAGTCCAGGATCCCCCAGGTCCCTGGGGATAGAGACTGCCTCAGGACGTGTAGGAACTGAGCTTGAGCACTCCGCGGCTTGTGTAGGCAAAGGAGTATCCAGATGTGTGACGGAGCTCGAGGACAGCACAGCTGGGAAGGGATAAAGGATGTGCATATGGAAGGATCTGCTGATTTCTGTAGAGCAGGCGATCCATCATTTAACTTACCGCACAGACGCAAAGAGAAGGAACTGTGAGCTGATCTGGAAAGATGTGGTATAGAAGGTGAAGGGACCGGTGAGGGCCAGGTCTGAAAGGCACTTACCGGGACCTCAGGAGACGGTTCCTCTCCACCCTCTGTGAGGTCTCTTTCTCCTTTTGAAACTGCTGGGCTGAGTGTACTTCAAGGGTCCTCTGCCTAGCTTCTGCCTCTTCTTCATTACGCTTCCGGACACTCTCAAATTGCCCCTTTTGGATCTCAATGTGCCACATGGCATTCCTTACAAAAAACAAACCATTTACTGTTTATGGTAGCTAACCTTGGAGACCTGGAGCCACCCTTCTGTGAAGCTTCTCTCTGGTACTTTATTTTGATAAATATTCTAGTCAGATATTAGACATCACTGATGAGAAGTCAGCACCCTCCTTTAAGGCTTACCCTTGGCCCAGTATTACCAGAGACAGAGGTCCCACTATCTGGTCCTCAAGCTTAGGAAAATTGCCATCACATCAAATCGGGCCTGAGGTAGCATCTGGCCACAGGCACTGACCTGACCTAAGGATTGGGTCAGCTTACTGTAGTGGTCCCCTTGCCTGGCCTGAGGAAAGCATCTGGAAAATGTCTTCTGAGGGGCCTACTGGAGCTACCAGAAACCACCCCAAGTCTTCAAACATGCTTGGGAAGAGGCTCAGAGGATGGTTGCGCCAGTCCTGTCCAGGGCATATCTGGATAATGAGGGATCTGCTGGGCCCTGCCGTCAGCTGTCAGGGGGTCCTGCATCTGTGCTGTGAAGTCCATGGCACTGCTCAGGCTCCCAGCACAGTCCAGGATGCTTGTAGCTCATCTTCGTTTGGGATGAGTAGCAAGAGGTTGATACAGAATTGTCCGTTCTAGGATGTGGGAGTCCACGAACCCACGTGCCTGGTTTCTAGCCATCACAGCCGACACAGCTAGGCATGCACTACAGAACACCGAGCACGGCTGAATAAGAACTTCTCCTGGGGCCTCGCTTTGCCTGGGGGATGGCCTTGCTCGAAGCTCTGCCCAGAGGACCCTGCTAGACCAGAACTAATGACAGAAGGTCCACGACTCACTATACAACGTTGGGAAGAAGTGTTTTAGCTTAAATGTTGTATATTTGACAAATGTTTCAAATCTGTCCTGTATAGCTGTGGGTTTTTGATAAATGTGCTAACGTTCATTATCAAAATTTCCCTCCATTCTTAATTTGTTAAAAATATTTTTTAAAAAATCATGACTATAGAGTTGAGTCCAGTCTTTCTCCCCAGTCAGCTCCATGGCAGTTAGAGGAAATCTGGAGTAAGAGTTGAAATACTAGAAGCCCCTCAGTGTTGGGTGGAAGGACGGACCCACTTATCTGGAGAAAATATGCTACAGAAATTTTGTAAAGAACACTCCATTATATCTCCAATAACATGCAAAGCCATTATGGTCTTGTGAAGTGTGTTAGGGATACAGATGGGACACTTCCTTTAGAAATGGGCTCTGTGTTGATGGAGTCCTGAGAGGCAGAGGCCAGGTGGCTATGCCTGGAGCAGAGGTGGGCTTAGTGTGTCTCAGCGTAGACAGGACAAGGGCTTTACGGCAGATCCCACACAAACAGATAGGAATGCCACTAGACACCTTCATTTGAATCACCAGTGTGGTCAGAGACAGATGACAGCTGCTGGCACAGAGAGAAGACACCGTGGCCATTTTTTAATTGCCTCTGTAAGTTTGACATTGTTTTAAAGTGAAAAACAAATTTAAGAAGTAAATAGATGCCTGTAGCAACTCAATACAGGCAGGGCCTCTAAGGGTCTTGCCTGCCCTCGTTTCTGAGCCACAGAAAGAGAAAGTCCCCGGGCCAGCCAAGCACCAATCAAGGACGGGGTAAGTATTCGCCTTCTCAGCTCTAGATGAACCGACTTGTCTCGGCTGCGTGTAGGGGTCATGGGATGTTGGCTTGGATTGTAACCAGTCACAGCAGGTGCGAGTCAGGGACTGGTGCACTGAGGAGAGGGTGAGTAGTTTGGTCTGACTGTGGTATGCAGCAAGGGCCACAGCTGTCTTGCTTATGGCCGGGTCCCTTACAGTGTCCCGGCTCTCTGTGTGTCTTCTGTCCTCAGATTCGGAAGCTTTCCAACTTGAACTGCTGTTGAATAACAGCAGAACTGTGATGTGCCCCTGGGCTGGGCAGCAGCCCCGCAGCTCGCTGGACTATATTGTTGGGAGCCCTTGCTGGTGTTACCAGGGAGCTGTTTATAAGAAACCTCTTTTTGGACTTACTAGAGGCCCTTCTAGTTTGCAACCTAAACTCTGACCAGCAAAATGATTAATGCTGCTGTCCCCTCCGTGGATGTTTCTAGAAAAGTTGAGAATACTTTTTCCCCCAATACTAAGGACTAAATTAGGGCTTTATGCATGCTATTCAAACGATTTACCACTGAGCCCCGGGCCAAGAAGTACAGGGAATAAGGAAAGAGGGAAGAAGCTGATTATACAGTTATTAAGATTATCAACAAAACTGAGGAAACTGGAAACACTTAGTGTGAAAAGCTTTCTTTCAGCTGCTTTGACATGCTGCCCTTTAATCCCACACAGGTCTGTGCTGGGCGAGCTAGCCGGGTGCTAGCTCATAAAGCCAGTCTTGCAGGCCCTTGCAAACTTACTCACTGTCCTCCAGCATGGCTGTGATTTTGGACTGCACGTCTTTCTCATTCTCCAGCTCCTTGTGCAGGCGTCTAGATGCAGCCTGGAGACGGCCCATAGCAGCCCTGGAGGACAGCATCAGGACACAGGAAGGACCACAGATCAACAGTGATCTCATTGAGAAAGAGAGAGAGTTGAAGACAGCCTAGTGCTTTCCCTCGGCCCTTCCATTTTCAGGAGGAAAAATCTATTTGAAGTGGATACCCAGAGGTGAGATCCTGTGGTGTCACATAAAGTGTTTTCTACAGCCATTTCCAGTTGGGCAAGTAGGACCAACGTAGGGCTGTGGAAGGCAGAGGTCATCGGGAGTGGGGTTTCTGCCTTCATCACCAGTGTGTACTCTCTGCTATTGGCCTCTCACCAGCTTACTCCCTGAAACACTACCAAGGCCCAGTGTTCAGAGCGGCTCTGAGTCTTCACTCCAGCCCTCTCGTTCTGCCGTCCTGTAGTTGAGATCCAATCATACTATCAGATGCACCCATTTTGTGGAGTGGTAAGCGGCCATCTCCTCTCAGGGGTAACGTTTGGAGGGAACGCCACGGAGAAGAGCCTGAAGACATGGTTCGGGATGTGGGTGGGTGTTCCTGTACCCGTGGAGTGCTGGGAAGCAGGTGTCCAGGAACTGAAACGCTCTGGGGTTATCTGTGGATACTGAGCTGGTGGCCCACAGAATCAGATGAGAGTTTAAATCCCACAGAGAGCCAGATGCGGTGGTTTGGGCTTGTGATCCCAACACTTGGGGTGTGTGAGGCAGGAGGATTGCAAATTTGAGGATAGCATGGACCACAGAGATAGATTCTGTCTCTAAATAAGTAAGTAAACAGTATAAGCACTCTACAAAGAAGCCATTCCCATCAGTGACCGAGGCTACATACTGCTTCATGAGCCGCGTGGACTCAGTCTTGTCAGAACCCTACACTGACGCTTCTTTGTGTGTGTGTGTGTGTGTGTGTGTGCATGCATGCGTGTGTGTGCATGCGAATGTGTGTGTGCATGCATGTGTGCATATGCATGTGTGTGCATGCATGTGTGCATATGCATGTGTGTGTGCATGCATGTGTGTGTGCATGCGAATATGTGTGCATGCACGTGTGTGTGCATATGCATGTGTGCGTGCGTGTATGTGTGTGCATGCGAATGTGTGTGCATGCATGTGTGTGTGCATGAGCATGTGTGTGCGCATGCGTGTGTATGTGTGTGTGCATGCGAATGTGTGTGTGCATGCACGTGTGTGCATATGCATGTGTGTGCATGCGAATATGTGTGCATGCATGTGTGTGTGCATATGCATGTGTGTGTGCATGCATGTGTGTGTACATGCGAATGTGTGTGTGTACATGCGAATGTGTGTGTGCATGCGTGTGTGTATGTGTGTGTGTGCATGTGAATGTGTGTGCATGCGTGTATGTGTGTGTGCATGCGAATGTGTGCATGCATATGTGTGTGCATGAGCATGTGTGTGCGCATGCGTGTGTATGTGTGTGTGCATGCGAATGTGTGTGTGCATGCATGTGTGTGTGTACATGCGAATGTGTGTGCGCATGCGTGCATGCGTGTGTGTGTGTGCATACGCATGTGTGTGTGCATGCGAATGTGTGTGTGCATGTATATGTGTGTGCATATGCATGTGTGTGTGCATATGCATGTGTGTGTGCATGCGAATGTGTGTGCATGCACGTGTGTGTGCATGCATGTGTGTGTACATGCGAATGTGTGTGTGCATGCGTGTGTGCATGCGTGTGTGCATGTGAATGTGTGTGCATGCGAGTGTGTGCATGCGTGTGTGTGTGCATATGCATGTGTGTGTGCATGTGCTGTGTGTGTACATGTGAATGTGTGTGTGTGTGTGTGCGTGCGCATGGTTAGACGGCAACATCAGGTGTCTTCCTCAGTCATTCTCTGCCTTACTCTTTTGAGACAGGCTCTGTCACTGAATCTGGAACTCACAGATTCCGCTAGTCTGGCCAGCCAGCAAGACCTCTGGATCCTCCTGTGTCTGCTTCTCCAGTGTTGTGATTATAGGTGTGCACTTGCTCTGCTCATGGGGCTGGGGATCCAATTCAGGTCTTCATTTTTTGTGTAGCAAGTATTTCACCAACTGAGCCAGTTCCTAGACTGACATTTCTTCCTCATGTTATATTGCTTGTCTGCCACCCTGCAGAGATGCTGTTTGCCTCTTGACTATCTGAAAATAGCAGGCACTTAACACTCATCTTTTTGAATGAACGAACCCTCTATGGTATGATACCATCTTGACCATCATGGTTAACACTGGCTGTCCAACATCCCTGCCCATGAGGATGACCTACATGTTGTTGGCTTCTCTCTCTGTGGAGATCTCAGCTGCCAAACTCTCTTGCTGTTTGGTGAGGAGGTCCATCCTCTGACGACACACACGCAGCTCCTCTCTAGAACATCGAAATAAGAATTGGCATAATGTTTTCCTAAAGTTCTAGCCTCAGAAGGGGTCAGTGGGGCAGGGAACAGGGAAGATCTAAGATCCAGGCCAAGGACTAAGAACACTTTGTCTTTCTAGGGGTCTCTCTGGCTCTATCAAGTTACACCAGTAGGCTGTTTTCTGAAAACCCTGACAAAGGGGCCAGTTGTGAACTCCCCACCCCCCAAAGGTGATACGCCTAGGAAGCCAAGGGCAATGCAGTCAACATGAACTTGTATAAGCACAGGCTCCTGAAGAATACACAGCTGCAAATGGCTACAGCTCTTCATCAGCATGCCTTAACAGCCAAAGCAGTTCCCTGTGTGGGCCTGGATGAAATGCTAAAGCCTGTGATTTTCACCCCAGCTGGAAGCAACAGAGCAAAATCTAAAGCATGAGTTCTACAGGACACTTAAAGGATGACACAGGACAATTGCAACATGAGGAGCACGAGGTTGATATTATGTGCTGGGGTCATGCAGAAAGATACTTTTGTACTATGACCCTGGAATTGCCTTTCAAATGGTCAGCAGAAGGACCAGAGCTACGACACACAGGTCGATACATACTCGGGGAAAAAGCTGAACGCAGTGATCTGCTGGTAGCATAAAGGGGACAGCTGCCTGCTACTGGTTTCCAACTTTTCTGTATATTGGGGAACGCACTCAATATTTCAGCTGATTATGTTGTCAGACCAAGTGCCAGTGAGGCCAAGACCCTGAGACAGGAGGCTGTCCACAAGGGCCACAGTCACACCTGGAAGGAGCAGAGGTGAGATGGTCGCGGAGGACCCGGGAGGACCCGGGAGGACCCTTACTTCTCTGGGGTCTGTCAGGACTGAGGGAGGGGGAAAGGAGTTTGAGCCCTGGGCACCACATCCATCCAGACTTGTGAGGTTGCTCCTTGTGAAAACTAGCAGGACTCTCAAGGAAAAAGCCAGAAGCTCCTGCATGTTTACTGTACAACCAGGAGTGTGGGTAGGCTATGGGCCCTCAGCAATTGGGCTCACTTGGTCTTTTGAATAAAAAGTTCCTTTTCCTCATGCTGTTTGTCTAGGAGGTTCAAGCTCCTGCGAAGATGGAATGCCTGGACTCTGTCCTTAGTGGTCAGCTTCTTCATTTTCTCGGCAGTCTTGTCCTCTGCTTCTGCTGAGCTTGAAACAAAAAGGCAGCACTTGCTTCACACACACACGGTAACACAGCACTGCTGCAGAGTGCTCTACGCCCAGCAGCTCCACAGCGTGCTGGGCTGCAGTTCAAAGGAAGGAGAGCTGCAACCTGATGAATTACCAGCAGGGTCCTGGGCCCGCGGCGTTCTTAGGTTCCTGAAGAAGCGAGTCCATATCAAACTCTGGATCTTCTAACTGGGTTCTTTCTAGAAATCAAGGAGACAGGCAAAACAGAAACAACAGAAAGCCAAACTGCAGACAGAGTGTGGTGGCTCCTGTCTACAATCCCAGTACAGGAAAGATAAAAGCAGGAGAAGCAGGAACTTCAGGTCAGGTCTAGGAAGTTCAAGGCCATCTCTTGAGCCATATGGGGCTCTGTCTCAAAATTCAAAACAAAACGCAACAAAAATATTATCAGAGGATGCAGAAAAACATTTTTTAGAAAAGAAAACAAGGTATCTCTCTGTCTCTCTCTCTGTCTCTGTCTCTGTCTCTCTTTCTCTCTCTCACACACACACCCTAAACCTGTAGTTCAAGCATGCAAGTTTCATTTTAGAACAAATTCTGACCAGCCCAAACTTTATAGGTAAGGATGGTTCTCAAAGTTCATCCAGGGAACTCTGGGAGCCCCCAAGATTCTTTCAGTTTCAAACTGTTTTCATAATGATACCAAACTGTGTTTAGTGGAGCCCGCGAAGCTGCAGGACATGGATGGTGCACCTATCTTCTGATGAACCGGATTCTATTTCAAGAGCAGTAGTTCATTATTGCTTCAAAAAATGTTTTCAATTTTACTTTTTTTTTCTTTTTCAGACAAGGTATATGTAGCTTAGGCTGTTGGCCTTGAGCTTTCTACTGTCTCCCTGCCTCAGCTGGAATTTAAAAGGCATTTCTACTAAGCTTTGCTCAGTTTTTACTTTGTGTTTTGTTTTCATTTGAGACAGGGTTTTACTGTGTATCCTAAATTGGTCTTGAGCTCACATCAGTCCTCCTGCTTTGGCCACCCACATGGAGAGAGATGATCTCACTGTGTAGCCTTGGCTCTCCTGGAGCTTGCTAGATCAGGTTGGCCTCAAGCTCACAGAGATGCACTGGTCTCTGCCTCTGTGCTGAGGTTAGGGGCATGCGCCACTATGCCTGGACCAAATTACACTTTTTAACACAGTAAATAAGGGTAGAAAGAGCTGATAAGATAAAGGTTACCTGAATCACTAGTAAATTTAAATGTAGAAGGGCTCTCAAAAATCTGAAGGCCAGTTAATGGCTTGGTGAGTAAAAACCCACTCGCCAAGCCTGAGTTCATCTTCGGAACCCATGTGGTGGGAGGAGAGAACCAATCCTGCAAGTTGTCCAACCTCCATACACCCGTAGCATTTACACACACAAAATCAAATAAATGTAAAAAAAAAAAACCCATAATTTTGATTTTTTTATATGTTTAAATGTCGGCCTGCATGTGTGCATGTGCACCTTGCATGTGCCTGCAGAGGCGAGAAGATGGCGCCAGGTTCCTAGGCACTGGAGCTACAGACAGTTGCGAGCTGTCATGTGGGTACCAAAAACTGAGCCTGGGTCCTCTGCAACATCTGTAAGTATTCTTGGCCACTGAGACATCTTTCCAAATATATATTTGTCATGAAACATTACTGTAGACTTTCAAAAAAAAAAAAAAAAAAACCAAGGAGAATTATGAGTTTATCTCCATGTCTTCATTATATCTCTGAAAAAATTACTAAAAACAATGTGAAAGGCCTCAGCCCATCGCCACGGAGAGGGCGCAAGAAGACCAGGTGAGAGGGTCACACAAACCCGGGGGAAGGGGGGTCGGGGACAGGGTGGAGCAGGGACCCTGGCCCAGAAGACATGGTCAGGGGATCAAGTTGGTAGGCTGGAAGGAAGGGATTCCAGAAAAGTTTGGATCATCAGAAATTTTTAAAAGAAATTCTAAAATCTTCAAGAAAAAAGAAAGATAGGTCTCATTAAAAGGCAATGGCATCAATTTCTCAACGGTGACACTGGGAACCAGAAAAATACTGATCACCACGTTCAGACCCTCAGCCATTATTCATTATTTTCCAACTAAAGACAGCAGCAGAAGTTCCCTGTTTGAGAGAGAGACGATTTTAACACGTGAACTTTCCCTGGAATAAGGGGCGACCAGGAAGCACACCAGCCTCCCCGCCGCTGCAACTAGTTCATCATTACCATCGTCCACGGCAGGGAAGGTGTCCACAAGCTCCTCGTCGGAGAACTGGGCCGAAGGTTTTTCCATACTGGGAGACGGAAACAGGCTGAAAAATCATTACAAAATAGATATCAACAGGATCACAGACTTAAAAACAATATCCTCAACGTTTATAAGAATTATGGGCGTAGCGGCGCACGCCTGTGGCCCCAGTTCAGGAAGCTGAAGAAGGAAGATGTTTGAAACTGACATGTGCTACTCAAAAGATTAAAAAAAAAAAAAAGGGAATACTTTCTCTTGTATAACACACTAAGAAAATGGAGAAGCTATAGACTAAGAAAAAAATATTTATAGCAGAGATACTTGGCAAAAGTTTGTATCCAGAATGTAGAGGTCCTAAATATCAGCAAGATAAAAGTACAATCTTAAAGGGTTCAAAGAGTTGTATGTAGCAAAAAAGATGCTCATGGTGAGCAAACCTCTGCTCGTTTGATCGTTCACACACACTTAGTAGGTACGATTTGGTGCGGTGAGATGGCTCAGTAGCTAAGGCCACTTGCTGCCGAGCGTGACAATCTGAGTTCGGTCCCCAGGAACCACCTGGCAGGAGACAACCGACCCCACAAATGGTCTCTGCTATGTTCGCATACACACGTGTACAAAATAAATAAAAATATGCTAAAATTTTAAAAATGGAACAAATGATCTAATTTCTCCAACAAATAAACGTAACAGGGTAAATGGAAAGGTAGGGGAGCATTTCAGATCAGAAGGCCTTATGAGACCAGTCAGCCACATAGCCCGTGTTAGGTTTGGCTCCTGATTCGAGCAGACAACCCTAAAGGAGGTCCTTCAGATAATTCCTGAAAATTGGCAACAGGTGTTGGATTTTATTAAGCAATTACTGTAAATTCTGTTGGAGTTGATAGGATTTTGTGGGCAGGCTAAAAGTACAGAGGTGCATACTAAGGTTTTCTGAGAGATGAGAGTATTCCTGGTTATTTTTTTTTCTCCCAAGACAGAGTTTTCTCTGCTGTAGCTCTGACTGTCCTGGAACTCACAGAGATCCGCCTGCCTCTGCCTCCTGAGCGCTGGGATTAAAGGGGTGCGCCACCACCACCCAGCTGCCTGGTTATCTTTACAATGTGTCAGGCCAAACTGGAACAGGAAGAACACAGTACTGATATAGCTAGAGTCTCGGGTTCCTATTATCCTTCTTCCTATTTGTTTTAAATTTCCAAGATTCATCTTATTTGTGCGTGCATGTGTGTGCACGCGCGCGAGTGTGCTCGAAGATGCCCGCACAAGTCAGAAGATCCCCTGGAACTGGAGTTACAGCTGGTTCTAAATGGCCCGGTGTTGGTACCGGGAACTCAACGCCAGTTCTCTGGGAGAGTCATAAATGCTCTTAGCGGTTCAGCCACCTTGCCAGCCTCTTTCTCCCTATTTTTGTGATTCTTGAATTTCTATAAGAAAAAAATTGCAAAAGGAAGAAAATGAAAATAAAGAAATAAATCAACAGGCTCAGGCTCAGGCATCGGAGACTTCCAACCAGTCAGGTTCAGATCCACTGAACTGCACCCGAGTCTCGGGAGGAGCGTGTCCCTGTGTAGGTACATATGTGCGCACGATGGAGAAAAGTAAATCAGAAACTTGCCCGTTGAGCTGCAAAGCCAATGTGGAAAGGCGAGGGACAGCGGTGCTGAAGGAAGATGGGCAGGAGCACCCTAAAGTTCAGCAGTGCTGTGGCAAAGAGAAACAGAGCTACGACATGGCATAAAGAGTCTGGAAACTGGTCGCCGAAGACCGATGCCACTTGGTACAGAATCTGACTGCTCTCCAGCAGGACCGAGTGTTTTCCGGGGGGGCGTGTTAAGAAGCTGGACCCTTTCCTGGAAAATCAGCTCCGTGTGGATTAAAAGCTCATGTATGAAAAATGAGACCGCCACAGTGGCAGTGGCCAAGGGGTGTCATGACCTGGAGGTTTCTAAACGAGACACCAAACAATTAGCTGGGAGAGAAGATGCTGGCAGAGTCACCTATATGGAATTTACAACTTCTGATCAGATGATACCCTAAGGAGACTCAGAGGAAAGCCATGGGGTAGAAGGTAATAACGTAAAAGGTTTGCCATCAAGACCAAAGACCTACTGCGTTCATACAGATTACACCACCCAGAGCAAATACAGGCAAAGCTTTGTCACTGGGAGCTTTATAATAAGAAACACTAGCCATATACATATACATATATATAATACATATATTACACACACACACGAAAGTAGCCATATAAAGACTCGTATTTCAACAGTGAGGTGGGAACTGGAACGCTGGCACTAGAGATCAGAAACTAAGCATTATACACCAGCAAAACAAAACAAAACAGAAACAAAACCACAGCAAACAAACAAACAAATCTTTGCTTATTATTTTTTAATAAACCACCACGTATGTGGGGGCTTAAAAACGACACAAATTTATCTCATTGTTCCGGAGGCAAGGCATCTGGGTCTCGGGACCTAAAGCAGGTGTCAGCAGGTCTGTGTGGAACCAGCCTGCTGTGGCCAGTGCCATCTTGAGTCATAATTATCACACTGTCCTCTGAGTGGCCTTACACTTTTTTCTCTCAGCGAATCATAAATAGAAAAGAAGATTAGTGTCTTATGTGGACTTTACGACTGTATTTTGCCTCCAGAGATCTACCAGACTCCATTATCATTATCATTATCATTATCATCATTATTATTTGAAAGCATCTCATTACAGCCTTGAATTCACAATCCTCCTGTCTCAGCTTCCTGAGAGCTAGGGCTGCGGTAGTGTACCATCATATTCATCTTTGACATTATCTTAAGATAAATAGACACGTTACAGAGGGAATGAGTTTGCCTTTGTTCTAACCCACAAAATACGCTTCTCTTTTTGACCCCCCCCTTTTTTTTAACCTAGATTGCAGGGCCCCGTCTGGCCACCCAGGCCCCCACCTGTAAGTCCTCCTGTCCCCCGCCCCCGTCCCCTGCCGGTAAACCGCGCTCAGTGTAACCCTAGATTTGCCTTTCTCTTCTCCCATCTCACAGCACCTTGAAGCTAGTCCTCGTAAATCAGGACTAGGTTGTTCTGGAACGGCAGGGAAGAGAGAGAGACTTCCACTTTCCACCTTCTCTCCTTGGCACCGCTCCTCATTCCACCGTGTTCAAAGCTGTGGGGGTAGCTGGGTCAACCACGCTGCAGCCTTTGATGTCCTCATCCCTGCCCCCCTCTTCCGCTTGAATGACCTTTTAAGTGTGACTGCACTGGGCCCACTGAAATAGCCCATGATGACTCTTCCGTCACAAAGGCAGCTGATGGACCACCTCAGTTCTTCCTCTCCATGGAACAGCATGTTTTCACTGGTTCAGAGGGACTGGGACTTTGGGTGTCTGCCCTTCCTTCGGAAGCAGTGGGTTTTCTCCTGAGTGGGGGACCCTCTGTAGAGAAGAATCTACAGAAACCCACTCGCCACACTGGTTTCCTAGGTGCAATAACAAAGCACCCCACTCTGTATGCTTTACATAACAGAATGTATTTTGTCAGTCTTGAGGCAAGAAATCTGTTTGGTTTTTTGGACAGGGCTCCAGGCTGGGTATGGTGCTACACACCTTTAACCCCAGCTCTCAGGAGGCAGAGGCGGGTGGATCTCTGAGTCTGAGGCCAGCCTGGTCTATAGAGTGACTTCCAAGACAGCCAAGGTTACATAGAGAAACCCTGTCTTGAAAAACCAACCGACTAACTAACCAATCAGCAAAAACTACTGTTCAGGAGTAAACTTCTAATCAAAAGATAAGCAAAGAAGTGTGGTTAGAAATGAGCAGCATGGGTCTGCGCATGGTTAGCCAGGAGGGAAGGGTACTGAGCGATGGGTGCAGGTGATTCTATTGGCTTGGGTGGGCTTCTGATGTCTGCTGGACAAGCAACCCTTAACTGTACACGAGAAGTTAGACATCACTTGTCCGAGGAGAATATCCATCAGTGAGTAAGCACCCGAGCAGTCACTCGCTACCAGTACCTGGTGAGCTCAGTACCTGGCCCACAGCTGACGTCCAGGAAGTATTTTGCTAAACATTTTTTTTCCCCTCAGATAAAAGGAATTATTTTATGGAAAACCAAGCCAAGGAAGCCGATCCACTTCCAATGAAGGGTTCTGTCTTTAAAGCCAGACTGGAACAGCGGGATGTAAATCTTACTCGTATCTCTCAGACTGGTGCCTGGCTCTTCTTCACCGTCAGGGTTCGATTCTCCCACTTCAAATACTTGGGTCACCACGTGACTCCCAGCCACGCGTGCCCAAGCGCATCTCGGTACACCCCTGGCGGGATGCGTCGTCAGTACCCACCTCTCTGGCCAGTCTAGGGACGCCCCGAAGCGACGAGACTCCAGCAAAGGTCCCCCGGGAAGTGGCTGCGGGCAAACCCCTCAGCAGCGGCCCAGGAGCCGATCCTCCGTGGGTCCCTCGGCCACGCCCCTAGAGAACGGTCCCCGACCACCGCCCCCTGCAACAGCCCGCACGAGGGGCCTCTCGGCAGTGGTCCCGCAGCAGGGTCCCCGGAGACACAGCTCCTCGGCGACAGCCCCTCCACAGCCACTCAGCCACCCTGGTCTAGGGCTGCGTAGTTTGGGATGGCGGCTCCGTGGCAACGGACGGCTGCGCTGCGCTGCGCTGCGCAGGCGCGGGGTGGTTGCGCCCGTGAGCTGGCGCAGGCGTGGTGCAGCTGTGCTAAAGCCGTTGGAACTTGGATCAGCTGCTAACTTAAAAACAAAAGGCCGTTGGCATGAAAGCTGGAGTCCCCGCGCCTCTTAAAAATGAAAGGCCGGCACCGCACGCTTGGCTGCTCTGGATCCGAATTCTGGCTCCCCGGATCCTGTGCAGCCATCGTCCCGCCCTCTGGGTGGTGACGTCTGACTCCTCTGTGTGACCCGCCGGGCCCTTGGGGTTGTGTTGGTCATTTAGGTCCTGGCCCGTGATTGCTCAGCAGTGGACAGGACGGGTTCCCTTCCTCGGGGTCACACGGATGACTGGCCGCTCCCTTAGTTTCATCTTGGAGAACCTTCAGCGTCAGGAAGTCCTCAAAAGTACTGTGGAAGTCTCAGTGGGGATTGGAGGGGGGTACCTCTGCACTCTGTACCCATCGTCCTTCAGTGCAGCCAGATACGTTCCCTCTGGAACTGTAAGCTTGAGGAATACCACCGCTGCATCAGTCCCTTGTAGGTGGGTAGGGGTGCGTGTGCGCGCGTGTGTTACTGGGGATTGAACCCAGGCGTTCTATAAGTCTGGAGCACGGACTATGGAAGCCGTATGCTATATTTTGCTTCGCAATTGCTATGATGAAAACACCGACCCGAAGCAACTTGGAAAAGAGAGGTATCCCGTGCTGTGGGAAAATGAGATCTGAGCCTCCTTACTCTGCCTTGTCCCTGGTAAATGGCTGAGCAGGGTTGTGAGGCAGCCATATCCACTGTTTGGGTATGAAGTGTGTTCCCCTGCCCACAAAGGCTCACTCACTGAAGGCTTGGTTCTCAGCTGATGGATCCAATTATTGAGAGGTGACTGTATAATCAGGACTCTGACTTAATCAATGGATTAATCTCTCCAATTTGATGCCATTATTGGGAGGTGGTAGAGAACTAGGAGGGGGTTGAAGCAAGTGGCTCCCTGGAAGAGGTACCCTGGAAAGAGGTAACTGCCTCCACCTCTTTCTGTCACCTTTTCTGCTGCCTGGCAACCGTGACCTGAGCAGCTTTGCTCCGCCACACCCTTGCCATGATGCTCTGTCTCACCCAGCCAGGAAACAACGGAACTGGCTGACCACGCACTCAGAGTTTTGAAATGTTGAGTCAATAAATCTGGGCTTGGTGATGCAGGCCTGTAACCTCGGGGGGCCAAAGCAGGAGGATAGCAAGTCCAAGGCCTGCTCAGCTACATAATAGTTCAGGGGTAATCTTGGCAACTCAGCAAGATCTGGTCTCAAAACAAAAAGAACTAGCTAGTCCTTTTGGCACTAGGTCCTAGGTTCAGTCTCTGCTACAGTAATATAAGTACGTCTTCTCTCTTAAGATGCCTCAAGCGTTTGTTACAGGGACAAAACCCGGATTAACGCATGCATAGGACTCTTCTAGTGGGTTCTGTGCTTCTCTGTCGGGCAGGCCAAACCTGTCAGGTAGACATTAGGCTTGCTTCCTCCCATTTCTATTTAAACATGTTAGATCAGGATCAAGGACTGAAGGCTGTCTCAGACTAATTCTTTTTCCTTCCCTAATGTTCCTACTACATTTCTTGTGCCCCTCATTCTATCCCATGTCTGTTAACTGGAAGACACATTGCTGATGTAATCAGTGCCAGAAATGGTCTGAGCGTGCCGACTCGGGATTTGGACATGGGCTACTCGCTGTCCCATTGGCAGCGAGGATCCCTGCAGCTCAGCAGTGAGACACCAGCAACAGACTGGAGGAATGGGGGCTGGTGCAGTGTATAGGCTTTAGGGAAAGGTGTGTGTTTGTGGGTACAGGAGAACGCCCCACCTGTTAATCAGTAGCATTAACACCCAAAGAAGGATCATGAAAAGTTGGGAGCCATCCACAAAATGCTGATATTGGTGTGAAATCTGGTGCCACTTTGGTAGCTGGTAGGCACTGGATCTCTCGTAGTAAGAGCAGGCTTACCACAACTAGGCCATGGTCCTAACTTGTGCGGTGGGTACTGATGGATGTCTTTGAGTATCTGGCTGTCTAGACTCTTCTGAAATGACTGCAAAGCATTCAAAGGAAGCTCCTGGCTTACTAGGAAGAGACAGCATCCCCAACTGCTCATGGAGACACTGTAGAGGTCTCCCCCAAGGGGTAACAAAGTTCCTTTTGGTGTCTGTCTTTATCCTCTCTTGTGGTTGCCATGACAGCAATGGGGGGCAAGATACCCCCTGGCCTGCTAATAAATAAAATCTGCAGGGGACTGATGACTTGGGCTGAACTCCCATGCTCCGACAGACCAGATCAAGCCAGTCACTCACACTGAGGTTCCACATCACCAGCAAGAAACCAAGGTGTTTTGTTTGACCTGAGAAACCGGGAGAGAAATGTGGTATCCAGAGAATTCCACACACATCAAAGAGAATAAATTAGGAAATGTCACACCAAGACATTTAATAATCAAACAGATAGAGATATGAGATAAATAAAAACTCCTTAAAAGATCTAGAGGAAAGACCCAAATTTACACAATGCACCAAAGAGAAACCTAGCCACAAACCAAGGGACAGACATCATGAAAATACCGAGGAGAAAAAGAAAAAGAAAAACTGACAGGCGCACCAATAACCTGAAACTACCTATGCCTAAGGAAGCCGGCACAAAGGCTCTGGGGGCTGGAGGGAGGGCTCGGGGATTAAGAGCACTGGCTGTTTTTCCAGAGGACCCAGGTTCTATTCCCAACACCCACATGGCAGCTCACAACTGACTGCAACTCCAGTTCCAGGGAATCTGACACCCTCGCACTTAAAACAAACACATAAAATAAAAATTAAATAAATTTCAAACAGAAAACAAGGGCCATGCTACAGTATGTAAATTAATGACAATAAAGCTGCTTTGCTCAAAAAGTAATCCTTGGGTGGAGACTGTAGCTCAGCTGACAGAGCGCTGGCCTAGCACGCACAAGACCCTGAGTTCAGTCTCCTGCACTGCGTAACCCAGGTGTGCTGGCACATATCTTAAACCTTAGCACTTGGGAGACAGACAGGAGGATGGAAGCTCTGCATACCCTCAGTTACATAATGGATTCAAGGGCAGCTTGGGCTACATGAGACCCTGCCTCAAAAGCATAAATTTAAAAAGGGTGTGTGTGTGCGCTAGAGAAATGGCTCAGAGGTTACCAGGCTTGCAGCTGTTTCCAAGGACCTAAGTTTGGTCCCCAGTACCCACACTGGGCAGCTTACAACTGCCTGTAACTTTAGCATCAGGCGATTGCACACAGCATTCTGGCCTCTGAGGGTACCTGCACATACATGGCGTACACATACAGAGACATACATACATATGTATGAATAGAAATTAAAAGGTTTACTAAAGATGTATTTATGTATGAGTGCTCGATCTGCATGTACACCCCCATGCCAGAAGAGGGCATCAGACCCCATTATAAATGGTCGTGAGCCACCGTGTTGTTGCTGAGAATTGAACTCAGGACCTCCAGAAAAGCAGCAGCGAGTGGTTTTAACAACACATACACACACATACACCATACACACACACACATACACACACAACACATACACACACACAACACATACACACTACATATACACACACACAACACATACACACACATACACACATACACACACATACACACACAACACATACACACACATACACAGATATACACACATACACACACATACACACATACACACACAACACATACACACACACAACACATACACACACACAACACATACACACTACATATACACACACACAACACATACACACAACACATACATACACACACAACACATATACACTACATATACACACAACACATACACACAACACATACACACACATACACACACACACTACATGCACACAAACACTTTTTAAAAAATAAAACAAATCTTTAAGAAAAATTATTTTTAGATATATTTTATTTTGTGCATATGAGTGTTTACACTGTGTGCGTGTATGTGCACTACATGTATACCCGGTGTCTTCGGAGGCTGTCCTCTGAAGATGGTGTCAGATCTCCTGGAACTGGAGTTACAGATGTTTGTAAGCCGTCATGTGAGTGCTGGGAACTGAATCCAGGTTTCCTGTAAGAGCAACACATATCTTAAGTGCTGGACATTTTTAGAAATGAAGATGGATTGGCAATGACACAGCAGTTGTGACCATGTGGGGTCTCGGTCCAACCCCCTGTGCTGCAAACACACAAATAAGTAAGCACATGAAAAAAATAGAGAGTTCTGTTTCTGTCCTTCTGAAAAAGGACAGACATTATACAACACAATAACAGTCCTCAAGCTATTGGGCATCAGAGAGCCAGAGATAATGACCTTGAGGATGGGAAGTGGGTGAGGGAGCAGAGCCTATTTTAATTGTTTTTATGTCACATGACAAAACTCCATGATGAAGGCAACTTACCAAAGAAAGCTTTTAACTAGTGGCTCCCAGCTCCAGCAGGCTAGAGCCCATGGCCATCGTGGTGGGGAGGCTGGAGAAGTAGCTTGGAGCTTATATCTGATCCATGATCTTTTTTTTTTTGGAGTAGGGGTTCAAGACAGGGTGTCTCTGTTGTAACTCTGCTGTCCTTGAACTCACTCTTTAGGCCAGGCTGGCCTCGAACTCACAGAGATCCACCCATCTCAGCCTCCCGAATGCTGGGATTAGAGGCGTGTGCCATCACCACTCGGCTTTTAAGTTTGTTTGTTTGTTTTTTTGTTTTTATGATCCACAATCTTGAGGTGAGAAAAAGCACTGGAAACAACATGAGCCTTTTGAAACCTCAAAACCCACCCTCAGTGGCAGTCCTCCTCTTAAAAGGCCACACTTCCTAATCCTACCCAAACAATTTCACCAAATGGGGACCAAGCAATCAAATATATGAAATTAACAGCACTTAATGCTCAACGATAGGACTGAATACTCTGGGCCTTTAATAATGATTAAAAACTCTGGGCCAGACTGGGTGAAAATAGTTGTAAAACATCTATCAAAAACAAACATAACTACTCAGTTCAATAAATAGAAGGCCAATGATCTTATTATTTTAATTAGTAAGAAATTAAAGCCAGATGGTGTTGGTGCATGCCTTTAATCCCAGCACTCGGGAGGCTGAGACAGGTGGCTCTCTGTAAGTTCGAGGCCAGCCTGGGTCTACAGAGTGAGTTCCAGGACAGCCAGAGCTACAACAGAGAAACCTGTCTCGAGAAAAAAAGAAAAGAAAAGAGAGCACTTAAAAGGCACTCGGCAACTTAGTCGTTGAACAGCTTCAGAGTGTATCTGCAATGAGATACCTCTGCATAGCTGTAGGCATTGTATCTGCAATGAGATACCTCTGCATAGCTGTAGGCATTGTATCTGCAATGAGATACCTCTGCATAGCTGTAGGCATTGTATCTGCAATGAGATACCTCTGCATAGCTGTAGGCATTGTATCTGCAATGAGATACCTCTGCATAGCTGTAGGCATTGTATCTGCAATGAGATACCTCTGCATAGCTGTACGCATTGTATCTGCAATGAGTTACCTCTGCATAGCTGTAGGCATTGTATCTGCAATGAGTTACCTCTGCATAGCTGTAGGCATTGTATCTGCTGCAATGAGTTACCTCTGCATAGCTGTAGGCATTGTATCTGCAATGAGTTACCTCTGCATAGCTGTAGGCATTGTATCTGCAATGAGTTACCTCTGCATAGCTGTATGCATTGTGTCTGCAATGAGTTACCTCTGCATAGCTGTACACATTATATCTGCAATGAGTTACCTCCGCATAGCTGTACGCATTGTGTCTGCAATGAGTTACCTCTGCATAGCTGTACACATTATATCTGCAATGAGTTACCTCTGCATAGCTGTACGCATTGTGTCTGCAATGAGTTACCTCTGCATAGCTGTACACATTATATCTGCAATGAGTTACCTCTGCATAGCTGTAGATTGGTCCAAACTAGAGGTTTGCAATGTTAAGGGTTGGTGAGGAGCCAATGTGAAATCTCACACATCACCGACAGGAGCACTAAATGATGCAGCCCCTTTGGAGAGCAGATCGCCAGTCTCTTATAAATTAAGTGTTCGTTCCCCTAAAATCCAACACTCCTACACCTACGTATTTATTCAAAAGAAATAAAAACATACGTCCACTCAAAGACTTGTCCTTGAATGTTCAAAGCAGTTCTACTCATAATAGCCTAAACTGGATACTCACGGTATCCATAAACTGGATGGTTATTCTCGTGTAACCACCCACAGGTGGGAAGGTAAACACGTTAAAGTATATGCAGGGCAACACGGCTCAGCAACAAAAATAACGTTGACGGCCATGGTGGCGCACGCCGTAAATCCCAGCAGTCAGGAGGCAAAGGCAGGCAGCTTTCTGTGAGTTCCATGACAGTCTGGTCCACACAGCAAGTTCCAGGCCCACCAGGGCTACATGGTAAGACTCTGTTTGCAGATGCACGCAGCACAAACACGTGTATGCTCCCAGCTCTGCAGTCAGATGTTGCCCGAGCATTCAGGGAGCTCAAGGTTCACCAGGCATTACCCGCTTCCAAGCTCACTCAGAGAAGTGGACAGGATTTAGTTCCTCTGTCTGGGGCCTGGGGGGGTCTATGTTTCTCTTGGCTATGAACATCAAAGCTGCCCTCACTTCCTGTTCTGTCATCTGTCAGCTCAAAATAAGCAGGGGGCTTCATCAAAGAACCAAAACAGCAGATGTGCCTGCAAGATGTAAGCCAATGGCTTCTATGATCAAGTCTGGTGATTCCTTATCACCCCAGGAATACCATTACAATTCATTGGGTCCAGATCATATAAAGAGAAGACAGTTCCGAGAGTCAGAGATTGGGATCACTGAAAGCCCCTTTAGAAGGCTACCTACACCAGTTTCATGCTGCGTGACTCCATTTATAAAGTTTTAAAAAAAGGACAGAAATCCTACTTTAATTTTTTGTTTAGACAAGGTCTTGTTATGTAAACTAGATGGCCTGGAACATACGAATGTAGCTCAAGCTGGTCTCGAACTCTCAATCCTCCTGCCTCAGCCTCCTGAGTGCTAGGATTATGGGCATTCACAACTATGCCTAGCTAATAAAACTTCTTTAAATTCTTGGACATCAGCACACATAATCATAGAACCTAGATTCAGAAGAGAGGTCAATGGCAACTCTTCTTCACAAGGTGCCCCAGGGCAGCACAGATCTAGTCTGCTCTCACCATATATAATATATTGACATATTATATCTTGCTTGTATATTAAGTCTGGTGTAGGATCTCCCTAGCAGCCATTTTTAGGAGTTTCTGTGGCACAGACACAATCATGCTCATATCTAGGGTAGAGTTTTTCTTACTTGATTGGCGGCGCTTTTGTTAGAAATGTTAATTTGTATCCAACATTTTCTATCACGCAAAAGACTTCAAAATGTCACTTTCAAAACAAAATTTGAGAATGGAACTCAGACTTCTCTAAATTAAATTCAAGTCATGGGTGCTTTGATGTCTGTCTTGCTCCAGGCAGAAAAAAAAAATGTTCTAAATGTCCCAGGTAGCTCTTTAGTGGTGCTCGGGACTGAGGTTCCTAATGAAGTAAGCACTAAGCCTCTCTGGGTGGGCTGCGCGCTTCCTCTGGCAGACTGTAGGCTTTAGTCTCGAGTATTTTGCACTTGATTTTTTTCTGCCGAGTTTCTCCTGCTTATCCACACGAAAAACTCTATCTGAAAATTACAGGGTTAATAATTACACTCTAGGCTCGATGAAACCCTATTTGTATCACCGTCATTTTCTCTATTTAGTGGCTTTTCCCAGGAAAATAACAAAGCAATTTCACAAATGCATCAGGCAAGGATTTTAAATTTAGCGAATGTAGTTTCCTCTTGCAGGCTGTGTGACTCACCTCCACCTCCCGGGGCCAAGCCTGCTGCTGTGGCACTGCGGTAATGGGCTGAAGCCAGCTCCCCGGCCTGAGCCTCGCACTCATAACCATCCCTTCCCTGTGTTGGGTGCACCGGCAAAGTGATCATTCAAACCTAAGGCAAAGAAGACTGCGGGCCAGTCATATGATTATGGAGATGCCCAGAAGACACTGCTCTGTGGCTTTTTCAGTGCCTTGCTATCCTCAGATAAACTGAGCTGGTGACTCCTGGGACTGCCTTAGGAGGCAGGATTTTCATACCCTCCAGGTATCCTGCTCAGTACCACATGGGGAGAGCAACATACCTTCCTGCCTGGAATGAAGAACCAGCAGCCATTACCTCCAACTAAGGGCTCTGAATAGATGCTACCCAATAGAAAAGCCAGAGTTTTACATGTCAGATGAGCAGTAACGGAGGTGCATTCCTGAACTTGTTTCTCTGACAAAATACCTGACCAGAGCAATTTAAAGAAGGGTTTATTTTAGCTCACAATTTAAAGGTACAGTCCATCCTGGTGGGGGAAGTGTGGCAGCAAGAGCAGCTCAAGCTGTGGTGTCAGGAGTGGGGCAGCTGTGCAGGTGTGTCACATCTGCAGCCAGGAAGCCAAGAGAGATGCTTGCTGGAGCTCATCTTGCTTTTTCTTTTGTCCCGCTCTATAACTCAGCTCGGGACTCTGGCCTATGGAACGGTGTTTCTGACATTTATTTTCAGTTAAACCGTTCTGGAAATGCCCGCATAGATACTCCCAAAGGTGCATCTCCTAGGTGGTTCCTAATCTAGTCAGCTTGACCATGAAAACGGACCGGGACTCTGAAGAATGAGTAGTAGCTACAGAGGTCAGATGAGTAGGCTCCAAGTCCCAGCTTCTTTTTCACTGTTGTTCTTTATTTTTTTAAGATTTATTTATTTTAATTTTGTGTATAAATGTTTACATGCACATATGTTTGTGTACTACATGACATGCATGCCTGGTGTCCCAGGAGGCCAGAGGAGGGCTATGTATGGATCCCCTGGAACTAGATGGTTGTGAGCTGTTATGTGGGTGCTGGGAATCAGATCCAGCTCCTCTGCAAGAGTAGCATCTGCTTTTAATCACTGAGGGATCTCTCCAGTCCCTCTTCACCACAGTTCTATCTGGGTATCAGGTCTCCTGCTCCATACTCTAAGTACACCAAGACTAGAGGCGGGGTACCTGGAAAAGAGCACACACCTCTGAGATGGGCAGTCTTTCAGTGACAGACAGAGGGCGGGGCTCTCACACAGAGCGATAATGGGAGTGGAGTGGAAAGAGTGTGGGAACAGTCTGTAGTGTCTGCAGAGAAGAAGCAGGCCGGGCATGTTAGAAACAGCCTGAGACTCTAACCGCCTCGGGTCAGTTGGCTTTCCTGATTCCCTAAGTAGAGCCCAGATGAGAGATGAAGCTGGATAGATAATTAGCTACACATACTGGTGAAGAGGAACCAAAGCTCAGAAACTACTTCTCAGAAGGTACTTGGTACAAAGTTTTAAAAGCTTGTAATCCCAAGACTTGAGGGGAAGCAGGATAATCAGGAGTTCCGAGTCATCCTTGGCTACATAGCAAGTTCAAGGCCAACCTGAACTAAATCAGATCCTGTCTCAAAAATGAAACAAAACAATAAAATAATGTCTAAGGAGTCCCTAGTGCTAGAAGCTCTATAACTTATCTTTCCCTAGGCTCTGGCCAGCTCTGGCCAGTGGCCAGTCATCCCCACTTGAGTGTAAGACATTCTTGCTATGTTGACTACTCTGAATCCAAACTCCTGACCTTCTGCTTCCGCCTCCCAGGTAGCTGGAACTCTGGGTGTTCACCATTGGTAGGCTGAATCTGCCTGTTTTTAAGTATTTTGTGTAATCCCGGGCATCCAGTAAGATCGGGAAATGAGGTGGAACAGTGGTTATAGTCTGTGATTAGCTTTTAAAGGGAATTCTTCAACACTGTATTCAGAATTACAGTGGACGATGTGTCCAGGGAAGAGCACACTATTAGGTTACCCATTACCAAATGATCAGCCCTGAAAACAGAATACAAGTAACGTTATACAGACCAAGCAATTTATGTCTAGGAATATATATGTATATACGTATACTGTATGTAAGAACAATTAATGAAAGAAGAGGCCATGAATCTGAAAGAGAGGAAAGGGAGAATATGGACGGTTAGAGGGAGGAAAGGAAAGGGGGAAATGATAGAATTGCATTATGATTTCAAAAATAAAAGAAGTAACTTTAAAAAATGGAAGACGTGTGAGCCTTCTGCTTTCCTACGGAGGATCGATGTCAGCACTATCAGCAGGACCTGTCCTCGCTGGTGTGGGCAGGTGAGATGGAGCCTGACCATCCCAGACTCAGGTGTCAGTCTCCTGTCTTGTCCAGAAGGGTTTTCTCTGCAGGTCAGAGAGGTAGCCAATAGTTCCTCACGGGGTAGGTCGTCCAGGTGGAGGGTGTCCAGGGCACAGGATGCTTTCCAAGCTGCACAGCACCAGCTGATATTAAGTGTATGCGTCTCGGGGGAGGGGCTTTTCCTTGACAGAGAGATGATGGCTTCAGGTGCAACCCGCAACCCTTCACAACGCGCCCAAGCAAGCGCCGCCTGAGGGATGAGGTTTTGCACTACCTGTCCGACGGGGTCCACACGGGTCTCGCGCCCCGGTCGCGTGTGCTGCAGGCAGACACGTGGAGGAACCTGTTCGCAGACAGCAAGGGCGCAGTTGGAGGGTCGGGGCGCCTGGCTCCTGGAGGGCGATGAGGAGCACGCGGCGCGAGGCCCGGGGAGCGCAGCGGAGCGATCGCAGGGCGCTGCGGGGTGCGCACGAGCCTCCCGGGAGCGGGTGCCGCGGGGCTCGCGAGCGGGGGCGGGAGCGGGGCGGGGCGGGGAGGGCTCGGCGCTGCGCCCGCCCCTCGCGCCCGCGCCGCCCCCTTCGCGCTCCCGCCCTCCTCGCGCCGCCGCGCGGACGCAGGCGAAGCAACTTTGCGGCGCCGGGGCGGCCGGACCCGTCCCGCGCGGAGCCCGCAGGCCACGGACATGCTGCGCCGCCTGCTGCCGCCGCTCCTGCTGCTGTGCGCGCAGCCGCGCCGCGGCGCCAGGTGAGCGGCTCCCGGGCCGGGGCGATGCGGGGCGGGAGGACCCGTCCTTTGGCGGGCGCCCTGGGCGCGACAGAGTTCCGAGCTGTCGGGACGCCGGGTCTTCAGCC
Source organism: Cricetomys ansorgei (assembly GCA_026225945.1). NCBI lineage: Eukaryota > Metazoa > Chordata > Mammalia > Rodentia > Nesomyidae > Cricetomys > Cricetomys ansorgei. Next base: position 805,431 of record JAMJFZ010000484.1, read on the forward strand.
CCGGGTCCGCCCTGGTCCGCTTCGCGCGTCCGGGAGCGCGCCGACCCTCGCGCTGCGCGGGTGCTGTCCGCGGTCCCCGGTGCTGAACCTGCGCGGGGCGCGCTTGGAGCCGCGGCTCTCCATCCGCGCCCTTGGAGCCGGTTCCTGCCCCGCTGCTGCCCTCCGGGTGCCCAGCCGACGCTCGGCAGGACGAGCTGAGCGCAAGAAGGGAAAGACTTGAGAACTGGGGGGCGGCGAGGGGCGGGTCTGCTCTGGAGAGTCTGGAGAAATGACTATCCGTTCCCTCTGGGTTGGATGGACGTCTCCGGAAGGTTTGTCCTAAACCTGTCGGTAGGGTGGAGGCGATGGTGGGTCTCTTCCAAGGTGCTTCGGAGTTTACTGACTGATTCCTGACTGCAGGTGAATGGCAGCCAGCTAGTCCCGTGGCATTACCCCCACCTCCCCGTGGACAGAGACTGTATTTTTGGGGAAGAAGAGGGATTATTCCCCAGAGCTGGAAGAGTCTGAGAAGGGACACCTTAGGCCGGAGCGCCCTCTCAGTAGCCTCCAGCACTCCACAGTCTATGTCTTCTATGTTCTCTGGGACCTAAAACCCAACCTTGGTCACCTTGGTCATCTTGGGCAGAGCCACCTGCCATGAGAGTCATGAGAGGCGAGTGAAGGGCCTTTGTGAAAATCATTTGGAGGAAGAGACGGCAGACAGTCAAAACAGGTCCCTTGCACCCTGGCCTTGAGGGCCAGCTGACTAATGGATATGAGAGAAGGTTGGACAGATATGGCTGTGTGCCAGCAGTATTTTGGCTTTAGAGGTCCAGAAAGCAGGTCATGCATGTTTCTGAGTTTCTCTGCTGGCAGGCGAGGGACAGGTCCAGAAGGCCTAGGTCTGGCTACAAATGTTGTAATTGGGATGGAGACCAGAGAATGGGCACTGACCGTGAGCTCCTGATCGGCCAGTACCCTGGAAAGGGCTTTGATCCTTCTTTAGTCCCTGTGGGCTTTACATCAGTTCTTTTCAGAAGGGGCAAGCATGGTAGCACAGCTTGAGCTGTCCTATTTGAAGCACTGGGGTCAGATGTTGGCCCTGTCCATGGCCACATAGCCAAGAATTTGAAACCCAAGAGGCTCTGACACCCTAACATTTTAGTCTGAGCATGATGCCAAACTCATTTGGTGGCAAATCTTGTCCTGTGCTGACAAGAAGCTCATTTTGTGTCTATTTATTCTATTTACAAGACCTATTTATAGGTTGCTTGCTGGGAAATTCTCCAGACCCCTCCCTTAAATCTGCATGTGCAGTTTTCCCCCTTCCCCAGATTAAAAGAGAAACTTGAAATCCTGGCTTATGCGAAGCTTCTGAGGTATTGGGTAAGGGATTGTATGCCTGTTTTCCTGGGCAGGAAAGCTGAGGGACCCAAGCCTGGGGCTTGTCATTACCCTCATGTTATGTGGAATGCTGCTGAACTTCCATTGCATCCTCTAATTGAAAATAGTTTCCATCTTGCCACATTTAAAAAGTCTCTCCTCGGATGGTTCTGTCCAGACCTCCTTCTCCTGGCTTGGCCTGACAGTGATTCAATGTGGGATGCAGAGCTAGTGGATCTCTCCAGGGTGGGAAGGAGCCAGCTTAGCCCTCGCAGTGACCTTCAGATTTAGCAAGGTGCTGTCTGTACAGGGCCTCCCACTCTCACCCTTCCTGGCCTTTCTACTTTAGACAGCTTCCATTTTCCTCCTAGTCTCCAGATCCTCCTCAGTCTTGACTTCAGTGGTTCCTTCTGGGAAAGACTGTGTGATAGGAAAAGAGTGTATATGTCATATCTGTAGGCTGGACTCAGAGTGTGATGACCTGCACTGGTAGTGGGAACCTAGCTTGTCAACTGCACACCCATGTGGGCGTCCCTCCCAGGCTGCTGGCGCTCAGAGTGTGATCGATGGTCGAGGTATTCTTCTTTGCCTTGGTAACTGGAATGCTAGAAAGGAGCGTAGTGCTCTAAAAGCAGCACTGTGGGATTCGTGGGCTTGTGTGTGCGTGGTGGATGCAGGCTGCAGTGAGGAGCATCGGCTGCCTGGCTCAGCTGCACCCACCTTCCCTTTCCGTCTCCAGAGGCATAAGGGTGGGTTCATTTCTCAGTGCGGAAGGAAGGAGGGCGTTCCCCTAACACACCAGAAGTGGATCCAGGGGGAAGCTAATGTGTTTTCATTGCGTCTGCTCTGCTCCAAGATTTGAATTCCAAAACCAAAGTCTGACATGTATCTCTGAGCTTCTCTGTCTATCTGTCCAAATAATGTCCCAACCTCGGGCTATCAGTGGTCCCCAAAGGAGCTGGGAGAACCAGCAGCCTCTGCCAAGATCACTGTAACTTAGTAGTAAGAGTGGAGATCTTTCCACCCCCTTGTTGTGTTCCTTGAGTGCAGAGCATGCGTACCCCGTGCCCATTAGCACACCTGCTCTGTAAAACCTTTCAAGAGTCAGTGAATAAGAGCAGAGTTATATGAACTGTGAGCTCCAGACCCCAGAGTCTGGCACATAGCTGAGCCTCCCTCACACCCCGGTCCTCTGTACTTACGTACCTACCCAGAGTGGCTGGAGAAATGGCAGAGAGGAGACACAGGAGTGAGTAAGGTCTCCTCCTTTCTTGCTCCCAGAACATGGTAAGTATTTTGGCTCTTCTAATTCAAGGTGATCTTCCTGAAGGTTTACTTTTGTGTTCCTAGCAGACCTAGCAGAGGATAGAGCAGAAATGTGTCACTGCCCTGAGGCGGGGCCGGGAAGGATGGTGTCTCCTGATGGCCTTATTCCATGCTGACTGGATGACAGCTGGGTAGTCCAAAAATAAAGCCCATTTCAAGTCCCTTCACATCTGGCCCTCAGGATGACTTCCATTTGCATTTCTAATTGTACTTTGTGAGAGACTTGGACTTAATTTAACCATTTCATACCTTGTAACCATATTGTCTCGCCCTGAGCTCTGGCCATCATTCTAGGGGGCTGGGGAGCAATGTCTCTCTGTCTGAGTAAACAACAGACCCAGATATCTTGCCCGTGGGGGTGGGCTAGCATAGTAGTAATTGGTAGATCAGAGATTTGGAAGATTTTGTTAGCTAAGGAAATTTTGACTCAAAGCAACTTCTTCTATGTCCAGTATATGAAGCAGATAAAAGACATGTGGGGTGGAAAGTGGAGGCCTGGACTGTCTGCTGCTGGTGCCTCCCCAACTCAGGAAGACTCTGGGGCTCCCGAGACACACCTAAGGGTCAATAAAGTCACAGGAACATGGTCTTACCATGTCCAGAGAAAGACATGGTTGTATCTGGCTCCCCAGGTCACTTTAGCTCTGGCAGAACTGTTTGGGGTTCTGTTATTAGTTTGCTTGCCTTCTTCCCTCCCCATTTTGATCCTTTAAAACAAGATCCTCATGTAGCCCAGTCTGGCCTTGAACTCACTATTTATCTGAGGCTTAAATTCCTGATCCTCCTGCCCCACCTCTGGGATTACAGGCACGTGCTACCACACCTGACAGAATCGTGTGTTTAAAATGGAGTTTAACGATGAGAGCTGCTGTTCAGAACCCCTTCCCTGACTCCAGATTGAGGCTTTCCTGTCTTCAGGGCCTTTCATGTCTGTCTCCCCTTTGCCATGGCCACTGAGCATGTCCTGTTCACAACCCAGAACCCTTTCTGTCCCATTGGCCCTTTCTCCAGGAGGCTGTCCTTCTGTCCATCCTAGATGGAAGCGACCCCGAAGCCCCACCTGTAGAATGCACTGCTCCTAACATCATCTCTTCCTACGAGACTGAGACCCCTACCCAACCTGGGCTGTGACGGTCTGTTCACGCACGGCTCAGCCTTAGAGAGGAGTTGCTTGGTGGTCTGGAGAGATGGGTCGGTTGATAAAGTGCTTGTGACACAGGCATAAGGTCATGAGTTTGAACCCTAACATGTAAAAATTCTAGGTGGTGGTGCTGCATACTGCACCATAAAGGTACAGACAGGATCCCTGGAGCAGCCAGCCTCTAGGTCACCAGTGTACCTTACTAGATGTGTTCCAGACTACTGAGAGTGGCAGGCAGCACCTGAAGAGTGACAACCAAGCTTAACGTTTTAGCTTACACATGCATTTTCACACATGCACACACACATATGAATACACACCCGTACACGTACAAGGAGTTACTCGATGATGTTTGGAGTGGAGGGATGGATAGTTAGGAATCATTTCTGAGGGATTCCTGGGGCTATGTCTCAAGGTGATAGAGAACCAGGTATTGGTTTTTGGGAAGAGGGAGGGGGCCAGAAGGACTGGAGAGGCAGGGAAGCTATGTGGGAGACGCTGGAGAGAGAGAGAATGGGGTGCAATTACAGAAGACCTGGGGAAAGCTGAAGAGTCAGGGGAGGGGGGCAGGGAAGGGAGAGGGGGGGAAAGAGTGGGAAGAAGAGCAGTGTCCTCAGTGTAGCAAAGGGATGCAAAGGGTATGGGATGGAGAGGGAAGCTAGTCTGCTTTTGGCCTTCATGGCATGGAGGGGAGGGTGCGGTGCTCACACAGAGCGGGAGGGGGTGCTGTGATTACCAGTTACCTGGAGGAAACAGAAGACTGAAGATGAGCCTGGTTGGGTGACCCTGCACTAAGAGAGAAGCAGACAGCCAGGCATTGTGGTGAATGCATTTAACCCCAGCACTCAGGAGGCAGAGGCAGAGGCAGAGGCAAATGGATATCTGTGAGTTCGAGACCAGTCTGGTCTACATAGTGAGTTCTAGAATAGCCAGAGTTATGTAAAGAGACCCAGTCTCAAAAATATGAATGCATAGAGAGAACCAGGCAGTACACGGAGGAGAGCCAGGCATTCGCTACCCAGGAGGGCTGAGGGGACTGAGAACCTTTTGCAGTGGTCTGACGGGGTAACACAGCAAGAAACCTCATTTCTGGTAGTACCTAGTAGAACTGGCTCAGAATCTTTCTCCAGCACCCCAGGCCAAGGACCAGGATGCCACATCCAAAGTTACTCTCCTGTCCTTGGAATTGGACAGAGTAGCAAGAGATTTACTGAGTGACTGGCCTCTATTCCCGCTAAGGAAATCTGTTGGTTCTCGTCTTCCTGAAGGAAGGAATTCTGTCAGGGACATAGACAATTTAAGTAGAAATTTATTTAGCAAAGCAAGTACTCTGAAAGACACTGGAGAGGGCTGCTCTGCAGCAAGGCGGAACAGCTCGGTGGTTCTGGATGGTGGATTTTAAAGACATTTTAATGAATATTTACAAGGTGGGTGGTATATTCATGGGATAAGATAACACTTTTTTCCCTCCCAAATCACGGTGGACAGGATCTGCGTTTTGGGGCATTTCTTCTCGTAACGCCTACAAAAAGGAAGGTGTCAACACCATAATGCAAGAGATATTATAATGACATAAGGTCTTCTGAGGTTGCAGACCCTTTGTGAGTGCATGCGTGGGGGAAGGCCCTGGGGTTTTTATTTCTGATACAGAGGAAACAATCTCACTGCAGCTTCAAGGGTGTTTAACCGCAGAGGGACGGTCTGACCAACAGCAGACACGGCACCAGGGTGCAGCTGCAGTCTCCCTCAGTCACTTCGTGTCTAACCCTTGCCTACCCCATCTCTCAGTCTGTCTTAGGAGCGGCTTCCTCCTTCACTGTGGACCATTCCCTCGCGGGCACAGCACGCATTAGTGTCTTAGGCTGCCACAACCAATTACACAAGCTGGGTAGCTTCAAGCGACAGAAATTTATTCTTTTGTACTTCTGTATGCCAGAAATCCCAAACCCTCTAGGCCGTCTATGAGGACAGCTGCCCTGGGCCTCCTTCCTGCTTCTAGTGGCAGCCAGCAGTACACGGTGCTCCCATCTTGTAAAGGCCCACCCAGCCTCCCCCTTGTCTTCATCTGCATCCCTATCTCTGCCATCTATCTCTCCTAAGAGGCCTGCGCTACTCCAATGTGGCCTTACCGTAATTACACTCTGATAAAGTCCGGTGCTGAGGTTCTCGGTGGAAATGAAGGCTGGGGAGGCGAGGAAGGGTGGGGGATTCAGGTCCAGGAAGTAGAAGGATGGCTGCTGAGGACTCCATGCTCTGGTGGTGTATGGATCGGGTCAGCGCATGGGTCTGGGACGGGATGGGTCCCAATGACTGCCTCATATACAGCTTTGGACCTATTGGAGAGGTGTCTACACTGCTGCTCTCAGCAGCTTGAGGCGTTCCCCCAGACTTCTAGGGACCTCGACTGAAATTGGGATTTGTGGCTTCAGCACAGAAAAATTTCAGAGCTAGCCAGTTTATTAAGGAGAGATGGAAATGTTATGTATTTATTTATTTAGAGCAGGGTGTCATTATATAGAGCTGGCTGGCTTGGGACTCACTACATAAACCAGGTTAGGCTTTCTGAACTCATAAGCATTTGCCTGCCTCTGCCCCACCCCAAGTGTTGGAATTACAGGGCCAGATTTTGTTAATGATGTTTTAATATAGGCTTACTCATGAGGATTAAGAGAAGAAAAGTCACTCAGGAAAAAAAAGCCAAGATGAGTGTGTACATGCTTCCCAAATGCAAGCAGGGGAAGGTTAAACATACAGGTTCCTCAAAGGAGAGCTCAATTAATTGTCTTAGCATTAGCCATAAATACCGTTTTTCATGGCTTTCGAGTTGCATCTCAAAAGGTTGCAAGGGAGCCGTCTTCTTTTTTCTCTTTTGATAAAGGAGATTATAGGGTGTCTCAGGTGACACCCTGGATTATAACCTGGTGAGGTAGAACCAGAAGCCACCAGAATAACGCAAGGGGTTTAGGACATGTCTTTTTCCTGTAAATGGGGCTTCTGGTGAGACTCTTAGGAAACGTCAGATACGCTGCTGGGAAGAACAGAAAGGCCTTAAGCAGCTGTTCATGGTGTGGAATCTTGCTTCTCTGCTGCGAGAGCTTCAGCTGGCTTCCAGAGTGAGTGGGCTCCTCTCCCTTCTCATGTCCCCAAGGTTTCCCTGCCTTTCTGTCCTACCTGGGAGCCCTGCTGGGAACAGCAAAGCTAGCACAGGCCATTGCCATGTTCACCTGTCCCCAGCTGCTCCAGCGTCAGGCTGAGCCCTAGATGCCTGTGGCCGCTAGTGTGTGTGCAGGGTGACAGGCTGGGCCCTGAGAAGACAGCACTGGAGTTTCTGGACACCTCTCACACTTCTTTCTCTTGAGCCGTATTCAGGGAAGTTTTGCTTTCAGACGCTGAAAGGCCTTGTGCTCTTGTTGGGGTCCTCTGCTCGATTTTCCTCCATGGACGTATGGAGGAAGGGGACGAGGGAGACCCCAAAGGAAGTCCTGGAGCTCTGCCAATATTCTGAGGTGGGCACAGGGCATCATTCCTGAAAATCAGGTGGGAAGGTGCCTAACGCTGGACAGACAGGAGCAGAGGTGTGGGTTTCCCTGTCTTGCCTAAAGGCCCGGAGGGGCTGGCATCTCTTCCTTGACTCACGTGCTGAGGACAGTGCTCCCGTCCAGCCTTGCCTGCTGTGACCAGTCGGCCTTGTGTTCCCAGAGCGATGAATGACATTGGCGACTACGTGGGCTCCAACCTGGAGATATCCTGGCTCCCCAACTTGGATGGCCTAATGGAGGGCTATGCTCGAAACTTCCGACCAGGCATCGGAGGTACGGGGCAGCTGATGGGGGCAGGAGCAGGGGCAGGCAGGAAGGGCTCCAACCCTGGGTTTGCTTGTGTGTATGGGTTCTGCTGGGCTCTAGTTTGGCAGCTACAGGGGTTCATTTGACTTCAAGCCCCAGGCATCCCAGGTGGAAGAGGGAATCTCCCTAGGCACTGTGGCAAATGTGTAGCAACTCTAAGTCCCCTGAAAAGGCCTTGATTAATCCTCTGTCCTGTCTGTCTGGGCTGGCCCAGAAGGGCAGCTAGGGTACTGGGCTGGGGTTTCTACTACAGCAACGTTAGCAGTCCCTCTTCTTACAGGTCCCCCTGTGAATGTGGCACTTGCTCTAGAGGTAGCCAGCATCGACCACATCTCAGAGGCCAACATGGTAGGTGGCAGCCAGCACTGCTCCCTGGGTTGTGTACCACCACGAGGAGAGCAGGGGACAACGGTGTCACTGCTTCCCTCCTCTACAGGAATATACCATGACAGTGTTCCTGCACCAGAGTTGGCGGGACAGCAGGCTCTCCTACAACCATACCAACGAGACCTTAGGCCTGGACAGCCGCTTTGTGGACAAGCTGTGGCTCCCCGACACCTTCATTGTGAACGCCAAGTCTGCCTGGTTCCATGATGTGACTGTGGAAAACAAGCTTATCCGCCTACAGCCTGACGGTGTGATCTTATACAGCATCCGGTGAGCCGGGCCTGCCTGCCCATGCCCTCTGCAAGAGCATCCCATGATGCTCAGGCACAGACCCTTATTCTCCAAGGACACAGAGACATGAACGGCAGAGACTGTGATGCCCACTGTACCCTCTAGCTTAGTTGACATTAGCTCCAGATGTTACTGACGGGGGGCAGACAGATGTTTTTGTTTTTCAAATGAAGTTAAACCATATAATATAGACTCACCATTTTAAAGGGAACATTTCAGCGCAGTCCACCATTGCGATCTTATCTTTAACTGCCTCTGTGACATTCAATCACCCCAAAAAGAGGACCACCTCCTGGGGTGCCAACATGCCTAGTCATCAAACAGTCACACTGAGGTTTGTGCACACACAACGTTCATGTGTGCATGTGCTGTGGCGTATTTGTGGAGGTCAAAGGTCAACTTGTGGGAGTCAGTTCTCTCCTTCCACCGTGTGGCTTCCGGGGATCCAGCTCAGGTTGTCAGTAGTGGCAAGTGCCTTTACCCGCCGAGTCACCGTGTCAGTCACCCGTGCACTACCCACACCTGGCTAGCCTGGAAACCTTGACTACCGTCCATCCTGCTTTCTGCCCTCACAGATTTGCCTATTGTGGATATGTCATTCCAGTGGCTTCATACTCTGTGTGACCTTCTATGCCTGGCTTCGTCCAGTGTTGTCTTCAGGGTTCATCTGTGTCGTAACACGTTAGCGCTTTGTTCCCCTTCCAGGCTGAATGGTACCCCATCACAGGGATGGACCCCACTTGTTCATCCCGTTATCTGATAATGGACATGTGGTTCCGACATTTGGGCTGTTGCGAGCAATGCTGCTCTATGCAGATACACGCGTGCACGTGCACCTGTTTGAACACCTCTTTTCAAACAGGTATCTTAAAAAGCGAGAGATCTTTACACAAGAATCTATGTCGGTTTCTTCTGGAAAATCAGATGGTTTGGCCACAGTGAGCCCATCCCCCTGTAATACTAGCTATCCCTTGGGCTAGTACCTGGGAGCTGAGGCTGGTTCCTGCCTCAAAACCTGTTACTTGGACAAACAGTCAAGCATTTAAAGGATACTAGAATACGTGAATTCACCTCTTGGTAGACCTATAGGCCATCACAAATGTCTGTTAAGACAACCTTAGTTTTCAGTTTTCACCCAGATGCCAGAAGCTAAACAAGCCCATGGGGCAGCGGGGAGCTGCGTGTGGCTCTCGATGAGCAGATGGCTCTTTCCGGTTGGTTCAGGGAGGCGTGTCTGTTGTCGAGGGCAGGGGACCTGCTAGCTTCCAAGGGGCACCGTGACCTCACCGACACACTTTGCCTGTGCAGCATCACCTCCACGGTGGCCTGCGACATGGACCTCGCCAAGTACCCCATGGACGAGCAGGAGTGCATGCTGGACCTGGAGAGCTGTGAGTGCCCTCCCCAAGGCGGGGTGGGCTCCTCTGGTGGAGCAGAGTGCTCAGCATTGTGAGGCTGTGCAGCTCAGGGCCAGGGCCACGCTGGCCTAGATCTGAGGACAGGGAGCATCCAGGACAGGGCTTCCCTGTGAGCCAGTAGCCTGGATAGCAGGAGAATGGGCTGGAAGGCCTAAAGGAACTGAGCCAGCACAAGTGGAAAAGAGCCCGGAGGGTCTGGCTATGGCAACCAGGCTATCTCAACATAGCAGACCTCAGGTAACCTGGGTCCATTTCCCTTCCCCATCAATGATGGCTCCAATTTTGTCAGCACCTCTGGCTCTATTGACCCTCTCAGAGATGTATAATGTGCTGGAGCTGAGGGCACCTCCCAACCCCCACAACTGAACCTAACCTGGACGAGGTTGCTCTGTTGCTGTCACCTAGTCAGACTTGCCCCTCAGGCTTTCCATGTAGATGGGGCATTCCCTCTTAGGCTGCCAAGGGCTAAGCGGCTCTTCTACCCACTGGTGGGCTCTCTTACAGATGGATACTCTTCTGAGGACATTGTCTATTATTGGTCAGAAAACCAGGAGCAGATCCATGGGCTGGACAGGCTACAGCTGGCCCAGTTCACTATCACCAGTTACCGCTTCACCACGGAGCTGATGAACTTCAAGTCGGGTAACGTGGGGGCATTCCCGTGAGCCGCCTGCAGGCTTCTTGTGCTTTGTAACGGAGCGGCTAGCCAGTTCTGAGGGCTGAGGATGCAGCTGGAAACCGCTGAGTTAGGCACTAGCTGAGTGTTGCCGGCTGTGCTCAAACGGAATGGGAGCACGCTGCCATGTAGCCAGGTTTCCACCTTATTCCTGGGTTATTTCTTCCCAGTACTCTAGGCTTAGAGAGAACATGGAAGTGGGCATTATAGGCCCGAAGCCCCAGGACTAAGACCGTTCCTCGGCCTCCTTTCCTTTCAGAGTGTGGTTATGCATGTAGTTGGTGCAGAAGGCACAGAGATGGGGGTGGCTATTAGCCATTAGCTGGATGGGTGCTCAGAGCCAATTCAGCAAATCTGAACCCTGCTCCTCTTCTTTGTCTGAGTGACCCAACATCCTTGTGGCTAGACCTAGGGCAAGGTGTGGAAGGTGGGTTTTCTAGGGTCTTCCATCTGAGCCTCACAGAGGGCCCAACGGCTGGCCAAGCCTCCTCCCTGAGGCCTGTGAGGCAGATGGAGGGGGTGGGGAAAGCTGACCTGACAGTGGGCTGTCCCCACAGCTGGCCAGTTCCCGAGGCTCAGCTTGCATTTCCAGCTTCGGAGGAATCGGGGCGTCTACATCATCCAGTCGTACATGCCCTCTGTCCTCCTGGTTGCCATGTCCTGGGTCTCCTTCTGGATTAGCCAGGCAGCAGTGCCTGCCAGGGTATCTCTAGGTATGAGGCTTGTCTCTTCTTCCCGTGAGCTGGTGGAAGGGTTGTACAAGGACCGGGCCACCCTGCTAGCCACGAAACAATCCTTTGGCCTCTAGACCTCATTCTGTCTGCCCTGTGCAGTGGCCAGCCAGGATAGGGCTGGTCTCAGGAGCCTAGGGTGGGAGTAGAAGGCTGAAGAACCCTCTGGCTAGGGTGGGAAGGATACAGTAGGCTCCAGCAATGCCCACCCATGCCCACCAGGCATCACCACTGTGCTGACGATGACCACGCTCATGGTTAGCGCCCGCTCCTCGCTGCCACGGGCTTCCGCTATCAAGGCACTGGATGTGTATTTCTGGATCTGCTACGTCTTCGTGTTTGCTGCCCTGGTGGAATACGCGTTTGCCCACTTCAATGCCGACTACAGGAAGAAACGAAAGGCCAAGGTCAAGGTCACAAAGCCAAGGACCGAGGTGAGAGGGCTGGGTGGGCAAAGCCAAGGGCCGAGGTGAACAGGTGGGTGGGCAAAGCCAAGGGCCGAGGTGAACAGGTGGGTGGGCAACGCCAAGGGCCGAGGTGAGCAGGGTGGGTGGGCAATGCCAAGGGCAGAGGTGAGCAGGATGGGTGGGCAACACCAAGGGCAGAGGTGAACAGGTGGGTGGGCAACACCAAGGGCCGAGGTGAACAGGTGGGTGGGCAACGCCAAGGGCCGAGGTGAACAGGTGGGTGGGCAACGCCAAGGGCCGAGGTGAACAGGTGGGTGGGCAACGCCAAGGGCAGAGGTGAGCGGGGTGGGTGGGCAACGCCAAGGGCAGAGGTGAGCGGGGTGGGTGGGCTTGTCTCAGGGTTCAGAATCAAGGATGAAAAGAAAGGGGAAAACCCCCAGCAAGGATGGATTCCTACCTGGCACAAGGAAGCAGAAAGAACTATTCTTCTGCTGGCTACCTCTGAGAAGGTCACTTTTGGGCCCTGAGACCCTGCCCCTGGGACCAGGTCCTCAGCACAGTCTGCTGCAGGCTGAAGTGGTGCTTGATGGGTACAGATGGGAATACTTCTACAACAGGGTACTGTTCCGGAGCCCTGGTCAGCCAGGACATGCCCAGCATTGCCCTCCTGTCTCCCCACCCTCCCCTCTGCAGATGGACGTGAGGAATGCCATTGTCCTCTTCTCCCTCTCGGCTGCTGGGGTCAGCCAGGAGTTGGCCATCTCCCGCCGTAAGGGCCGTGTCCCTGGGAACCTCATGGGCTCCTATCGGTCTGTGGAGGTGGAGGCAAAGAAGGAGGGGGGGTCCCGCCCGGGGGGCCCGGGAGGCATCCGTTCCAGACTCAAGCCCATTGATGCGGACACCATTGACATCTACGCCCGAGCTGTGTTCCCTGCAGCCTTTGCAGCCGTCAACATCGTCTACTGGGCAGCATACACCATGTGACGGCGGTACGCGTGCCGTTTCCTGCCGTGCTAGTGGTTGCCAGAAACTCCTGGCGAAACAGCCCTCTTTGTGGGTCTCCGAGTAGGACAGAGAGGAAGCCTCGGCTTCCCGAGCTTTACTCGGCTTTGCCCTAAAGAGCAGCCTTCGCTTCTTGCAGATGCAGCGGGATGGGCCATAGCTGGCCTGACCCTGGCGCTGAGCCTCGCACTGTTGGGCTCTTGGGAGCTGTGAATTTTTAGACTCGGGACGATCCTGATTTCTAGGCCTTTGCTCTATGGGATCAGGATCAGAGAGGAGAGCGGGGGTGGATGACCACTTTCGTGGTGAACAGGGAAGAAGGGCGTTAGAGGCCTCTTTGGTCCCAGCATGAAATAAAGCCTTGACTTGGCAGCTGGTTACTGTCTTTGTTGCACATGGCAGTTGCGCTGTTGTCTTCCCCGCTAGTTAGGAAGGACATGCGTGGGGCAGCGTAGGGAAACCCATAAAGTCTAGGGCAAGCATGCACCATGGGCAGGGAAAGCAATGGGGTCAGGGTCCCAAGAAGTATGCAGACTGACAGAGGGTGACTCTGGGGGAGGGGGTTTGGAAAGGAGGAGAATTAGCATGGATGACATGAGCATGGTGCATTGGTATCTGCCCTGTTCCCGTCCCTGGGCTACGAAGAAGCCATTTCCACAGAGGCAGAAGCAGATCTGGGAGCATAAGCCAAGACCGAGAGCCCTAGATTCCAGAGCCACACGCTTTTGAAATGCCTTCTTAAAAATCTCAGAACTGGGAACACCTCTAGATCCAGGGAAGCTCAGGGGCTACATCAGAGAAGATGAGCTATGGCTGTCATCAGGAAAGGCAGGGATACAGGAACCTAGAGATGGCTTGAAAAGTCAACCCCCTTGATCACTTGGTGGGGGCTCAGGCCCAAGGCATCACTATGGTGCCTTCTTGGATGAGGTGATAGGAATTCAGAGGCTACCTCAGGCGGCACAGACATCCCTCAGCCACTCTTCGCAGCAGCCTGAGGGCCCTGAAGCCACCGGAGCATGCGGCAGGCAGCTCCTAGTAAAGGGGTCCAGCTTTCCCATGCACTAAGTCTTCCATGTAGAAGAAACAAAGGGTACAATTAGCAGAACATCTTTTCATCCTGGGTATGCTGCAGAGCCCTTCATAGTCAGCAGCTAGTAGCTCAAGAGGTGACAGAATCAGTGAGGCCCTTAATCAGGGTGATGCCAGACCACGCTCCATTAGTCCTGTGGGCCTTCCTGGTGCGCCCCCCCCTCTAAAACACTAAGGATCTTGGCAAATGGCTGTGAATCTGTCCATAGCAGGACTTGGCCAATGGCCCTCCATGACCCCAAATCACTGCACGTGGCAGTATCATAAAGTCACTGCCAGGCTCATGAGGGTCAGGGTTGGTTGTGCTGTTCTTAAACTGCAGAGGAAGGCACTGGCCCCTCTGCTCAGACCACAGTTCAGTGCTCCTTCTTTGTCTCCATCTCAAATATCCCTGACCGAAGGACTTCTCCCTCCTGGCACGTTGGGTGCCTTGCGCTAAAGGATGAGGCTATGTGGCTTCATGGGCCATCCAGGGAGTGGGAGCACTGGGCCCTAGTGTGACCAGGAGCTACAAAGATAGAACAGGCCTAGGAGCCAGCAGAGAGATATCTGGGTCAGCTGGGACTCCAGCTCCTGACAGCATGAGAAGCAGCTCAAACCCAGCCATCTTGGGACAGCCACAGGACAGGAATGTCCCTACTTGGGCCCAGGGGGCAGGGGATTTTTCCCCTCTCTACACCTTTGCTCTACAGGCTCCCTACATGGTTACTGCTTCCACCTCCACAGGTCCAGAGAGTGCCTGCGGTTGGGAACCCAAATCCTAGATGGGACACACTGTAGATAGTTCAAGACTACCTATTGTCACCTCTCTCCCTTTGTACGTATAGCCTAGGAAAGCACCACCCCAGGAAAGCAGTCAGGGTCAGCTCTGGTTCTCTGGGCCTCTGGAGAGGGGCTGTGGACTCAAGTTTTCAGAGCTGCTGAGTTCACCTGGACCCAGAGGCCAGCAGCCTAACTCCTCTCCAACTGCAGAACCTGCCAGCTTCAGCACCTGCCTCTGCCCCGCCTCTTGCCGCCTGCAGTCTGCCCTCTTTCTGCTGCATGTACCCACGGGGAGCTATTTAAAGCGGCCTTTGCGATTGCCTTGGGCTCCCACGCAGCCAGGCCCACCCGGGCAGCAGCCTTCGCCTGATTCTGCAACCAGCAATCACTCCCTCCAGCTTGCAGGCTGCTATTTCTGCCCACATGTTTACAGGGCAGGAGGAAGGACGGGAAGGACTGATGCTTTTCAAACACCAGCTTCTGTTCCGGTGGTGAGGACAGGAGCTGACTGAAGGCTAGGGGTGGATCAAGGGCTGCAGCTGAGAGGAGCCAGCTTGGAAAGAGGATGTCAGTGCCTCCTGCCTGCAATGGCACCAGAGACAGAGGGTGACAGGCAGGAGGCTTTTCATCCTAGCAAGGACAGCTCTTGGAGTTGGTCACTCCTTCCTCTTTGTCCCAGGCTGGAGTACATACTTTGAACGTAGACTGCTCCTCCCTTAGGCTGGAGGCTGATGGAGCTAAGGAGCTGGATGTCAGGAGACAAGGACAGGGCAAGCTCCCAGGCTCCAGGATCCAACCCTGTCCTTCTCCTGGTGAGGTGGGCAGACATGCAGGGTATCAAAAGGAGCCCACATGGAGGGCTGACATCCAGTGTGTTTCTCTTGAACAGAGCTGAGAAGTCTGGGGTATTTTTTTTCTAGGGCTACTGTAACAAATGAGAATGTTTAAACAACAGAAATCTGTTCTATCCGAGCTATGGAAGCCAGAAGACCTAAACCTAGGAGTAGGTAGGGTTGGCTCCAGGGAAGAATTTACCCTGACCTCTCCTTCCCGCCCCCTCTCTCTGCTTCCCGTGCTGCCTGCACTCCTTGGCTTTGAGATTTATAATCCTGACCTCTGCCTCCATTAGCAATTTTTTTCCTGCCCCTTCTCTCCTTACAAGCGCCTGCCACTGGACAGAAGAGTTTACGTACTTGAGTACGGCCCATCTTAGTCAATTACATCTACAGAATCCCTATTTCCAAATAAGAAGCATTCTGAGGTTCTGGGTGTGAAGCGTTCTAGGGGGAAGTTGTTCAGCTCAGTACAGATGGCAGTCCCAGAAGCAGGAGACATGGGGTATGATGCAGGGAGAGAAAGGGGAAGAGGGAGAAGCCAGAATGTGCTTTATGACCCAGGGCAGTGAGCGGCAATCCTGCTGGGCATCTATCCATCATCTCTAACCACCACCAGTGAGTGACTGCCCCCGGGTCCCTAATATTTACAAGCTGAGTAAACACCCCAGTGTTGTCGCATTGCCAGAAAGCAAGGCTGTCCCCTCAGCTGCTGCTTGAATCAGGAGCAGCCTCAGAGTCACCACGTTAATCGGGCTAGGACTGCAAGGTGGTAGCTGCCACTGTAACAACAGCCACCAAAAACGACGATGGGAGGTTGGGGAGATGGGAGCAGCTATCCCTCAGCTGCAGGAGCCCCATGAAGCAACGCGGTGCCTGGATGAATCAGTTCCCTCCCCACCCACTCCTGAGGAGATCTTCTCAGAGCTTAGGTGCCTCTGATGCAGTGACATGTACCTCGCCAGGTGCTGGTCTTGGTCACCTCCCAGCAGTTGTTGGGAACTGCCATGCCTATGGGAGGCTCGAGTACCAAGTCCTCTGACTTCCAGACATTCTCTTCCCAGCCTCTGCAACCCCCAAACTCTGGCTTGGCTTCTTCTACCATAGACTTTTGCTCCACACATGGAGAAAGCAACAGGGCTCTGTCATTCAAAGTATACTGGGACCAGGATCTGACCTCACAGTGGATCCGCAACCTTGTAGGTTGGCATGAGACAGACATGAGCTAGGAGCCCATCTGTCACTTGACATTCATCAGCCACCATCACACGGGGACAGAAACAACATTTTGGGTCAACTCAGATCCTATATCTGAAAGCCCCTTAGATTTCAGGTGACCTCTCCCCTGGACATATTTTGTTAAATAGCCACAGATAAAAGCTTTGGGGGATCTTCACCATATATGTGGGTGAGGTATTGTGGGGTTCTTCCCTAAGAAGGTCAAACGTGCTCCTGAACCAAGGATTCTGTCCTAGTTACTCTTCTGTGGCTGTGATAAACTATTCTGGCAGAAACATCTTAAGGAGGGGGAAAAGGATCCTTTTGGTTCACAGTTCCAGAGGGATACAGCCCATCATCATGGCAGGAAAGACATAGCAAAAGGGAGGAAAGGCACCCTCTCAGGAGGAGAAGCTGGCTAGCCACGCTACATTCGCACTTCGGAAGCCGAGGGCAAGGAGTTCATGTGCTCGGTTCACTCTCTACTGTTTGTTCCGATCAGAACCAGGACTATAAGCTCGGGGAATGGTCCTGCCCACAATTTACCATGGGATGTGTATTTTGTAACTGGGCATTAATATTAGTAATCAAGTTGGATAAAGAATCTGTCTGCTAATTGCCAGCTATCAAGGGAATCAGAACTGCTTGGCATATTATAGCCAACAAAATCAACATAACGTGTATTTATTAGTTTTTCAATAAATCCTGACATTGAGGAAAGATACCGATGTATTTTTCTAACAGACTGGCTCGTAACAGCTCCATAGCGAGTTCTGGGCTACCTGGACTACCTTACGAGATCTCGTGTGAAAAAGACAAACAAGTTGATTTTTGGGGGTATTTTGTTACGATAGGAAATCAGCATTTCCCATAAAGCCAGGCAATAGCGCTTCTTCCTCACAGAGCCCAGAACACTGTCTATCTCCTCTGCCACTCGGTGAACATCATTTATTTTTATTAGTTGGCTTACATTTCCTTTTTAAGCACCAATAGCCTTTGGGGGAAAATGCAGAAAGATGGGCTCCTGGCATGGAGCCAGCAGGGCCCTGTGCCTGGCAGGCTTGCCTACTCGGGATGAGATGGAACACCACATATGAGGAGCTCAAGGCCCAGAAAGGTTGGGGTAACTGCTGGCCACACAGCAGGAAGGACCCCAGTCCTTCTGGTTCCTCACTCCTGCCCACCCTGCCCCCGTCTGTATCAGATGAGTGTCATGCCTGCAAGTACCCCTCATTCCCGAGAGGTCTATTAACCCCTTGTTCCGGGACTTCCTCAGTATCCGTGCCCTCAGCAGCCCAACGACATACGTTCTGTGCAGCCAGCTTGGCTGGGGGTTGGGGTGCAGGGATCCTGAGCTCATATGCCTAGGATGGCCCCACAGCTGCCATGTCCTAGGGCACAAAGGAATCTACATTTCTGGGAAGTGTCCACAAAGCCACCCTGTTGGGGAGAAGGTCAAGGCAGCCAGCAGGCCCTGCCCTTGGGAGGCTCTTGACCTTTGGTGATACGAGATCTTGACGAGCTGCTCTCTGCAAGAGAAAGCTCAGATGCTCCAAAAGAGAAAGACACCTAGACACAGTCAAACTGCAAGGCCTCAGTTTGGAGCCTCCCTGCAGTGTAGCAACTTCTCGTCCATCTGCTAGTTTGCTGGAGCCAGTGCCACCCAGCAGGGGCATGCCTCCTTATGTCCCGGCAGGGTAGCTGCTGCCTGGCCCAAGTGAGTGCCAGGGCCATGTGTGGGTTTATGTATGCAATTGTGCAGCCTTCCATCTCAAAGGCCACAGGCCACTGGTCAAATGAAGTTCACGGTAGCCATAGGCTCCTCTTCATTGCTGGCCACAACCCCCTTCCACCTGGCCACCACAGCAAAATGCTGATAACACGGGACGAGAGCTGTCTGTACTTCCAGTCCCAGAAATGGAACTATCAGAGATGTCATGGCTGCTGCTCAGGCTCTGCTGCCTTGGTCAACTTGCTTTCTAAAAACTAGGCTCTAGTCGGGAGCTGGGGAGTGGAGATTCTCCCATCCTACAGCCTTGCCGGGCCGCAGTACCTACCGGACAATGTTTTGGCTGTGTGTACACCTGCAGCCTGCCAACATGACCCAGGAACGCTTCATACATATTCTGGGCCTGAGCTCAACTTAGTTGACGGCCACCCCACAGACCTCCAGGCCGCTTGACACCCAAGCCCATGGAGCTCGGATTGCAGAAACCCAGTAAGGGGCTCAGCCTGGGGGCTGAGAAACCTCTCACTATTTCCTGTGAGTGTTGGAGTTAATGCGACTCTATTTTCATGGGGCTAAAATAGTTCTTGCAGTCCTGGGGCTGGTGCCATCATTGCCATGGCAACAGTTTGGCAGAGACCCCTCATCCTCCACTGGGTCCTCAGGAAGGTGCAGTGGGGCCCAGTCTGTCTTCAGAGGCCCCCAGATGGGCACAGCACAGTAGTCCAGTTGCCTTTGTGTCCATGTGATCTGCCCGACACGGTCTCTAACCTCTAACTCAGGCTGTCCCAAGCAGGCCCCGAGACAGGGGCACACACTGCTCAGACAGGGTGGAGAGAAAGAAGTAAGAATGTGTGTGCTGCGCTGCTATGGCCTGGAATACCTGCAGGGACCTGCCTCAGTCCTGTCTTCTGTAGCCATGGGACCCTGGAACAGGCCCAGGGCCCATCAGCCTTAGGCCTGTACCCTGGGAGCATGTGACCTAAGAACAATAGAGAGCCTCCTAGGCAGACAGAATAAAGTCATGGCTCCACACCCTAGGGAGCTGCTGAGGGCTTGGGAAGAGATCTGGTGCAAAGGGAGTCACAGCTGTGCTCCCTGCAGATATGGCCCCGCAGAGGGTCTGGGTTTCTCTTTCCAGTCTGGCTGGTGAGTGTGTGGGAAGGCCCTGGTTGGGATGACTAACTTCACAGTAGCCTTCTGTCCCTTTAGCTAACATCCCTCTACTCTGACCTCTTGACCCAGAAACTCAACTTTTCCTAGCTCTTCTGCCTCTGCTGGACCAGCATCACCCGTACTCAGAACATCCAGATACAACCCTCCCTCCCCCTCTTTCTCTCTCTCTCTCTCTCTCTCTCACACACACCACCATACACACATTCACACTCTCTCACACATACACACTCACACTCTCTCTCTCACACACACACACTCACACACACATACACACACACTCACACAAACACACACTCACACACACATACACACTCACACTCACACACACATACACACATACTCACACACTCACACACACACATACACACTCACACACACACTCACACACACACATACACACACACACATACACACACATACACACACTCACACACACATACATACACACACATACACTCACACACACACACATACACTCACACACACATACACACACTCACACAGACACACACTCACACTCACACACACACTCACACTCACACACACTCACACTCACACACACTCACACTCTCTCACACACACTCACATTCTCTCACACACACACACTCACACACACACTCACACACACACTAACACACACATACACACACTCACACACACACTAACACACACATACTCACACACACTCACACACACACTAACACACACATACTCACACACACTCACACACACACACTCACACTCACACACACACACACACTCACACACACACTCACACTCACACACATACACACACACTCACACTCACACACACACACAGTCACACACATACTCACACACACACTCACACTCACACACACACTCACACACTCACACACAGAAGCAAACAGGAAGAATTAGGCGTACACATGCAGGGATATGTGCGTATTCAGTGTCATAGGGTCTGGAGTCCACAGATTTTTTATTTATTTTCTGAAAATGTTTTATTTAGCTGGGTGGTGCTGCTGCACACTTTTAGTCCCAGCACTCAGGAGGCAGAGGCAGGCAGAGCTCCGTGAGTTTGTGGCCAGCCTGGTCTACAGAGTGAGCTAAAAACAAAGCAAACGTTTTACTAAAGAATTACATAAAATAGGGCTGATGTGACGGCTCGGAGGGTAAAGGCACTGGCTACCACCTGACACCCGATCTCCATCACTGGGTCCCACACGGTAGGAGGGAATGGACTCCCACAAGCTGTCTCTGACCTCCAGATGTTCTCCGTCACAGGTGCGTGCACACACATGCACTCCACACACAATAAATGAATAATAAATAAGAAAAATTTTAAAGGATCACATAATTTATTTTAATTTGGAGAGTTGCAAGATACCTTTGACTAGAACCCCCGAAGTTAATAACTCACGTAGCCGTGGCATGCTTATCAGTTCAAGATACGTGATCGTGCTGTTAAGGACATACTTTAATTGGGTTTCTCAGTTTTTTGTGTTTGTTTTTCAGACAGGGTTTCTCTATTATAACTGACCATCCTGAACTCACCCTGTAGACCAGGCTGGCCTTGACCTCACAGAGCTCCACTTGCCTCTGCCTCCTGAGTGCTGGGATAAAAGGCCTGTGATGCTAAGCCCAGTTCTGGCCTTTTTTTTTTTTCTAACAAGTGTATTGCCAGCCTTTTCTAGTGATATACACTCAGTACTTGACCTCTGAGGAGCACCACGCTGCATCCTGAGAGCTGGGGTCACAGGTGTGCACAATCGTGCCTGGTCTGCGCAGTGCCGGGGACTGAAGCCTGGCCTTGCCACATTCTGGGTCCTCTGTGAACGGAGCCGCAGCTTCAGAAGAGCCTGTTTTATTTTTAATTTTGATGTTGAGTATAAGGCTGTAGGATAATGCCTTGCAGTAATTTCTGGGAGGGTTTCAATAGAACAAATTTCTGGATGACATGGTAAATAGAAGCCAAAATGCTATTTAAATCAACAGAACCAAAGTTACTTTGTTTCTTGTGGTGTTACTGACAGTTGAACTGAGGATCTCATCATGAGAGTTAAGCACTCGGACGCAGCTCCAGCTCCAGCCCTACATTTTGTTTTCACTGAGTCGGGGTCTTATGAAGTTGCCCCATCTGGCTTTAAATTCACGCTGCAGCCCCGGCTGCCTTAAACATTCAGGCTTCCTGCCTCGGTCTCCTGCACAGGTGGGAATCATAGGCTTGCATCAAGAGGCCTGTCTTAGCAGTCCATAGACTTAAAAAACGAAAACAAAAACCCTCAGATGATGAGCACGCAGAACTGTGCTACGGAGGGAGGGACGACAGTGGGAAGGGCAGACGGCTGTAGAGACAGGACTGGAGACCCAGGGAACATCCTCTGGGCCTGGAACACGAAGAAGTAGAATGGTGCGGGGACAGATACCCAGAACCCACCTGACAGTTGGGGGCCTGGGGCAGCCAGTCAGAACTGTGGTCACTGAGGGAATAAGGCACAGCATCCCCACCTCCTAGGCCAGCACCAGGCTGGGGTAAGGAACAAAGAGCCAGGCCCTTCCACAGCTGCGTCCCTCCTGTGCCCCCTCCTGGGAATGCTCGGTACTGCGCTTGCCAGCGACGGACAGGAGAGACCTGGTGTTCAGGTGATTTCTCTAATCACTAGCCCTGTAAGTGAAATGCAAGGTCGAGGCAAAACTGAGCATGGACACATAGGACTTCTGATGTGTCTCCCAACCCTTTAACCCACTTCCTACCCTTCTCCTCTCCACGGCTTCCACAGGGTTGGCTTTCCCAGAATTCCCTGCTTCTCAGAGTCACAGATTGTGCAGCAAGGGATCATAACCACTAAGCCACATCTTCAGCCCCACAGAACTGTCATCCTACAGGTCTGTATGAAACTGACCCGGGGCCTGTCTCCACCAGCATGCAGGTTAGATGAAGGCAAAACCCTGGCTTGTGGCTGCACTACTTTTGGCACTTAATAGGACCGCAGGAAACACCCACTGGAAGAAATGAACACCGAGGGTGTTGTCATTTCAGTTGGTCTCTCTAAATCCCATGATCCCTGACAAAGGAAACATCTGCTTTAGGGGTGCCTCCCTCAGCTGCGAGTGCCAAACACCTGTCAGCAAACGCTCTGGGCCTTTCCTGTAGCGGGTGGGTCTCTGCCAGGCCCAGCCTGTGATGGACGGTGCCACCCCTGGTGGGTGGAGGTTCTGAGTACTATAAGAAGCCTGAGCGAGCCAGTAAGCAACACTTCTCCATGACCTCTCCATCAGCTCCTGCTTCCAGGTTCCTTTCCTGTTTGCAGTTCCTACCCTGACTGCCTTCAATGATTAACTATAACATGGAACTGTAAGTGAAATAAACCCTTTCCTCCCCAAGTTGCTTTTGATCATGGTGTTTCATTACAGCAATAGAATCCAAAGTAAGACACCCTCCATCAGCTGGTCCCAAGAGACGGGAGTGAAAAACGGGCAATTGGATCCTCCCCACCAAGCTGGGCTGTGGGGAAGGGGCTTCACTGGCCCATTCACCTTCCCAAAAACTGAGTCTGTAGAAATCCATTTATAGTTTTACAACCAACTTACAGTCTTCCTTTGGTAAACAGTCTGTGTTTGTGACTATGGGAGTGTACAGTGTCTGTGGAAAATTGGGGAACCATAGAAACTGCAGGGGGTGGAAAGGATCTGCCCTCAGCTGCCCAGCCAGTTTCCTCTGTCTGCTCAGGGCCTACTTTCCAGCTGCCTGGGATCACCTCCACATCCTACCCACCCTGGAGAGAAGTCTGCCATTTTACTACACTGTGACTGGTATGGGCTGGAAGCTGGTGGTGACCCTGACCTCTCTTGGTGGACAGAGCCTGAGGCCCTGGAGCCCACATGGCCCCAAAAGTCTCATTCATTGCACTGGGTTCCAGATGCCTGGAGAGACTCTGGGAGGACCCAGCCAAAGGACTCACTGGTGAATTTGGGAACAAAGCTGTTGTCTATAGCCAGGAAACACCCCAACTCCATTCATAGGGGAAGCCTGCAGGTCTCTTCGCCTTGGAGCCTCACAGGTTGGGGTTCTGACAGTGGGAATTAATGTTGTGACTTGCCCCCATAGGCCTGGGATATGCTTTGCTTCACAAAAACCAGCACCAGGAGAAGGCGGCAGAGGGAGGAATAGGTGGGTACAGAGGAAGCTTTTAGGACACTGGGGTAACCCTAGGGCCCTCAGTCCTCTCTCTGATGAGAGCCTTTAGTACCCTGCATGATGCCTCTCCTGGCACCCCTCTGGCTGTACATGGTTCAAGACTGGGTAATGGGACCTGGATTCATTGCCCTTCCCCATCCTCATGGGAAGCAGAGCCTCTCCAAATGCCAACAAGCCCAGCTTTCCTTCTCCAGGGACTAGAGGCTGTCAGTGAACCTAGACTCCTCTCCCACAACTGAGGTTCACACAGGGACTTCTCTGGCCAGGGCTGACCGGGCTGAAAAAACTCCCAGTGGCTATTGTGTCCAGAGGGACCTAGTTGGGGACACACCCAATGGGCCCATCCTGCCTGCTGGGACAGGACTATGCTGTCTCTTCCAGTGGACAGCTGGCCAGGGAGGAAATTCTCGAGGTGACAGCATCCTTCCCCTTCAGGTTGCCTAGCTCACTAAAGGCATACCTTATTCTTCCTAATACGTGGGGAAGTGCCAAAAGCTGAACACTAAAGCGGGTTTCAGATGGCTACAGGCAGGCTGGCTGCAGAACTCTGCACGGGGAGCTGGACTGGTGGCCAGCAGGCTTTCCAGCATTGTGATGACTGGCCCCTGAGTGCAGCAGTGTCACAGTCTAGCACTTGGGGGCCAAGTTGCTGCTCATCCCTGTGCCTGGCCAGGGCCACGTGCCACCTTCTCCCCAGCTCCCTCTTAGAGAGTGGAGAAAGACCGCTCCCATGGGCATTGAGTGTGCTGTAGAGACTCAGGGAAGTATGGCGCCAGTCCAAGCAGGCATCAGAGAAGGTGCTCCTTAG
The DNA here is from genome assembly GCA_026225945.1 of Cricetomys ansorgei. Classification (NCBI taxonomy): domain Eukaryota; kingdom Metazoa; phylum Chordata; class Mammalia; order Rodentia; family Nesomyidae; genus Cricetomys; species Cricetomys ansorgei. The sequence goes on from JAMJFZ010000484.1 coordinate 829,812, forward strand.
GGCACATGCAGAGGCCCCACGGCCAGCCACCGGCTAGGTCAGTCAGGGTGAGCATGGGGGAAAGTGACGGCAGAAAGGAATGGGGTCCCAGGTCCTGTGAGCCAATCTGCCGTGGTGAAAACCTGACTTTCATCCAAGAGCGAGGGGAACACCTGCAGGCTTTTTATTTTTTCTAAATTATGTGTACACCAAGTGTGTTGGTGATCAGGGAGGCCAGGAGGGCCTCAGATCCCCAGGGACTGGGATTCTACATGGATCAAACCTGGGTCTTCTGAAAGGGCAACCAAAATGCCTAACCGTTGAGCCATCTCTCCAGATTCTACCAGAGACTTTTAAACACTAGACTACACCCCCAGCACGGACTGACTTGGTCTTTACAGACCTGGATACTGTGTAATGGTCCCAGCACAGAAAGGGAGGCCAGGCCAAGGGGTCATAGTGCACATACAGGGAGGTCTAGGTTAGAGTGCGAGAACATGTTGAAGGTGAAACAGGTCCTGGGGGACGTGGGAGGGCTCAGTGGTGATACAGGGGCTTTGGTATAGGGCCTTTGGGAGATAGGGGTGGCAGTGGTTGCTCTGGGAACAGAGATGCTGAGGGAATTTTCAGGAGCATGCAGGTAGGAAAGGGCTGGGAAGATGTGGGCGACCATGCGGCTTGGTCAAGCTTGGAGAGCATCTGCCTAGGGAGGAGAAGCCACCAATGTCTGAGGGCCTGGGCACCTAGATTGACAGGTCATGTGATTAGGGCATAGCAGGGCTTGATGAGTCAGGAGGGTCACAAGTTCTAGACCAGCCAGGACCACAGACGGAGCCCTTGACTTCAACAATCAAAAGTAAAATATAAAGGCTGTGTGACCAGAGGAAGGTAGGAGCTTTGGAGAACAGCACCCTGGGCAGGTCTGTCGCTGTCAAAGGTAGCTGGGTGTGACGGCACACTCCTTTAATCCTAACACTTGGGAGGCAGAGGCAGGTGGATCTGAGTTCAAGGCCAGCCTGGTCTACAGAGAAAGTTCCAGGACAGTCAAGGCTACACAGAGAAACCCCATCTCAATACAAACAAACAAAAAAGTAAGGAAAAGTCTGAGCAGTGCAGCCTAACCCAGGCCGGTCATCTTAAGTACTTGGAAGACTGAGGTGTGAGGATTGAGGAGCCAAGGCTAGCCCGGGTAATTTAGTGAGATGCTGTCTTAAATATAAAATAAATGTTGAGGAGCTGCAGCAATGGCTCAGTGGTTAAGAGCACTGGCTGCTCTTGCAGAGGACCGGGGTTCCCACATCCACACAGAATCTCACACCTGGCTATAACTCCAGTTCCAGGGTGGGTCTGTTGCCGTCTTCTGGCCTCTTCCGGCACTGCACCCACGAGGTGTGCAAATACAAACGAATACACAGGCTGGCAAAACAACACCCGTATAAAAATAAAGATAAAATAAAAGGTTAACGAACACTCAAGGGATGTAGAGCACTTGCCCAGCACGTCCGAGGTCCTAGGTTCAATTCCTCACGCTAAAATGAACAAACATATGTCTGAGAGCCCAGAGTGGTCACGCACATCTGTAATCCCAGCACTGGCGAGCCTGGGAGTTTGTTCAGTGGTTACAGAGGTGCAGAGAAATCATCAGGTTTAGAGACCAGTGGAGCTTTTTAAAATATTATTTTTCAAAACACTTTATCTTATGTACATTTGTGGTTTTCCTACACGTAAGTCTGTGTGAGGGTGTCAGATCCCCCGGAACAGGAGTTACAGACAGATGTGAGCTGCCATGTGGGTGCAGGTCCTCCAGGTCCTCCCGTCTCAGCTTCCCTAATGTTGGGATTACAGGCGCGCGCGCGCACACACACACAAGGAAGGAAGCGTTTCCGAAGCAGCTGAAATAGATGACCAGCATGCTGCCAACCGGTGCCTTCTGGGGAGAACGCAGGATCTAAGGCCAGGGCGGCTGTGCCTTTTCGACCCTCCAGGGTCACCCCAGTGCCCGGCACCAAGAAGAACCAGAATGCAAAGCGAAGGGCTAAGGAGGGCCTCGCGATGGTCCGGATCTGTCGGCCGGGAAGAGGACTGGAGCAAGGACTGAGCGTAGACAGGTCTTCCCGGCACCTAGGTGCGGGGTTCCGCGGCCGTCGGAGGGCTCGCCCCTGGGCAGGCGCTCGGGCCCTCGAGGCCGCCCTGCTCGGCGCGGACAGCTGCAGTTCGCACGCCGAGGCGCTGAAGGCACAGGACGGCTGCACCTCCACGTTCGCCCGGCTCCTCGGCCCCGCGGACCCGGGGGAACTCCGCAGCGCGGCGCCGAGCGGCCGGCCGTCCCCGGGCTGCACTGGTCGCCGCCCGTTGCCGGGCAAAGCCCCACGGCGCGCGCTCCCATTGGCCGCAGGTGGCCGCGCCCCGCCCCGCCCCGCCCCGCCCGGCAGGTAGTGGCCCCGAGCTCTCCTCATTGGGCCACGGCTGGCGGCCCCCCGAGGATTGGCCCAGGTGGTGGCCCCGGGGAGCCCTCATTGGCCGCAGGTGTCTCCCGCCCCGTGGATTGGCCGTCTCGACGGCCCGGTTCCGCCCTCGGCCCGCGCGCCCCCCGCCCCGCGCGCCGCCCAAGTTCCGCGGAGTTGGCGCGGCGGGCGCCGTCGGTCCCGCGCCGCGCGCTCCCTTCCGCGTTCCGCCGTCCGCCCCGCCTGGCAACCCGGCCCTGGGCGCGGGCCCCCGGCCATGGCCCGAGCGCCCGGTACGCGGCGCTGACGGCGGCCGGCGGAGCGCGCCATGCCCGGCGAGACGGACCCCAGGATGGACGGGAGCGGCGGGCGCGTCCGTCTGAAGGCGCACTACGGCGGGTGAGCGCGCAGCGCCCGACGGCGGGCCGGGCGGGGCGCGGGGCGGTCGCGGGGGCCGCGCGCGAGGGAGGCGGCGGGGCGGCGGGAGCCCGGGCGGACCGGGCCGGAGGGCAGCCTCGAGGGCGCGGCGCGCTCCTCTCCGTGCTCTCGGTGGATCAGGGCCGCCGAGGACGAACCCGCACGGTCTAAAGTTTTCGTCAGATTGTGGGAACTTCCGGCGCATTTAGAAAAACAACAAAAACAGACAAACGAAAACAAGGTGATTTCAGTTGACCTCGGTCTAAACGTAAGGCGGAGAGACTTCGGAGCCAGGTGAGGGGATGCGCAGGAATGCCTGCGATTGTGGCGACCTGGGGGCGCGTTTTCTCGGCTTTTGTGTGAGGGACCGAAGTTTTTGGAGATATCCAGAAAGATCTCCGGAAAGAGTGTCGGGTCGTTAAGGACAGGAACGATGGACACTTCAGTCACTTCGCTGGAGGTGTTGTGTTGTGTGTGTGTGGGGGAGGGGTGGCCTTGGCCCTGTGCCCTGGATCCCACCTTGTTTTCCCCGGAAATGGGGGCATCGGGCACTTGACAGTGGTCAGTACGGCTGCCCCGGAGCATTGAGTGACGGGAGCTCTGGGAACTCTCCGCCCCTGCTCGGCTGGAGAATCGCAGGATCTTGCCCTTCTGGTTGTGGAGGCAGAATGGTGGAGACCTAATGCTTTGGCTGCTTCTCCATCCGTGCTGTGTCTCCTGGAACTTGGTATTCCTGGACTTAGGTATTCCCGGGTCAAAGTTCAAGGGTCATTGCTCTTGGGAAGGAGGGAGGGAGTGGAGTGGAATGCCGGCCCTGTGGCTGAACCGGGCTCTTGGCATTCCTGGGGGTTTTACAGAATGGCCTGTCTCAGCCACAGAGACAAGTGGCTGAGGTCCCCTGGAGGTGGCTCCTTGCCTGAGCAGAAGGTTTGCTTTCCAGCCTCAGAAGCTGCCTGGCCCCACAGTTTGTTCTGGAAATATCCTGGCGGGTTTCCCCTCACTGTGGTCAACTTCTGGTGGTCCTGGACTTGGAGGTGGGGTTTCCTGGTAGAACTAGAGAAAGAAGGGTTGGGGGTGGGGTGGCAGACTGCCCCACCCAAAGATGTCAAGTCTGCAGCCCTGTCTCAGGGCTGGAGTGCCCCTGCTAAAGGGAACTCTGGTGCTGTGTCTGCAGGCTTGTGGATTCCGTAGTGAGCCTGTTGAAGCCGAGAGACTGCTGTCTCCTGTGCCTGGAACCCCCCCTGAGCAATGTGTGCTCAGGGCTCGCCCTTACCGGAGCTGAGGGCCGCCAGGGGGTTAGGATCCACCCTAACCTTAGGGCAGGTTCAGCCGGCACCTTGGGGTCATGGCTCACCTTGGACAGTGCCCCTGTCAGGCTTCTCTGGCTTGCCCACGCCTCCCTCCCTTTTGCCCCTGGGGAGCACTTTGGTTACTTGGCAGTGTAATTCAACCTGTTGACTTCAGTTTCCTCAGCTGACAAAAAGAGGAGCCCCCACCCCTACCTCTTCCTACCCCCCTTCTCTCCCCACTCCCTCTGTACCCCCTCTCCTTTCATCTCCCTCTGGAAGAGGCCCTCCCCAGCCTTCCTCCCTGCTTACCCTGAGGTCTGCCAGTTGGGTGCCTCTCCAGAGCTTGAGCCCCTGGGCAGGGAAGTGGGAAATGCAGAGACACTCCCCCTCCCCGCCCCTGTGAAATTTGTGGGTTGGGGAAGTTCTGTCCAGGAACGCAGTCTCCTGGGGGAATGGGGTAAGACTGTCCTGAGGGAGCTGACAAAGCTACAGCCCAGGCTCAGAGAGACAGCCCTGTCCTCAGGGCAGTATAATGCGGTGGCCATCTTCCTTCCTGTTCCTCAGTCCCTTGAGGCTTGAGATCAGAGTGCTCCCACCAGTAGTCACCTGTGTCTGAGGGGTGTCAGGCAACACTGCGTTCTCAGGGGACTACAGGGGAGCCTGACATTCAAGGCTGTGGGGCCTGCTTTTCTGAAACCTCAGACGTCACAGATGGTGGGTCTTCCCTCCTGTTGAGACTGTAAAAACTTTGATGTTGGAGGACCTGCTGTGGGTCTTGACGCAAGAGTTGGGGTTGGGTGGTCCATCCAGGCTGGCCCTGACGCCTGTGAGACGCTTGCTAGGAGAAGGGGTCGCCAAAGCATTGCCTGGCTTAGGTGAGATGTGGCCGGGAGGGTAGTTCAGCTTCCTGTGGCACTTCCTAAGCACTGAGGTCTCACAGGAGCAGCCCGCCGTGTGGGTGGAGGATTGGCTCCTGATTGGGTTCAGGAAGAGGTCCTAGAAAGGGTTGTCAGACCTGACTTCCATAGTTCCCAGTTGCAAGGCTGGCCAATGCTGAGTATGCTGGGCAGTGTAGGCACCATGTCAGGGTGACCCCAGGTGACAGGTGACACCTGGGGATGGGGGGTTGGTCTTTGGAGTCCCCGCATAGGTCCTCTCTGTGCCTCAGTTTTGTTATCTACTGTGATTCTACAGGCTGTGGCGACTGGGGGCCTGGGTTCTGGCTGGCTGGTCTTGATAGGAAAGAGGGACAAATGGGGACAGCTCTCCCTGGCCCTACAGAGTGGGTGAGATCTGTAGGCCGGGTAGGTCCCTGGGGGCCCTGTCTGGTGTGCTGGGGGCTGGGGGCTGGGTAGGTGCTGGAACCTTGTTGCTCTGAATTTTGTCAGTGGACAAAGACTTTGTTTATAGACAGTTGTGCGACCCAGTTTAGGTAGCCCAGTGGGGCAGCCGGGGATCGACAACAACCCTGGCCAGTATTTCTGTCTCAAAGCTTTTTAGGTTCCCTTTCCTAAGTGTTTTTCTCCATGGATGTCAGACATGAGTTGATTTTCACTGCAGCTTCAGGGAGGGTGTGGTTCCTGCTTGTTTCCATGGAAACTTGTTGCTGCCCTTCCTTATGAGGAATCTAGGGGAGCAACACCCCCACTCCTCATTTTCCTCCTCCAGGGCATGTCTCTGAGCCATCTCCTACTACAGAGGTTTAAATCCCATTTGGGAATGAAAAGATAAAAGGCAGCGACATTCTGAGATTTGATTTTCCAAGAAATATGCCTTTCAGAACTGTTACAGCTATACTGGGTTGGAGGTCCTGCCAGGGCGCCCCAGAGCTGCTTTGATTAATCAACTATTCCCTCGTTTCTCTGGGTAACATGCCCTGGTTTTCACCCTCAAGGTTTTGGGGAAAGGCTTGACTATCCTAGCTGAAGCTAATGGAGCTCTGCACCCTAGGGTTCTTCTCCTTTGGTGCCTCGTAGCGCGGTTGCCTGGCCTCCACTAGGGGGCGCCCCCTGCCACTTCCATTTAGTTCTCTGTAGAGCCATGGGGGCCATTTCTTAAAACTGGTAGTGGCTCTCTTTTGTGTTGGTTGTTAATTGTCATTTCGTCTATCTAACAGCTGGTTAACTAAGCAGTGTTGGGTCTGATTCAGTTGTGATCCTGGTGACAGATATCCCTGTCCTCTTTGTCCCAGGGACATCCTGATCACCAGTGTGGATGCCATGACAACATTCAAGGACCTCTGTGAGGAAGTGCGAGACATGTGTGGCCTGCACCAGCAGCACCCGCTCACCCTCAAGTGGGTGGACAGTGAAGGTATCCTCAGTCTTGTAAAGGTCATTCTGAGCTCCACGGGGCTTTGGCGAGGCAGCCTCCTCTACAAGTTGTGCAGCTGAACTTGCTGGAACCAACAGTTCTGCAGTAGAGGTGGCTGCAGTGGATAAATAGGGACTGAGGCTGGCAGGGCAGCACTAAAAGCTAGGCAGAGGGGAAGGGGTGTTCCTGCCGCATGGGGTCTCTGGTGTCGACTGCAGGGGGAAGCTTTACGTATCTTGTGGCTCCCACCTTGCACACACCCCTACTGACCTTCTGTGTCCTGGGGTTCTCTGGCAGCCGATTTAGGAGGGACTTACTCCTCATTTCCCTACAAGAAGCAGGAGACTAAGGCTATGCCTGAGGCCTCCATCACCACCTCTGGGTTTCTCTCTCCTTTCTTCTTTCTCATCTCTCTGATTTTCTTACCTCCTTTTCTCCCTCTGTCTCTTTTTTAACTCTTTCTCTCCTCTCCCCTTTCTCCTTCCTTGCTTTCTGTCTCTCTCTCTCTCTTCCCCTCTCCCTCTCCGTCATCTCTTACTTTCTCTGTGTCTCTCAGATTGGGATGAGATGGGAGACAGTCAGGAGAGACCCCTTTTGCACAACCGACTACAGCTGTCAGAGACCCAGTGGAGCGGGCAGAGCATGTGTCCCCCCCATTCGGCAGGACGTTTGGCACATGGGGTGGTTATGTGCATCTGTGCATCCGTGAAGCCTGCAGGGCGGGGACCTCTTCCATGACCTCTGCCACCTAGAAGGAGGGTCTAGGTCTTGCAAGCTGCCTAGCAAGCTCTTAGAGCTCCCGGATAGGTCCTTACACAGGACCCTGAGGGCCTGTGAGGGGAAAGTCACTCATTGGACAGCTCTTCTGGAATCTCCCACCCCTGCTCCGCTGACCATGAACAGTGAGACTTTGCCCACCCAAACTGTGGTCTGCTGTGCTGAGTGAGCACTGGTGCTGAGTAGCTCAGCCCTCTTTCCCTTCACACTTCGGCAGCCTCATTGGTGCCTGTTGCTCCCACCCTTTAGGTGACCCCTGTACTGTGTCCTCACAGATGGAGCTGGAGGAGGCCTTCCGCCTGGCCTGCCAGGGCAGGGATGAAGTGCTCATCATCCACGGTAAGCGAGAGATCTGGGGCGGGCCCCTCACCTGTCCACTTGGTCGGCTACGGAGATAAACCGTCTGTCTCAGTTTGCTTCCTACTGCGGTGATAAACACCGTCGCCGAAACCACTTAGGGAGGAAGGGTTTGTTCAGCTTACACATCCTGATCGCAGTCCAGCACTGAGGTAAGCCAGGAGCTCAAGCAGGGCAGGAACCTGGAGGCTGCAGCTGACGCAGGCGCCCAGGGGTGGCCCCGCTCACAGTGGGCTGGGCCCTCCCACATCAGTCAGTAATCAAGAAAGTGTTTCACAGGTTTGCCTAACGGCGGAAGCTCCCTTTCCCAGGTATCCCTGGCTTGTGTCACGTCGACAATGAGAACTGTATTGTTTATTTATTTGTTACATGCGTGCACATGTGCCACTACCCACGTGTGGAGGTCAGAGGACAACTTATGTGAGCTGGTTCTTTTCCTTATGCTGTTGGTCCTGGGGATTGAACTCGGGTCATCAGACTTGATGGCAGGTGCCTTTACACTCTGAGCCATCCCGTTGGCATAGGCTTGTAATCCTGTTTGTTGAGAAATGGTGGTAGGAAGATTTAGAAAATTCAAGGCACACTTGTGGCTGTACAGTTGGCGAGGGCCAGCGTGGACAGCTAAATGAGACCTTGTTTCACAATGAAAAGTACAAAGGCCAGGGATAATATAGCTCAGTGGAAGAGCGCCTACCTAGCGTTCTCAAGGCCTCTGGTTTAATTCCTAGTGCTGCTTGTTTGTTTGTTTGCTTGTTTTTCGAAACAGGGTTTCTCTGCTGTAACTCTGGCTGTCCTGGAACTCACTCTGTAGAGCAGGCTGGCCTCGAACTCACAGAGACCCGCCTGCCTCTGCCTCCTGAGTGCTGGGATCAAAGGCGTGCACCACCACTGCCTGGCTTAGTGCTGCATTTTTAAAGATGATTTTCAAGATAATTGCTGTTCTTTCTTGTTTCTGAGTTACTTTATTAGTGAGAACTGCTAGTTTTCTTTGGTAGCTCTGCTGTTGGAAATCCGTTTTCCCTGGAGCCTTACAAATGGGGTTTGACACAGAAATGTGCTTGGGTTTTTGAGCTTCTGGCTGAGGAATGTCTTCCAAGAACCGGTCCTCCCGGGTGCTGTGGGGAGCATTTTGACCGGACTAAGGGCAGGACTTTCCCCGGGAGACATGTTACCGCACACTGACCACTAACCCTATGGTTTTCTCTCTTTCGATCCAGTTTTCCCAAGCATCCCGGAACAGCCAGGCATGCCTTGTCCCGGGGAAGACAGTGAGTGTTCAATTTATTAAATATTTTATCTTATTTTACTTTATGTGTGTGGGTGTTTTGCCTGTATGTGTCTGTGCACCACACAAGCACCTGGTACCTGTGTAGGCCAGAAGAGAGCATCAGATCCCCTGAAACCGAATTAGCTGCCATTGGGTACTGGGAATCAAACCTAGCTTCTCTGCAAGAGCAGCTAGTACTTTTAGCCACTGTGTCATCTCTCCAGCCAGAGTGTTCCATTTTTAAATTTCCTTTTAACAGGTGCCATGTGCTACAGGTAGAGCTGCTGATCTGTTATGCAGAGCAGTGGGTGGCTGCTTTGTGTGAATAAGGGCCTTGGGACCCAGAGTCATGTCCCCTGGTGAGGAGTCTCACCTCAGCATGAACAGTACTGTAACCTCAAGCACTCTTTTCACTTTGGCTGGGTCCCCTCTGGTTTCCATGGATATGATTTGGCAGACTGGTGCTTTGTTGGCAGTGGGGGGAGAAGGGGGTGATGTGGTCGGCTTGGTTGTCAGGTGGCATAGTAGAGGGTCCATAGAGTGCCCTGATTTGTCCCAGGAGGAAAATGCCTGGGCTAGAACAGCTAGACATTGCACCCTAGTGCATACCGCCCTGGGCCTGGCCTTCTTGCCCTCTTCCTGTCTTGTGCTGATCTGTTCATTTTCCCTTTGGGTCTATTGGTAGGAGATGAGGGAAGCAGGTCCCAGGAGTGGTGGGTTCCAAGGGGAGTTTTGTCCTTGTCTCTGATTGTGTCCTGGAGGTCACACTTAGGTGGGTGACAAGGCTCCTGGGGGTGACAACTTTAACTTTTGGCTTACCTGGTCAGTAAAGGAGAAGTACCTGAAGTTGCACAACCCAGTGTGATTAAAGGAGGCAGGAGCTTGGTCCATGTGTTTTGCTTCCAGTAGGACAGGGAACCAGCCTAGGTCCCCACAGGGTAGGAAGGCCAAGGGAGAATATCAGAACGGGGTGTGTGTGTGTGTGTGTGTGTGTGTGTGTGTGTGTGTGTGTGTGTGTGTGTGTTGCCTGAAGAGCCTTTGCCAGGCAGGGTTGATTGGAACCTATGACACCAAATTCTCCTGCCCACGTCCTAAGCAGCCTGTGTAGAGTCCTTAGGATAGGTAGCTAGCATGTTGGGTTTCTGGGTCCTTGTGGAATATTCCCTCATGTTCCAGGACCCTCCCTCTGGGGTGCCCATGTCCCATGGAAGGACAGGCATCTGGACAGCATATCTTTAGAAGTATATAAAACAACAAAATGAGGCAGGGGCTGGCAAGATGGCTCAGTTCCTGCCTGTTGATCTGAGTTCAATATCTGGAACCCACGTAAAAGCAGAAGGAGTGGCCAACTCTACAGCTGTCCTCTGACCTCCAGATACACACCATGGCGCACATGTTCCTGTGCTTACACACGTTATACAAACATATACATGCTCACAGAGTAATAATAAAGCTTTAAAAATTAAAACAAAAAGGAATAAAGCAGCTCAGGCGGGAAGATGAGGTTGTCCTGCTCATCTTACTCGTTGGCTTTCACGCTGCTAGCCAGCAGGTGGGCTTCAGGCGTCTGCCGCCTGGATGACTTTTTGTCCATGGTGACAAGATAGTGTTCATATGTTCTACCTTGTATCAGGAGAGTCTCCAGGCCGCCCCTGTGACCACAGGGTGTTTGTGTGTTCGTGTGTCAGAGTGTTTGTGATTCCGTCTCATCCTGCTCCAGGGTTGCAGGCTCGGCGTGCATCCTAGAGTTGGCGGGGCTGTTTCCATACATCAGTGTCACAGGATGTCCAAGAGCTTGGGTCTCTGTTGAAGAGTAGACATCAGGTGTGGCAAGGTGGGTCCGTATCGCCCTGTGGGCATGCAGAGAATGCAGCTGAGCCTTAAGAAGGGCTGACTTGGTCACATGAGTAGGTGCTTGAGATACTTGCTAGGGTAGCTCAGTCCCTGTTAGACACTCAGTTTTGTCAGAACATTCCATAGAATCTTTGCTGAGTTCAGAAGGTCATGAACTGAGTACCACAGAAGATCCATGAATGATTGACAAGCCAGGGTCTCTCTCTTGTTTATGAATCACCCTGCCCTGGCTGGATGGTACAGTAGGGTATAGAAAGGCTGTCATCCCCCTGGGCCCTGGAGTGTGTGAAACAATAGGATCCTGACACAGGGTCTCCCAGGCTTTGCATGTTGGCGTTGTTTTCCCCAGCGCATCACTCTTTCGCTTGATGCTTGTACCTATCTTTGGCACGGGAAACCCCTGTTCTGGTCACCCAGGGGAACTGTGTGACTTTGCTGCCTGCAAGGACATTTGTGTTTCCTTTCGCTGACGGTCAGTGAGGACAGTTAGCCTGGTGGGATGTAAATGACAAGAACGGACCTCCTTGAGCTTCATTAGGACAGTTTGAGATGGAGACCGATGGACAGTCCATAGCCAGAGGTGGATACGATTTTGAAAACTTTGCAGGACCTAGGTGACAGAACAATTGGGCATCTAACTGAGAGTGCCTTATTGTGCTGGTCAGTCTGTGATATCTCAGCAGATCACCTCTCAACCCCCTGAACTGGGGCCAGTCAGACTCTAACTGGCTTTATGGTTTCTCTCTAAATTATAAATTGCTTAATTGACATATACCACTTGGAAGCAAACAGTCCAAAAGCATTTAGAGTGTTCCCACTGCTCAGCTGCCACTACCTCCACCCCTTTCCAAAATGTACCCCACACCTTCAGTAGCTACTCGGTGCCCCTAGCCTTACAGCCCTTGGCCTGCTTTCTTTCTGCTTCTGTGAATTCGTCTGTTCTGGACATTCTGTATAAAGGGGCTCACGTGCTCCATGGCCTTATGTCGGCTTCCTTAGTGTCCTCTTGAGGTTCTTCTGTGTTGTAGCATGACAGCACGTTTGCATTTTTAAATTTCTGGCAAAACACACACGATTTGGTTTTAATTTTTGTTTTTGTTTTGTTTTGTTCTGTTTTTTAAGACAGGATTTCTCTGCATTGCCCAGGTTGTCTTAGAACTCACTGTGTGGATCAGGCTGCCCTTGAACTCAAGAGATCCTCCTGCCTCTGAGTGCTGGGGTTAAAGGCATGCACCACCACCCTTCATCTTAACATGATTTAGTTTTATCACCCATTTCTTTCTCTCCCTCCCTCCCTCCCTTCCTTCCGATTGGGATCTCAGTGTTACCCAAGCTGCCCTGAACTCTTGTCCCTCAGCTCTGGTGTAGCTGAGACTGCAACATCCTTTGCCTGTGTTTGACATGTGTTGTTTTTGTTGGTGAGTGTTAAGAGCGTTTGTATGCTCTGAATCGTAATCTCGTGACAGTGGTTTGATTTATAAAGACCTTTGCTTTCTGTGTGTTGCCTTTTGACATTCACAATTGTTTTTAATCATTTTCTTTTTTATTTATTTATTTTTATGTGCATTGATGTTTTGCTTGCATATGTCTGTGCAAGGGTGTTGGACCTTGGAACTAGAGCTATAGATAGACAGTTGTGAGCTGCCGTGTGAGTGCTGGGAATTGAACCCGGGTCCTCTGGAAGAGGAGCCAGTGCACTTAACCACTGAGCCGTCTGTCCAGCCCCTGACATTCAGAGTTTTAAAGTTTTTCTTTAAGTGGGTCTATTTTCTCTTCTGTTGCCTGTGCCTTTGGAATCACATCTGAAGAGTGGTTTCCAAGTGCTATGACATGATGTCTTTGTGTTTTCTTCTGCAGTTTTATAGTTTGGGCCCTAACTGTGTGCTCGTGTGCATGTGTCTGGTGCAGCGACGGCACATCACGTGCTAAGTGAGAACTTTACTGCCAAGCCACGCCCACAGTCTTAGAGATTTTGGAATTTTGTCTCATATTTGGGTCATGGATCCATTTTAGGTTAGCTCTTGCATTTTATGTCTGATAAGATTCTAACTTTCTCTTACACTATTTATTGAAAGGGTTCTCCTTTCCCTGATGAAGGTCTTGGAACCCTTGTTAAGCATTTTCATGCGTATTCAAGGATTTGCTTCTGGTGTCTCTGGGCTCACAGACAAGGTCTCCTGTAGCCCAGGCTGGTCTCAAACTTGCTGTGTAGCTAAGGATGACCTTGAACTGTGACTTTTCTGCTTCTGGAGTTACAGGTGTGTGCCTAGATCTGCAGTAAATTTTAAAGGCAAGAGGTGCGGCTTGGTGGGAGAGTACTGGTATGAGTAAGGGCCTAAGGTCAGTCGCCAGTCTCACACACACACACACACACACACACACACACACACACACACACGTCCTAAGGCTCTCCGCTTCATCAGAATTGTTCTGACTTCTGGGAACCTGTACCGTACACATCAGACAGTCATGACTGACTGCAGGTCAGTGAGCACCTGTCTGGTTACTGTCTGTCCACTTGACACAAACTAGAGTCACTTGAGAAGGGGGAGCCTCAACTGAGAAAATGCCTCCATCAGACATTTTGTATTTAATGGCATTCAATATTAAAGTATAATATTATTTAATAGGTTGCTAAGTTTGTTTTGCTAGTGTTTTGTTGTAGTTTTTTTTTTCTTTCCCTCTTTAATGGTCATTGGTTCTGGGCCCACCTGGGTAATATAAGGACATCTATCTCGGGCTTCTGACTTAACCACATCTACAAATTAGGTCATACCAGAAAGTTTTGGGGAAAAGATGTGGGCACGTCTCAGTGCACACACCACTGTTCAAACAGCCTCCTTGTGTGCTAGTGGGCCTGGTCTGACTTCTACCTGCATCCCACTCTGAGGGTGGCCTTGCAGTGTTGTGCTGGAGGCCGTGTGTAACTGGGTGGCCACGGGTACCTGGTGGGGGTTGGGTCCCTGGGGGTCCTGAAGTAGACGGCAGGCTCGGACAAGGCAGGAAAGACTTCCCGGCCTGTCTCTCGTCTTGGTTCGCTGGCCTGTTCATTTTGTACACCTCCTGTCCTCCCATCCTCCCAAGCTGACGTGGTTGCTGTCCACCTGTTCGCCATGGAGGACTTTGTGTGCTTCCTAGAGGTAGTCAGGACGGTGGCCCAGAGGCCGACTTGGGCAGAGAAGGCCTTGGCAGGGATCTTGTCACCAAAGGAAGCTGAGGTGATAGTCTGTCGAGAGAGCAGCCTGAAGCACCTTGGGACATGATGTCTAACCAAGAAGGTGCTGAGGATGGGCCAAGGGAGTGGCTCAGTAGGAGTCAGCGGCCTGGTCTTCAAAAAACACTTGGGTTCCATCTCTAGTATTGGAGAGGGTAAAAAATGAAGGAGTGAAATATTCATGTGGCTACCATCTTACTGGCCACTGTACCTGCAGCGTGACTTTGGGCAAGTAGGTGAAATGCGTGGTGCCTCAATTTCCCCCTTTGTAAGTGGGGACTGTGAAGCTAATGACATTTAGAAGGGTACATGCCTGTAAATAATCCCAGCACTTGGGACATAGAGGCCAGGAGGATCAGAAGTTCAGTGTTACCTTTGACCACTTTGAGCACAATGAGTTTTAGGCCAGTCTTGACTGGTCTACATGAGACCCTGTCTCAGAAAAACAAAACAGACAGCCATAAAGACAAAGAAGTGGTCACTGGGACATGCCGACTCTCTGATAGTCTGCTGCACCTACTGGCTGGTGATCAGGTGCAAATGGGAGTTCCCTACCAAGTGCCTGGAAGCCTTTGTGTAGTCTTGCCCCTGCCCTGGAGACTGGGAGGAGGTGAGCCAGACTCAGGGTGGGTGGGCATCATGGCTCACCAGGTGGATTTGGTGGACTGTTACCATGAGCAAACACTGCAGAATCTTTTCCGACTCCCTGAGACTCGCTAGTATTTATAGGTAGGCCTATTGTTTTGTTAGAAATCTACTTTCATTCAGACTTAAATCATTTGCAACAAATTGGGAAAGCTACTTTTGCCCCTAAAATAGGCATCTAACAAAATTAACAATCAGCCAGTTCAGCCTGCATTTTCTAAAATTTTTGCAAAACTGGGTGTTTTGAGCTGGACTGGAGTAGAGAAGTTAGCCGGTGTTTGTGGTGTGATGCTGACTTTTACTTTGGACACACTTTCCTTGTTGAGGTCCATCATGGGTGTCATGGCGTGGTTATTGTATGATTTTATAATCTTAGTACTGGAACAGGAACTAAATATTTGGGCACTCTGGGCTGTACACTATCTTAACCAGTAGCTCCTATCACTGTATTGTCCTTCATTGAGTGTCCCAATGAAACTTTTATAGACACTGAAATTTGTATTTCAGATATGTTCATGATTTTTAAAATATCATTTTTTATATTATTTAACCAATTTTAAAAAAAAATTTTTTTTGAGGGCTGAAAATGGAGCCCACAGCTTTGTAAATACTAGGCAATTGTTATACTATTCAATTATACCTACAGCCCTTGGTTTTTTTGAGACAAGATCTCACTTTGTAGCTTAGGCTGGCCTTTAATTTGCAACCCTCCTGCCTTAGCCTCTCAAGTGCTGGAATTACAGGTCTGCCACCACCACAGCTGGCTCGAGTCACTCTTACCTTGCTTGGCTAGAGTACTGGGTGCTCTGCCTTGTCATGGCTCGTTCACAGAAGAGGGGCCGTCTGAGTGCCATGTTTATACGCTTCACGTTTTCTGACGTGCCTCATGCAAGCTGGTCAGCTGCCAAGAGAGGGAAGCTTTGTCCCTGAGAAGTGGCTTCACTCCATTCAGTGCTTGATTGAAGGAGCTGTGATTTGAACCCAGAGCTCATGCAAACAAACACAGATCTCTGAATTGATGTTCTTGTGGTGCAAGGGTAGCATGGCCAGCAGGTCAGGGTTGGCCAACACTGAGAGGTGGACGTGTTACTCACATTCCTGCGGCGGAGGCGTGAGGGCCTAGGAGTCCACGGTTGACTCCCAGTTTATCTGGGATACCGGGTTGGCTGTAGCCCGGCAAGACACAGCACATATGTTAGGTCTTAAATTGGGCGATGGACTGCCTCCTACCTTGGCCTGGAATGTGTGGTACCAGACCAGTGCGAGGTGCATAGTTCCCTGGGGACTTGATTTTCCATTTCTCTATTTTGGCTGTTACCTACTGTCACCCTCCATGGGGTGAGGTCTGGGTCGTGGAACAATAAACAAGGCACTTGACCTAGGGTTTGGCCTGCATTGAATTTGAATTGGCCGCAGTGCTTTCATCCTGAGCACAGGATAGCCCCTGAATGTTCACAGTCCTTTGGTGCTTGCGACTCTTGGATTTTTGTGTGGAATCCATCCTGAATGCATATCACAGACCATTGCCATGCCTGGAGTTGCTGCACCCCAAATCTCAGCCTGGGGCCGTGAACACCTAGCCACCCAGGGTATTTCCCAGATGTGGCATTTTAAAGGCTGTGAAGTATGAGCCTCCTCGGCTGGCCCTGGCTGGCCCTCATCCTGCCCAGCAGGCTCAGTACAGAGACGCTTGTTTTCCTGTGACGTCAGCTCCTCCGTATCCATGCCGTGTTTTAGCTAGTGCCTCAGCTGCCGGCTGTAGCTTCCCAGGGGAGCCGGGTACCACCCGGGCCTGGAGACTTGAGGAGGCAGAGATGTGAGAGGCGGGGAGCAGGACAGCCAGCCTTCTATTAGATGTCTGCTCCTCCAGCATCAGCCCACCCTGCCTATTGTCGGTCTGGAGACCCACCCCGCCTATTGTCGGTCGGAGGCCAGGGGACGCAGCATCGGCTTCTTAAAGGGACGGAAGATGCCTCCCTTCATGCCCGCCTTCGGTAGAGCATAGAGAATTCTGTGCTGAGGAGGCAGCAGAGACAGCCGGTGAGTAACTCTCCCGTGGATTTTAGCAGGCCTAAGGTGGTGGCGTTGCAGGCCTTGCGAGTGCAGTGGCTGGGGCTGCGGAGCGCAAGTCAATGCTCCGGGTCTCATCTTGGCTCTGCCACAGCCTGCGTGCTGCACAGATGTTCCAGGCGCCAGCGCGGACTCGGCCAGAGCAGGGACGCTGCCACAGCATCTCACAGCGGTGCTGGGGGAAGTACACCGAGAGGCTGTTGTTCTCCCTGGTGACAGATTTTTCAGAAAAATAAGCCGTAGCGGAGCACGCCGCACTGGCTCTGCAGCTGATGCGAATGTGAGGGAAGGGGACGTGCACGGACGGTGTGTGCTGCAGGCCTGGAGTGGGTGGCTGGTGCGGAGGCTGGCGAGGCTCTGGAAAGCCTCTCTCCTCACCAGCCTAACCCTGGGGAGCCTCCTGCAACTGGGAATGCTGCTGTGACTGGGCTTTGCAGTGACGAGTCTGTGTCGTGGTCAGAACAAGCATGCATGTCTGTTGCTTTCTTTCCACTCTGCACTGCTGCAATTGGATGGATCAATGGGACCACAATGGTGAGGTCCGGGTTCCCGCCCGGCACTCAAACAGCCAGCACCTGTTTCCATAAACAAGTGCATCTCTGGCTTGTGGTCTTCCAGGGGCAAGCCTGCCCTGCCTTCCCGAGCTGTGGCTGTGCATTGGCAACAGCCTCGTGTTGGAGTCTGGGCGGCACGAAAGGCACCGACACGCACAGCTCGCTCCACCAGGGTCCTCGGATGTCGGCAGGCAGTGTGGCCTTGGCACCTGGGGTTCTGTCCTGAGATGGTCGGAGGTAGATTGAGCTGGGTCTGGGGGCTGTATGGGATTGAAGGCGAGGGGCCTGCATGAGAATGGGGATGCTTTTCTGACGACCATTTTGCAAGGTTTTTTTTTTTTGTTGTTGTTGTTTTAAAAAAAAAAATCAGTTTCCCTACCAAACTGGCCAGGGCCTTGGGGCCTGGAGGACCAGGTTGCCCAAAGGTAGCTGTCCCTCATCTGGAGGGCACACAGGTTCTGGCAAAGGCACTCCGGGAGGTGGGATATGTATAACATGCCCTTCCCCCAGGCACGGGCTGCTCCGAGCAGCCAGAATTGGTCTCAAGGGTAGCTTGTCTGTTTCGGGTCCTGGAATTATAAAGTGTGGCCTGTGGATGGTGGGAGACGGATGGGTGTTTGCGTGTGTGAGTACCTACGAGGGAGGAGAAACGAGCTGTGTCATAGTTTCCCTGGGATGCATAGGTGTCGTGGCCTCTTTCCGTCTGTGAGACAGCTTGCCTGCAGCGCATGGCTACTTGAACCCTCAGCAAGCGACACGCGGGCAAGGTCTCCAGAACTGGTACTGGGTCTTGAGACCTTCCTGGTGGGTTTTGGCCCAGTGCTCCTTGGTCGCCTCACAGAACCATGGTCAGGGGACAGCTTCAAGGAGCCAGTGGTCCTCCCCACACACCAACCCTTTGGATTAGAATGCAGAATGGGTCATGATGGCATTTTGTGTCTTGGCCAAGTCTGCATAGAGACCACCTTCGTCTGAGCTGCATCAGCTGCTCGTTGGGCTCCTTCTCCCGCGTCTTTGTAAAGTTCAGAGGCGCCAGTAGTTATGTAAGGAGTTAGCTGGGAGCTCTGTTCTTGCCTCCGAGACTTTGTCCCTGAACCTCAGGCTGCTGCCTTGCAGCACTCCCTGGGCAGCCTACCGTTCCTCAGCCCGTGAGATCACGCAGATCAGAGTGTCAATGGGTCCCTGAAGCCCCTATCAGTTCATGCCAGGAGCTGCAGATATGTTCCCCAATGGCTCCAGGCCTTCAACTGGGGTGTAGAAACCACTGGAGTCGGTTGTGGGGCCAACTAATGTTCTTGGAAGTTTTCCCGTATCACATTGTCTGATCTCTGGTACGTCCATAGAGTGTCCTGGTCGCCACAGATGAGCCAAGGTCTCGCCATCAAGGGGCTGTCCAGGGGGCTGATCTCCAAACTGCTGCAAGTCCTCGTGTAGAGTGGCTGTGGTTTCCTCTTACTGGCCTGCATTTGTTGTGAGCATGTACTGAGCAAGGACCATCTCGAGTGAGGGGACACTTCTGAGGGGCTGTTTTGTGGGGTGATAGCTGAAGAACCCAGAGTGTTTCGTGCTTTAACTTGTCCCCTTGATGCTCCTAGGCATTGATGGTTCTGCCATCATGTTGTTCACTTGCTTCTGCTTGCTATCACATGCCACAGGGCTTTTGCTTATACTGCGTCCTCCCTCCCTGACAGGATAAATGGTACTGTGGCCATAGTTCCCACAAATTTACTTCTTAGGAAGGTCAGGCACCCCAGGGAGTCCAGCTCTCAGCTGATCAGGCAGGGAGGCGGCTCAATGTGTGTGGTTTTAAGAAGGATCAGAAAAGCCTTGTCCAAAGCGAGCCGTCTCAGCCTGTCGCTTCTCCGGTTCAGAGCCAGAGGCAGCCTGGCATCCCCCTGCCCCCGTGTATTTGGACACTGGTTTATTTTTAGGACTATCCTAAATACGTGGAGTAGGGCACCTCATTATGACAAGCTGCTTTCCTCTCTCTGTCTCTGAGGCCTCTGTGCAGAATCTGCCAGATTCCGCCCCTCTCCAGGTAGCCACAGGGAACCAGGTGTCCGTTTGAATACAGAGATAGGCATGTGACAGTGTGAGAGTCTCCAGTAGACAGGAGATTGTTCCCACTGCCACACCGTGACAGGAGGCTGCCTCGGTTTCCTTTGGTTCTTTATTAGGGTTGGTTTTTTTGTTGTGTTTTATTTATTTACTTTTTTACAGTGTGGGGTTTGAATGTGTCTGATCTCATGCGTGTGTTTGTGGTGTGTGTCTGTGGAGACCAGCGTCACCATCAGGTGCCCAGATTTTTTACCTTATCTTTTGAGGGTCTCTCATCAATTTGTCAAGCTGGCCGGCCAGCGAGCGCTGCCTGTCTCTGCCTCCCCAGCACTGGACTTGCCACAGACCTGGCTGGTGTGTGGGTCCTGGGAATCCAGGCTCAGGCCCTGTGCTTTCACAAGTGCTTCACTGACTGAGTCATCTCCTTTCTAAATGTCTCTTTTGTTGGAGGTTCTGAAAAGTCTGGTTTCCAACAAGATGGAGCCACCATATGTTGGCAAGAAATGAAGGATCTGAGTGGGGTATAGGCTGCCAGAGCCTACCTCTGGCTGTCCAGGTCACGGGCCCTGGACCACTGCCTCGATTTGCTCTGCAGTAAGACAGCAGTGTTAAAAGCGTCACATGAAGTCCTGATAAGCAGGGCCCGTGTCTTGTCCTGGTCAGGAGGCTGTTCTGTGTAAGTTCATACATAAACTCAGCATCGTGCACTATTTTCATTTAGTTTAGGGTTGTTTTTGAGACAGGATCTCACTATGTAGTCCTGGACTGTGTACTCAAAATGTAGACCAGGCTGGCCTCAAACTCACAGAGATCTGCCTGCTTCTGGCTCCTGAGTGCTGGGATTAAAGGTATGTATCACCATCTCCGGCTATACTAAATGCTTTAATTGAGTTTTGCAAATTTCTGTTTTACTGTGTGGCTGTGAAGGGACAGGACCCTATTTCCCTCAACATAGCCTGGCCTTATTCCTTCTTGGGATCTTTTCTACCATGGCAGTTTCTCTCTAGCATTCACTTTCAAGTTTCCATGTAGCACATTTGTGCAGTTATTTATAGACTTTTTAATCTAAATTGCTTCTCATTTGCCTCCCTCCCTGAACTGGTCAGTTCAACTCTCCCTGTATCTGCCCTCCCAGTATGGTTGGGTCTTTTGGCTGGGCAGTGGTGGCACACGGCTTTAATCCCAGCACTCAGAAGGCAGAGACAAGTGGATCTCTGTGAGTTTGAGGCCAGCCTGGTCTACAGAGTGAGTTCCAGGACAGCCAGAGCTACAATAGAAAAACTTTATCTTGGAAAAAAAAAGAGAAAGAGAGAGAAAGAAAGAGAGAGGGAGGAAAGAAAAAAGAAAAAGAAATGGTTGTGTCTTTTGTTTGTCTTTAAGATTAGTCTATTTTTATTTATGTATACGAATGTTCGCCTGAAGACATACATGTGTCCCATGTGGATGCAGTGCCCAAGGAGGTTAGAAGAGGCATCAGATCCCCTAAATTAATTAGAGTTAAAGATAGTTGTGAGCTACCGTGAAGGTGCTGGTAATTGAACCCAGGTCTGTAAGAGTAGCAAGTGCTCTTAACTGTTGAACCAACTTTCTAGTTTCTCCATTTACTGTTTAATCCCTGCACACATTGGCTGCGCAGTTACTTGGCCACTTTTATGAAACTTTTGGTTTTCCTTTGAGCATTCTTGATTTTGTCTCTCAGAGTTTTGTTTTGTTGGGTTGGTTTGGTTTGGACAGGGTCTCATGCATCCCTGGTTGGACTCAAACTAGACATGTAGTCGAGGGTGACCTGCAACTTTGGATTCTCCTGCCTCCATCTCTACCAGCTGAACTACATCCCCAGCTTCTCTCGGTTTTTAGTTTTCACAGTTTATCATTATCATGTGTGTGAGCGAGCGTATGGTATGTATGCGTGGGCGAGCGTGCCGTGGCACATGAGGATAGCTTGTTCGAGTGGGAATCACACTCAGGCCACCAGCCTTGTGCAGCAACCCGCTGAGCCACCTCGCCAGACCGCTCTCAGCACTTTTGAGAAGTCCTGCCTTCCCAGCCGTGGGGCCCTTCCCTCGGTGCCTCTACCTGCCGGGCACCGCCACTCCCTCCTGCATCGTGTCGGCCTCCTGAGCTCAACCCAGAAGGGCTGCCCAGCTCCTCTGCTAGCTCTCTTGGTCCTACCCACCTGGCGTGACCTGTGGTTGAGATGACATTCCAGAGACCCAAGAAAGAGGACATGGGTGTCATCATTTT
This sequence comes from Cricetomys ansorgei, assembly GCA_026225945.1. NCBI lineage: Eukaryota > Metazoa > Chordata > Mammalia > Rodentia > Nesomyidae > Cricetomys > Cricetomys ansorgei. The sequence goes on from JAMJFZ010000484.1 coordinate 851,294, forward strand.
AAATCTCCAGAGTAGGGTTGCTGCGGCTGCCCCTGTGATCTCAGTTCTCCTACGCACAAAGTATGTTGGTGTTGACCCCCACGGTGGCGTCTGGCTTCTGGTGAGGCAGAAGCCAAGCATTCTGGACATTCTGGAGTGTGCGTGTGTGTCTCCCCAAGGGTTTGGTATCTTCACTTCTCTATGTGTTCTCAACTTTCCTGGCAATGTCCCTTGGTGTAGGGCTTTTCCGTCTCTTGCACTAGGAGATTTGAGGTCATACTGGGTTTTCTGGCATGACTGACTTCCTTTCTGTGTGTGGGGTTTTTGGATGCCCTCTGGCCGTTGGTGGAGCCGCCTTGACTGGTCCTGCAGTCTTCTCTGTCTCCTGTCTCTGTTGGCTTTGTTGTTGCTTTTGTTTCATTTTGCTTTGTTTCCAGATGTTACCAGGTCTTCTTGTCCAAACCGTCCCTTAAATCCTTAAATGTGTAGAATCTTGATGTGTTTATCTCCCTGGTACTTGCGTGTAGGTCAGGGTGGCCTCAAGCTTTAAACAGTCCTCCTGCCTCAGTCTCCCAAGTGCCACCACTCCTAGCCCATTCTTACCTTTTAACTCTCAAGAGATCTCTTCTGTTCTCTGGTCATCCTTGGGCTAGAGAGAGAGCCTGGCTGGTGAAGTACTCGGTTAGCAAGCAGGTGTCCTGAGTTCAATCCCCAGGACCCCATAGGACTGAGCGTCATGATGCACATCTGCAATGGCAGTATTGGGAGGTGGAGGATCAAGACGCCACGTGGAGGATCAAGATGCCACGATGCAGTCAGTTGTCTCCTGGCTCTTCTTGGCACGGACAGTTCCTCAGATGGCCCTGATTTCTGATGTTTTGTGACAATTAGGTGTTGGCTGGGCGTCTGGCATCTTATTCGTGGGTTATGTTCTCACCTAGCCTGTTCAGGGTTTAGGAAGGAAGACTTTGGAGGCAAAGCCCCCCCTCCCCATCACCTCAGACTGTCCAGCATCCACACAGCTCAGCCCTGCCGCTGACATCAACTGATTGGCTGATGTCTCTCCATCAAGGAGTGACCCCCGCTGCTCCTCACCAGTCCTTGTCCATGCACAAGGTGGGTCTCATTGCCCTCCTGGAGGGCAGAGATGCTACACAAATAATACTCAGGTCTTCTGGGTGAGACTCTTGTCTCTTCTCCCATCTGTTGATCTGCTGGATCCTGTCATAGAGTGTCATTTTAGAGTCTGGGTTGGAGTCTCCTTGTTCTGCTGCCCTGGGTGACCTGGCCTTGGGCTTTGGAGCTCCTCTAGGTTTGCTTTCTGATGGGTGATGACAGAGGTCCAGGAGGATCCCTGGCTGGATGTGGTGATTTGAAGGAGAATGGCCCCCATATGTTTGAATGCTTAGTCACCAGTTGGTGGAATTGTTTGGGAAGAATTCATTAGGAGGTGTGTCACTGGGGACAGGCTTTAAAGTTTTAAGAGACTCACTCCATTCCCAGTGCATGCTCTCTCTATCAAGATGTGCGCTCAGCTGTTCCACAGTGACGTTGCTGCCACTTGTCCCATCTGTCCTGGCTGCCCTTCTCTTCCTGAGGCTATGTGTCTGGGAGAGGGGGAGATGGGCTTCATGTGTGTTCAGGTGTGTCCTGAGTCCTTCAAGACAGACTCAGTAAATCTCAGACTTGGAGCTGCTGTTTGACTCTCTGCCTTAAGCCAAGAAGCAACAGAAGAAAAAAAAATGACTCTGAGCAGGGACTATAATTAATCATTTTGTGACCATAAGATACTTGATTAAGTGTTCACACCTGGTAAATGTTCAACACAGACTCTCTGGGAAAGACAGGGAAGTCAAGAGTTGTGGCTGGCCTGTCTCCCTGATTTAAATACTCCTGCCAGGCAGACTTCAGGCTGTGTACACAGAGGGATTCACACAGTAGGCCACCAAGGGGCTTTACTGAGGAAGGACACCAGGGAGGTAACTGGGATCCATTTGGTTCATCACCCGAGGATCTGTGCCTGTCACGGCATCTCAGAGTTACATCTGTTTGGTTGGTCATGGCGCGTTCCTCACCTTCCTAGCATCTAGAGCTCTTGCGTAGGTGGTTGGGAGGTTCTAGGCATGGCCAGCTGGGTGACAGGTTCCTACCTCAGGTAGCTTCTTTGTTTTTTACCCCCTTTGTCTTAGTCGGTTTGAAGAGGAAGCTGCTTTCCAGCTGCTATGCTGTTGAAGTCAGTTTTAAGTTCCTCGGGCCCAGTTCTCCATGGCATACTCTCTGCTGTGTCACTGGCCTAAAAATCTTGGGTCCTCAACTACATTTTAGGCCCCTTTGAAATTACATCAAATCTTCAACTTATAATGGGCTTGTAAAGATATAGCCCCATCGTGAGCCACCTGTCCTGTCCCTACAGAGGTTTCAGGGAGAAGGTGGTGGTGGTGGGAAGAGAGGCTACCGCACTGACCACGCACACCAGGGACACTGGATGTGTGTCCCCATTCCCCTCTCGGTGTTCTCCAGCTCCAGCTGTGAGCTCACTGTTGGGACCAGGCTGATGGCATGACCAGCTGTTACACTCACGGCAGTGTTAGAAGTTTAAAGTGAGCCAGGCATTGGTGGCACACCTCAGGGGGATCAAAAGTTCAAGACTACCCTCTGTTACACAGGAAGAAACTTTCTCAAAAGGAAAGAAGGGAGGGAAAGGGAGAGAAACGTCAATTAAAAAGTGTCTTTGTTTATTCATTTTCAAGTGTAGCCCTAGGGTTGGAGAAATAGCTCGATGGCTAAAAGAGCACGTTGCTCTTGCAGAGGACTTTGGCTCAGTGGCTAGTGCCTACCTGGTAGCTCACAATTGTCCATTGACTTTGGTTCCAGGGGATCAAATGTCTTCCTCTTACCTCTTTGGGTACCAGGCAAGTGTGTTGGGACACACATCCATGCAGGTGGAACACTCATAATAAAATAAATCTTCTAAAATCCATTATATATTTATATGAATAACATTATTTAATGGACTCTGTTTTCTTTCTATTTGTTGTTTTTTGTAGTATAAGGGCTGAAACCTGGAGTTTTGACATGCTCGGCAAGCACCCTATCACAACTGCACCCCAGCTCCTTTTACATATTTTAATTTGTGACAGTATTTTGCTAAGTTTCCCATGGCTGGCTTTGAATTCTTGATTTTCCTACTTCAACCTTTCCAGTAGCTGAGATCACTAACCTTTGGCTACCAGGCCTGGCTATACAACTGTTTGCAAGTACAAACAAACAAAACTTAATGACAAGGTGGTCATATTTTTATATGTGGCTCAGTAGGAGACAGATGCAGTCTTGTACCTGTCTCTTTCAGCCTGTTTCAGATGCTGGTTTGGATTTAAGTCATGAGCACAACCAGTACACGAAGCAGCTCATAATTTAATCCTAGATAAATATGGATATTCTTTGGCGTTTCTCTAAAACCTTCCTAGAGGTTAGTTCCTGATGGGTTGTTCAGTACTGGGGTGACTTTTCCCTTACCATAAGGCCCAGGGCCTCAGCCTTTCATTTGAATAGGCCGTTAACATGTTGGCATGTTGATCTGGGTAGGTGGTGTATTCAGGGCCTCACCAATTCAGGCAGTGCCACAGAGGGTTCCCTCTGCCTTCATGTTCTCCAGGGAAGAGAATGTTGTCTTATTCTGGCCACAGTGTAAACTCATGGCTCCCTTACAAAATCTTAGCCATCCAAGGGTCCCAGACCTTGCTGGGCTTAGCTGGTTGCCTCTGCCCATCATGTCCCCACGCATCCCTGGCCACAGATACGCCATTCTTATGTCAGGGGTCTGCAGCTCTGTTCATGGTCAGCTGAACCCTGGGCACTGTGGATGGGTGAGCAAGGCAGCGAGGTATCCCCGGGTCCTTTATCTCTGGGCTCTGCCTCACCCTGGCTACCCAGGCCTGTGCTTGTGTGGCTACACGCCATCACCAAGGAAAGCCAGGCACAGAGTGCAGGACAGGTGTCATAGGTAGGTTGTAGGTGAAGGTCTCCTGTCAACTGAGTTAGGAGTCTAAATAAACTCAGCGTGGGCCTCAGCGTGAGACAGGACAAGGAAGGGGCAAAGGGGCTGGGTATCAAGTCCCAGCCCTGTCGCCCTCAGCTTCTGTCGCCCGTGACCTATGAATCTGCCATAATCACAGGCTGTGAAGTTGTACTTCTTGGAAAATGTATGTCCTGGCAAAAAATGTATCAGTAGCATTTTCAAACTTCTTGCATACTCATTTAAAGAAAAGACAAAGATACGGAATGCACATGCAGCCTGCAGCCTGCCTTTCAGGGGTATTTACTGTGTACTGCACAGCCATCCTACCTGGAGCCATGCAAGGTGGCGCACACAGAGCCAGTGTTCTGCACTGCGTCTCAGGCCTCTTGCCCACTGTCCTACTGCTGGCCAGCCAGAGAGTCCTGGATCAGCTTTCATGCTAAGCTGTTGTGCAGCCAAAACCCAAATAGCTTACCACTTGCTTGTCTCTTCCTCTTTGCCAGTGCATGCGTGGCTTTGTTATTTTGGTGTTTGATATAGGGTCTTGCTGTATAGCCCAGGCTGGCCCAGGACTCCCAAGTTTGCGAGCACTGGGACCACAGGCTCCAATCACAGTTTATTTTTCAAAAAGTCATTTGTCGCCTGTCTAGGTCCAACGTGCACGGTGATTCTGTATCAAGCACATAGAAGGATCTGCAGGTGCACAGAACAAGAATGGATGGTGGGGAGGCTTCTGGCCTGGTCCTCTCCCTCTTTGGCAGTGTCAGTATTGGGGTGGGGTGGGTTTCCCAAACTCCACCTGGCTGCCGTGGGCTTGCAGAGCAAAGGTTTCCTTTCTGCCTTCACTTGTTGTGGTAGCAGAGCCGTTTAAGGAGCTGTTCTTTCTCTCCTCCCTGTTAGAAATTAAAACTAACATTAAGTCAAGGATTCCGTGTGTGTGTGTGTTTGTGTGTGTGTGTGTGTGTGTGGAACAGAGACAAGCTGAGCTATCATTCCTCAGACACCATTCATCTTGGATTTTATTTTTTTATAGGTTTAAAAAACATTTATGAGACAAGATCTTCCAGTGGCCTGGAATTTGCCACACAGGGTAGGCTGGCCATCAACCTTACGGATCTTTTTGTCTGTCTTTCCCCGGTGCTGAGATTATAAATGAAGAGCATGAAACCGGCCTTTAAAAAACAAACAAACCAAAACAAAGAAACGATTTCTAGAAATCTGACTCAGGTCCTTATGTTTATAAGACATGCCTCCCAGCCCAAGGATTGTCTTTTTGTAATTTAATTTCATGTATATAATTGTTGCACGCACGCGTGTGTGTATGTACATCGCATGTGTGCCTGGTGCCTCCAGGGGACAGAAGAGGGTGTCAGATCCCCATGGAATTGGAGCTGCAGGAGGTTGTGGGCTGCCTTGTGGGTGCTGGGAACCGAGTCTGACTTCTCTGTGAGATCAACAAGTGCTCTTAACTGCTGAGCCATTTCTGTAACCCTCAAGGATTTTCTTGAAGTTGAATTTGTTATGGTCCACATCTGCCATCATTTAAAACTTTTTAATTAAATAATCTGTGTGTGTGTGTGTGTGTGTGTGTGTGTGTGGCTGTGGAGATCATAGAACAGCTTTCAGGAATTGGTTCTCTCCTTCCACCATGTGGGGATTCAGGAACTCAGGTAGTCAGTTTGTGGCCCTTACCCTCTAAGCCAGCTCATCTGCCTGTTCATCGCTGAGGCATCATTTCGCCATGTTTAGCTGGTAGGAGCTCCCTTTGCAGCTCATGTGCTTTGACATATGTTTCTTTACTTTCTGACATGAGATCACCTTGAGTTTGCCTGTTCCAGCCTGGAGTGAGCCTTTTCTCTGAGGCACCAGAAAGGTATTTAGAAGCCATCCTAAGTGTTACTTGCTGCTAGGCCCTGTGGGCCCTGGATTGGGCTGAGCATATACCTAGTCTTGGGCTTGCACTGTCTCCCTGTCCTGGCCCAGACCAGGACTCTCCGAGCCCAGTTCCTCTGCTCTTTGCCTTGGTCTCCCAGCTCAGACATTAGCCACTATCACGTCCACTCCTACGCTCCGGCCCCAAAGGCAGACGCAGACGTTCTGCACACGCACCGCTGTGTGCAGACCTGAGTTCATTCATGGGGCTCTGGGCTGGGAATGCTTCTTGTTATGCTCGCCCTCAAGGTAGTCTGCTCTGGAACCACTTGTCTTCTCAGTGGCCCTGCTCTGGGTGTCAGGGTCAGCTGGGTTTCGTTCATCCGTTTGCATTAGCTTTAGCTGTTCCCACGCTCTTATTTTATCTGGGGATTGTGTAAGTCATCAGCACGACTAAAAAGACGAGAGCCTCATTGTAATAAAAATTTATGTTTTCATAATTTGAGCCCGCATGTGCCCAATTTGATGAACGTTTTCGGCTAATCTTTTCTGTAGAATCACATGCATGCGTGCACATGTGCATTTTATGCTGTTCTGTCCCGTGCCGTGAAGCCTGGCATTTATCCTCATCTGCTTTACTTTCTCTCATCCGCTCAAACATTTCAGTTGTATTTATTTACTTATTTATTTATTTGTGTGCGTGTGTACGCCGGTGCATGCGCACGGTGTGCGTGCCACAGTGCGCTGCAAAGGTCAGGGGACAACTGGCAGAAGCTGGCTGTCTCCCTCCACCACGTGAGTCCTGGAAATCAAGCTCGCATCCTCAGCCTGGCTTCAAGTGCCTTCACCCGCTCAGCCAGCTCATCTGCCTGTCTATTCGTTTTTAAACCGTAACTGTTTGTATGTATTTACGTAGGATGAGAACAGAAATAAAAACACTACAAGTTTAAATACCAACAAAGACCTTAAATTTAATGTAATCCAGGACCCATTATTTATTGTCTGCTTGGGATGTTTCTATATTTTCCCCCAGTATTTTCTACTAGGAAAAAAACCGAACCAGGAGGTGGTGGCACACGCCTTTAATCCCAGCACTCGGGAGGCAGAGGCAGGTGGACCTCTGTGAGTTCAAGGCCAGCCTGGTCTACAGAGCGAGTTCCAGGGCAGCCAGAGTTACAACAGAGAAACCCTGTCTCAAAAAGAAAAGAAAAAATTTGATTTTTACTCAACTGACAGGTTTTTCAACATTTTCTTTTGCAAAATTTCCGGAGAATTCGTTTTGTTTGTTTGTTTTTAAATAATAGGATCAGTGAAAGGAAAAAATTCACTTATGACCGTTTGGAAAATCTTTTCAAGCTAGGCATAGCGGTGCACGCTGATAAACCCAGCTCTTGGGAGGTGAGACAGGAGAATCAGCAATTCAAGGCCAGGCTGGTGTGCGCACACAAGTCGGCAAAACAGTCAACGCTTCAAAAGGTGTTAGGACGAGTCACCTTGTGAGAGATTTCAAAATCCCTGCAGTCCCCAGGGTCCGTGGACGTGGCTCAGTCTGTAAGGCTGTTGTGAGCATACGGACACGGGCTTGTTTCTCAGAACCTCCATTCAGAAAGAAAACCTGGGTCATGGTGGCACACTTGGCAATCCAGCACCGGGGAGGCACAGGATCCTCAGGATCCTCACTGGCCAGCCTGTGTGGCCCAGTGGGTGAGCCCCCAGTCCCAGTGAGAGACCTTGTCTCAAAAAACAGAGTAGGCAACTTCTGAGGACTATTGCCCAAGGGTGCCTGGTCTCCAGATTCATGAACACACATGATCATGAACATGTACACATACATATACACACATAAAGAAAAGCGTGAAACTTTACCCCCAAATTTGAAAATAATCCTAAAATTTTATGTCACACCAACATTACCAACTACCACTAAAATTGGAGGATGGGAAAGTTTTGTTTTGTTTTGAGACAGGGTCTCACCATGTAGCCCACACTGACCTGGAACTTAAGTCCTCCTGTCTCAGCCTCATGAGTGCTGGGATTAGGGATGTGCCATCATTTCCAGCTCTTCTTTATTTCTTTTTCCATTTGTGTGCGTGTGTGTGTGTGTGTGCAGGTCCACATGTGTACATAAGCATATAAAAGGCCTGTGTGTGTGTGTGTGTGTGTGTGTGCAGGTCCACATGGGTACATATGCATATAAAAGGCCTGTGTGTGTGTGTGTGTGTGTGTGTGTGCGTGTGTGTGCAGGTCCACATGTGTACATAAGCATATAAAAGGCCTGTGTGTGTGTGTGTGTGTGCGTGTGTGTGCAGGTCCACATGTGTACATAAGCATATAAAAGGCCTGTGTGTGTGTGTGTGTGTAAGTGTGTGTGCAGGTCCACATGTGTACATAAGCATATAAAAGGCCTGTGTGTGTGTGTGTGTGTGTAAGTGTGTGTGCAGGTCCACATGTGTACATATGCATATAAAAGACCTGTGTGTCTGTGTGTGTGTGTAAGTGTGTGTGCAGGTCCACATGTGTACATATGCATATAAAAGACCAAAAAAATCTTCCCCTATCTGTCTTCCACTTTATTCATCAAGATATGGTCTCTTAGTCAAACCTAGAACTTCCTTACTCTCCTGCTTACTCATGGGAATATTGTCTCTGCCTTCCTGAGACTGGAATTGTGTTATAGGTGGCTGCTTTGTCTGTCCAGCGTTTATGTGGGTTTCTGGAGATCCAAACTCCAATCTTCATGCTTCGTCAAGCTCTTAACTACTGAGCCATATCTCTATCTCCTTTTTAAAATTTCTTGATAGAACCTGGGGGCCTTGTACATGCCAGGCAAGTGCCCTGACCCTGGGCTGTGTCCCAGGCCATGCCAGGCAAGTGCTCTGACTCTGAGCTGTGTCCCAGCCCATGCCAGGCAAGTGCTCTGACCCTGGGCTGTGTCCCAGCCCATGCCAGGCAAGTGCCCTGACTCTGGGCTGTGTCCCAGGCCATGCCAGGCAAGTGCCCTGACCCTGGGCTGTGTCCCAGGCCATGCCAGGCAAGTGCCCTGACCCTGGGCTGTGTCCCAGCCCATGCCAGGCAAGTGCTCTGACCCTGGGCTGTGTCCCAGGCCATGCCAGGCAAGTGCCCTGACCCTGGGCTGTGTCCCAGGCCATGCCAGGCAAGTGCTCTGACCCTGGGCTGTGTCCCAGGCCATGCCAGGCAAGTGCCCTGACCCTGGGCTGTGTCCCAGCCCATGCCAGGCAAGTGCCCTGACCCTGGGCTGTGTCCCAGCCCATGCCAGGCAAGTGCCCTGACCCTGGGCTGTGTCCCAGCCCATGCCAGGCAAGTGCCCTGACCCTGGGCTGTGTCCCAGCCCATGCCAGGCAAGTGCCCTGACCCTGGGCTGTGTCCCAGGCCATGCCAGGCAAGTGCCCTGACCCTGGGCTGTGTCCCAGGCCATGCCAGGCAAGTGCCCTGACCCTGGGCTGTGTTCCAGCCCCTCATCTAGTTTTAAACAAAGGAGATTCTGTAAGAAACAGAGTACAGGATGGGTTTGGGGTGTCACAGTCCGTGGGGTAAAGACGTCCTGCTGATGGCTGGGACTGGTGGCTGGCATCAGCACGTTGGCCGTGTCCTGAGATGTAAAGCGGTTTGTGACTCGTTTCCCTGCTCATGAAACTGCTGCGTAGAGGGATTTTAATGACGCCTTAGCTTTGCATTTATTGTTTTGTTTCCACCCTCCTTCTGTAAATGTTTGATGTTACATTGTGAAAAGGATACGCCAGGTATCTGAGAAACGCGTGAATTGAGACGCCCATAGACATCTGCTCTGTAAAGAGTTGAGCACAGTGGCCTGGGTAGGTTTGGTTTGGTTTTGTTTTGTTTTCCCTGAAGCAGTAGTAAGAACTTAGTACTTTCTGCTTCTGTTTTTAATGGGGTGACCCGCACTACACAGCAGAAGTGGGTCTCTCTTTTTCTGAGGCGCTGCATTCAGATTGTGACGATGGAGCAATTAGTCAGACGGGTCAACACTTGTACCTCAAGAAGGCCCGGCCTTGAGGCCAGGGGGTCTGGAGATGGGTTGAGGGCAGGCTGCTTGGTGCCTGGCACGTGTTGACTGCCTGGACGCTTGGCTTAAAGGCATCCTTTGTTCTGACAGTAGTGGTGTCAGCTCTGAATAGCGCTTTCTCTCCTGCTCTGCGCAGAGGAGGCTCAGGGCTCCGGGTTTGCAGCGGTGGCTCTGTGGCCTCTGCTTCTGCAGCTTAGGAAGGTCACTCTGCTAGTTCTCTAGCTAGCGGGCTCAGGTGCCCCTCCCCACGGGTCACCTGTCCCTGCAGTGAATCCTGTATCAAGCAGATCCAGGGCTGGACCTCATCCCTACTCCATGCCCTTCCCACCTCCACAGTGTTTAGTCGAGACAAAATTGGGGCTCTCTGCTTCTGCCTTTTGCCCTTGCTTGGACAATTCCTCTATGAGGGATTACAATGCACCTCCACCCTGTCCTGTCCTTTCTCTTCCTCTAGAGTCTGCTCAAAGGCTTGTTCTCCAGGTCTCTCTTTGTGAGGTCCCGACCCCTAGTATGCCCCCACCACATAAATGGTTTTCAAGGATGGGGTCCAGCTGCTTTGATCTTGGTGCATCCTTAGGTCTAAATATCTATGCCTGGGATCCCTCACAGCCACCCCTCCCCAGGCTCCGACCTTGGGCTAAGTATCCTTCAGTGATGATGTTCTGGTGAGTGACGGTCTACCCATGCCTCCCACACCAGGCGCTGCCTCCGAAGGCCCAGAGCCAGGTCTGCCAGGATGAGCTGAGCCTCACCTTTCTTCTGGACCGTGTGCAGAGTCACCTCTTCTATCTAGGTCAGGCTGTGGGCACTGTAGAGTCAGCCTGGACTGGCTCACATGTGCGCGCCTCCCATCTCCAAGGGCCACAATAGCAGCAGAGAGAAAGGTCTTGTATATTTGTACTTTAAAATTATAAAAGTGATACATGCTGATTGCACAGAATCTGAAACGCACAGCAAAGCATTAGAAGACAAGAAAATCGCCCTTCCTGGCACTCTAGAGAGCACACGTTTCTTTTGTTCTAAGAGACTTACTTACTAATTTTTAAAGAAAACTCTAATGGTACGGTGTAGTTAAATCTCCCAGTTGTTGTCTAACAGCACCTGAGTTCTTGGGGAGGGCCCCACGATCCTTCCCAGTGATTGATTATACTATTAAGCTTCCTTTCCTGGGTGCAGGAGCCCGGCTTCTCTGGAAGGATATAAGTATGTTTTTATTTTTCAAAGATTTGAGAATGTTCTGAGGATCTAGCTCAGTGGAGGAGCCCTTGCCCAGGATGTACTAGGCCTTGGCCCCGTCCCCCACCAAAAATTGAGAAAATGAAACCAACCGGTATGTACGCTAACTTGTGTGATTCCCCGTCTCCCCCTGATCACTACCCCAGGCTGGGAGAATATGACCAGGCCCTTACATAGGCTCTGATGTCCTTAGGAAGTTTCCGTCTGTGGTGGATTAAATGAAATGTCCCTTATGGTCTCAGGCATTTGAATATCTCAGTTAATGGCACTGTTCAGGTAGGTTTAGGAGGCGTGGCTTTGCTCAGGAAGTATGTCACTAAGGGGGGGCTTTGAGATTTCAAAGACTCATACCATTCCCACTTTGCTCTGCTTCCTGCTTGCAGTTCAAGATGTCAGCTCTTACCTTCCACCTACCTGTCATGCCTCTGCTCTTTCATCATTGACACTTACCTTCTGGAATAAATTCTGTAAGTTGCCTTGGCCCTGGTGTTTACAATAGCAATAGAAAAGTAACTAATATACCATCTCATTCCCTTATCAGACCTTGTAACAATGGTGTCTTGAGTATCCTCTGATGCCCACCTTTCCAGCAATGCCTACTTTATAATCTTTTCCCCACTGGTGGACACAGGAGTGTTCACACCTTAGTGGCATTCAGTCATCCCACCTAACCCTGTGACCATTCTCCTGATGAATATGGAGCCAGGGAAGGACTTAGCAAAGTAACATCATTCTCTTCTGCTTTCTCAGTGTTTAGGCTGTATGGGCCCTGGAGACCAGGAAGGGCAGTAGCTAGGGAGTCTGGCCTGTGGTGGGACTAGCCGGGCAAATTTCCCAGTACAAATCTGGGTTTGGGGCTCTAACAGAGGCTACCAGGAGAGAGACGGGTCTGTGGAGTATGAGCACCTTATCAATGTGTTTGACGTGTGGGTGGGTAGGGGGCATGGAGAAGGACTCCACGTAGGAGGGAGAAGACAGCCACTGTGCATAGTCTACACTTTGTGCTCAGAATGGATCTGGGTGGAGTGAGGAATTAGACAACCAGCTGAGAAACTCCAGGGCAAAAGGCTGAGCCAGGGCCTTATGTGGGCGGGCAGGGTGGCACCCTGGGGTTTACAGGGTTTGAGTTAGAGGGGGTTGGAATGGCCTTCAGGTTTGATAATGGAATGTCAATGTGGTAGGTTGAATGAGAATGGCCCCCATAGGCTCATCTGTTTGAATAACTTGGTGCCAGTTGTAGAACTGTTTGAGAAGGATGAGGAGGTGGAGCTTTGTTGGAGGCGTGTCACTGAGGTTTCAGAAGCTAATGCCATTCCCAGTTAGCTCTTTGCCTCATGCTTGTGGACCCAGTGTAGGCTCTCAGCTACTGCTCTAGCTCCGTGCTTGTCGGCCTGTTGCTCATGCTCCCTTCTGTGTTCATCATGGACTCTAACCCTCTGGAGCCGTGAGCCCAAATTAAATGCTTTCTTTAGTAAGTTGCCTTGGTTGTGTTCTGTCTAGGACAGAGCCCACATCAACTCCCGTCTTCTCTGTCTTCTGTGCACACTGCTTAGAACAGAATCCAGGCTGGTGATGCCTTCCTCCTAGAGGGGCCCACCAAGGACTTTCAAGCCATAAAACTCTGCACAGATCAGGAAGCCACACTGACAGCTTAAAAGATCAGTTGTCTGCATCAGGGATTCTGAGGGCTCACTCTCTGTAAGCCAACACAGTTCTTTCCAGGACCACTTGGGGCCCACAGAGGGTGATGGGAGAGGGAGGCTGGGAAATGTGGCCGCGGTCCATATCATGGAGCCCTGGGCCCTGTGTTCACTGGGCCTGCAGTATCTGCCACACAAGGTGATACTCGGAGTTGGCCTTCCACTGACTTGGCTCAAAGCTTCACAGTTTTCCAGGACTCCTGCGTCGGGCCATGGTGCTGCTCTGCTGGCATCTGAACGTCAGAGTGTGGTGGCTGCCTCAGCAGTCAGCATGTTAAACACAGCAACACAGGTGAGGCGCTTTATTCCAAATCTCTCTTCTTTCCTGAGAGCAGTGGCACTTACCAAGCAGAGCTGCTCAGCTAGAGCCAGTTCTGGGGTTTACTCTCCTCGTGCTGTTTGTTGTTCAAGGTCCCAGACAGTTTCTCCCTTGGAGGTGTCCCTTGGACACTAGCGAGGGACTCGGAGTTCTCTCGGGGACTGTTGTGTTTGGAACCTGGAGTAAGGTCTGCGTGGAGAAGCTCAGAGCGGAGGAGGGCAAGGTTGGTGGTGGAGACCCTTGGGGGTAGGGTGTGTCCTCAGGTGTGCATCTTCTCTGTGTGGGCTGCCAGAATAAAACACCACAGCTGGGCACTCAGAGATCGCACACAGCCGTTTCTTCAGGTCTGAAGGCTGGAAGTGCGAGGTCAGGGCACTGGAAAACTGGGTGTCTGGTGAGGTCTGTTTCCTAAGGGGTAAATGAGCTCCCCCGGCCCCTTTATAAGATACCAATCCCTTTCTAAAGGGTCCTTCATCCTGGTCTGCTCGCCTTCCACAGATCTTAACACCATCACGGGGGGCTAGGACTTGACACAAGCTTGTGTACACTCAGCCACAGCACCAAGGCTGCAGGAAGGAAGGGGTACACAGTTGGTGCCAAGCCAGCAAAGGTCTCACGTCCTACGTCACAAGAAGCTTAAAACCCAGGCGTGAGCAGAGCTTTGAGAAAGACGCTTCTTCTGTCCTCAGCTTGTTGCCTTTGCCTTCTCAGAAGCTCAACGCATAACCTGGCCCTTGAGAGATGGAATCTTGTCGAGACACCCACTAGTCATGCCATGAGCTGAGATGCCCTTAGTCTCAGCTGCCCCTGGGCCTTCTGTTGTAGATGCGTTAAAAACTGCCCACCCGCTATGATCATGTAGCTGACCGTGTAGGTTTCCCGAGGTCTGTGTGGCTGTCCCTGTCACGTAGTGTTGACTCTTACACCAGCATGAAGATGCTGCTTCACCATGACGTCCTTTCTCTCCTTTCCCTCCTCATGCTTGTCTGAAGACTCCTCTGGATACTTAGAAGTGGACCCTGCATCTTTGTTTATTTTTTGCAGTGCTGAGGATGAACGCAGGGCCTTGCACATGTTAGGCAAGCATTCTGCCATTGTACACTCCCACCTAAAGCTGTACCTGCTACAGCCCCATTTCCCAGGCCTGTCCGTGTCTGTGGTTTTGCCCAGCTGACATAATATGGCCTTTGAGTCAGCAGAAGCACGTGGGAGCCAGACTCGGCAGTCTAGGGTTCTAGGAATCCTGGCTGTGGGGTTTGGTTGTTCTGGTTTAAGGGTTTGGTTTATTTATTTTTAGCCTTTGTTGCATGCAAGCATTTTAACCATAGACAAAGTGCACATTCACCTTGTGCTCTACTTTTTCTTTACACTATGATCTAAGCAGATGGCAGAGTCCATGCTGTAAACGTCATTCTTCAAGAATCCCATCGTGCCTTCCCACAGGCGTGCTGTAATGGAGACTTGTCATTTATGTTGGTTGGTCTGCCAATTTTGGCAAACTATACATAAATAGGGTCTGGAGAGATGGCTCAGCTCAGATGGCTCAGATTGCTTGGTTTCTAACACCCACACTGATCAACTCACAGCCGCTTTTAACTCTAGCTCCAGGGGATCCAGCACCCTGTTCTGCCCTCCCTGGGCACCTGTACATATGTAGCTTACATTTACAGATACAGAAAACACTCATAAATAAAATAAAATAAATACCTAAAAATACACATAATGTAAAACTGACCATTGTAACCAGATATAAGGTTGTAACCAGATTCTGTATTATTGTACAATCAGCCTCTAGAATTTTTCACTGTCCTCTTAAGCGCTAGCTCTCCTCACCCTGCCCTGGAACCACTGGTCCACTTTGTGGACTAAATGGCATACTTCCTGTAAGGCCTTACAGAGGACCTGTCATTTCGAGCTGCCTAATTTCAGTGTTGTGCCCCCAGGGCTCATCCATGTTGTAGCTTCTGTCAGAATTTCCTTCCTTCTTAAGGCTGAGCAGCATTGCTTTGTGTGAGAACATCACATTTTCTTTATTCATCCATCTGTAAATAGACCCTTGGGCTGCTTCCCCCTCTTGGCTGCCGTGATCAGTGCTGCCGTGGTCAGGGGTGTGCAAACAGCTATCCAAGACCCTGTCTTTTATTCCCTGGCACACATGCCCAGAAGTGGAACTTCTGGATCATATGGTGATTCTATTTTTAATTTTTTTGAAGAGGTCTGTCCTGTTCTCCACAGTAGCTGTACTGTTTGACATCCCTCCCCACAATGCACAACGGTTCCAATTTTCCTACATCTTTTCCCGCTTATTTATTTATTTGGTCTGAGTAGGTGAGTGTCTGGGTGCCTCCGCGTGCACGTGGAGGTCAGAGGATGATTCGCAGGACTCGGTGCTTTTTCTGTCATGTAGGTTCTGGGGCTCAAACTCAGGCAGGCCATCAGGCTCAGCCAATAGCCCTCTCCCCCGTCATCTCACAGGCCTTCTACGCATCTTTTGACAATGCTATTACTTTCCTTTTGAGGGGGGTGGTATGAGATACTTTGTTTTCTTTGTTTTGAGGCTGTGTAACTCAGGCTGCCCTTGAACTCACAATCCTCCTGCCTCAGCATTCTGGAATGCTAGAACTATAAGTAAACACTTACTGTATCTGGCTAGATTTAAAAAAAAACCCAAAACTTTATGATAAAAAAAATTGCAAATAACAAAACATGTTTTTGTAAACAATTTTTATGGTATGAAGAATTGTCTCTTAAGAAAGAACAAGGTTTGTATAGAATAAGTGTTGTCAGATGGCACTCCACGGCGCTCAGTGGTAGCAGGTAACTGCTTCCTCGTCATCTTGGTACAGCTGCAGTACAGACGTGAATGTCAACATTTTGCCTCTTCCCCCAGATACTTGGTCTCATGCACAATCCATTCAGGAGCAGCTGCTTTAGGCTCCCAGTTCTCCTGCCCCCTTTGTAATACGTGTTCTGTATGTTCTGTTATTCCATGTGCTCCTTCCTGTTGGGTACAGTCATGTGAGGCAAGCCCTCTATTCTGTGTAAGGTGATGAGAACAGCACCCACCCACCCCCATTTCACAGGGAGTGTATGCAATAAGAAACTCAGTGTAGTAGCAAGGAGGGAGGAAAACACATGGGTCACCTGAGTTCAGGATACCCTGATGGGGTGAAGCAGTAGGCTCTGAGTGCATGCACTTCTAGCTCCTTGGAGCAGCTGTTGAGCCCATGCTGTCCTGGGCCAGAGACCTGGGAAGACCTCTCTCTCCCAGTCTTAGCCTCTTCAAGAGGTGCTGTGGGGCCAAGGGGACTTGAAGCTTTAAGCTCTTTTCAAGATGTAAACTTCAAGCTTGGGGATGTTCTCCCAAGTTAGCTGCTCTGTTTTTAGTTTTTAGTTTAGTTTTGTTTCTAAAGGAGCTTTTAAAATATAATAATTTTGAAGCATTAAGGGAAGGCTTATCAAGGAAGCCAAAGGTCTGTTCTCAGCATGAGCAGACAGGACTGAGGGGAGATGGGGACAGGTGTAAGCAGTTAGATTGTCTTGTTCAGATTATCTGAGTGAGCAGGGTCATAAACCCTGGGAGGAGGAGGAGGCTAAATGTCTCAGGATCAGGTGGTCAGGTGGGGATGAGAGTGGGGATGGACAGGAGGTGAGAGTGACTAAATTCCATTCTCAGTAGCACCATTAAAAATAGCCAGTACATTATTCACAATGGGTCCCAGGTCACTATCCATATAGGGACAGACCTGGCACCAAGAAGCCTGGTGTCAAGCACCAATCAGTGCTGTAGAAATGATGGTGAGGGATTATTCTAAGAAGGCAGAGGGAAGCCGTGAGTGTCCGTGAAGGACTTCTTACAAGAGAATCTGCAGCTGAGCCCCAGGACCCCTGAAAGGCATCCCCTTCCGCTGCACATTGTGGACATGGGGTGAGGGGAGAACACCCCATTTCTCTGGAAGCACCCTGGTGATTGCACAGCACTTACATCTTGGGTCCCACTGGGCTCTGTCCTTAATGGTCAGGCATGACCAGCACCCTATGTGGCACCCAGAAGTTGTTCCCCTTAATGCCCAGGCTTACCAGCACAGGGTAGGGCAGCTGAGTCCAGATATTGACATGAGTCCTGCTTTCAGTCAGGACTGCAGACGCTGCGTGAGCAGCCATGACACAAGGGTCCAGGATAGCAGGTGAGAGTTACTGGGAAACTACAGCCACATGGGCAACTGGCCCTGGGCGTGGGAGGAAGCACTGCCCTGATCTACGTGCTTGTTTCTAAACTGGAGGTGCAACTGCTCTCTTCATAGCCAGGGTTATTTATAGAGACCCCATCTCAAAAAACAAACAACAAGCTGGGTATGAGACTGGAGAGAGGTCTTAGCTCCCACATGGTGGCTGACAACTGTCCGTAACCTTCTTTTCCCTCTCGGGTGTCATTGTAAGAGGCTCTGACCACTGCCCAGAAGCTGAGACTCAAATGCTCACCTTGGAGCTGGGGGGAGTGAGACCCTGAAGTGGCTGGGGACGTGACACTCCTGGAAAGGCATTGTCCTTCACTTGGAGCACAAGGTGACTGAAGCAGGACCCGGAGTCCTGAGTCTCTGCCTTCACCTCACACCTGAGTTACCTGTGACTTCCGAGTAAGTTGTGGAGTCGGGGACACCTGACCTGGCTCATGCCCCTTCAAGCTGAAGGCTCAAAGAGCAACCGAGGCATCTTGCTGTCAGCTTCTGCCATATGCTGTTCTATCTCTTCCTGCAGTCACCAGGAAGAGATGAGGGCGTTTACCCAGGCTGACGAGGCTGCACCTGGAGCAGGAGCAATCATCTCATGGGAGCCAGATTGCTTCCCTCAAGCAATAAGGACTTCTCCATGTCCCTCTCGCAGAGCCAGACCCAAGATAATGATCAACCAGACACACCTTTTTCAGAATTACACATGCCATCTGTTCCTGCCCTACTTAAACCCAAAGCTGTGTCCGTGACCCAAAGATGGACTCGAGGTCACTGGACTCTTTTACCTGTTTCTTTCCACACTGCGTTTTTTATTAAATTGTGTCTCCATGTGGCATATGGGGACAGCTGGTCATGCCTACCCTACCGGGGCTCCAAAGCCACAGTTGTTGCCTGCAAACCCCAGTGAGATTTCTGCTTTACTGTCATTGCTGGGCAGATGAGGAAGAGCATGACTTGTGATCCTGTCTGAGGTGTGGACTGGTGAGCCAGCTGATGGCACCTCTCCTAGGTCTCAAGGCACCCCAACCTGGTGCCCAGATCCCCAACATCACTGCGTACTAGCAAAATACCTAACAAAAGCAGCTGAAGGAAGGGCTCGTTGGGCTCACAGTTTGCGGGTGTACTCCTCTGTGGTGGGAGATAAGGTGACCCGAGTGTGAGGCAGCTGGTCGCGTCACGTCCGCCGTCAGGAAGCCGAGACCGAAGGTTGCTGCTCGGTTCACTTTGTTTTATTTGGTCCAGGACGGCGGCCCATGGAATCATGCCCTGGCACATCTTCCCGCCTCATTTACCTCAATCCAGAAAATCCCGCACAGATAGGCCCAGGGCTTTGTTTCCATGGTGATTCTAAATCTTGTGACGTTGACAATCAAGATTACCTATCATAATGTGTTATGTCGCACCTGTCTGAACTTCCTCCTGTGTCCTTGCTGTCCTTCTGTTTGGCCCAGTTAGGGTATTTATTGCCTGGTTGTTACGGCTAGGCCCAGAGCAGCCTGGAGTTCCCTGAGTAAATGTGTCGGGGCAAGAGCCATTCAGGTCCCTGCCAGAGGGAGGGAGGCCAGAGTGGGACTCCAGCTGGACCAAGCTGAGTGGTCTGTCTGGGCTCTCAGACCCCTCCCTACCAGAGCGCTTGCCCAGGGAGGTGCAGTGGCCACGAATCTGTCACTGCGTCTGACTTCCTGAGGGCAGCATTAGTGCCTCCGTTCCTCATCTCACTTACGTGGGCCTTCTGTCTCTTACCCAGTCTGGTGGCGTTGGACTCGGTGTGCCCAAGAGGTCCGGGACAGCATCTTAGGTCTCAGTGTTCTGGTGACATCAGAAGCTGATTTATATTCAAAGTAGCTGCTGCCAAGCAGCTAAGAATAGGGGCACCACCTTCCAGCTGACCCTGCTTCTCCTCACTCTGACCTTGGGTGCAGTAACTTCTGTTCTCTGGGCCTTGGGTTCCTCAGACGTCAGGTGTGCACACAGATAACCTAATTGATTAGATTTCCTGAGGCTCAAATGTAACAATGTGTAAAAGTGCCCAGTCCCAAGCTGGTCCTTAATTAAAACATGTCCCCAGTGTTGGTTGACGATGACCATCTGCCCTCGAGACACTTCACAGGAATTCCGGAGCAAAACCAGGCCTTGCGGTGTTGAAGCAATAGCTGTGGGGCAGCTAGCTACACTCGAGGTCCAGAATAGAGTGGGCACAAGGGAATCTGCTCATTTGTTAGGACTCCTGAGAAAGACCTTGGACCTGCTGAAGGGAGAGGGGTTGAGAATATCAGCCCAAGTCCACACTGACCCCGCTGTGAGCACAGTCCCCAACCAGGTTACCATGTAGCCCCAGGATACCTCAAAATAGGTTCCTAAGAGGCTGAACTCCCCCCTGAAAGTGAGTGCTCATGGGCAAGGCTCACTTGTGGGCTGGACAGGGTCTTCTATGCTAGAAGCTGCTATTTCTACATATATTACATATTGCAGCATTTAGGGTGGGAAAGCAATAAGAAAAGTTAACCAGCCAATAGGCATGTAGAATGATGCTGTGTAGGTAGTCAACAAAGGTCAGAACGGTATTTGTGACACTTTGATGTCTCCAGAAACATCCTGACTGACACAGGACAGGACTGGGCAGCTGTATGCTGTGATCAGACCACTCAGGCAGCAAATTCTGACTGTATGTGTGCGTGTGTGTGTGTGTGTGTGTGTGTGTGTATTTTGCCAGAATTCATTGGCTCCCAGTAGGGCACACTCTAGAAGGCTTGGCATGGCGAAGCTGCCTCCAAGGATGAAGGCAAGTTATGGCTAAGAGATGGCAGGTGGTTAATTTCATCAGGTTCCCACTCCGGGCTCTGGAACTTCTGGTCAGTTTGATGAAGTTGTCTGAAGTTGTTGCAGGTTTTGCCAAATAGAGTTCCAATGACTCAGCAAAATGGAACCTAAGCATTGAGATGGAGGGTAACATTGAGATGTTACCTCTGTGACCTGGGGCCCTAGAGAAAACGTATTCAAACACCACCATGTTCTCACTCAACAAGAAAGAGTTTTAGTGCTTTGGACCTGACCGCGCCCTGCTTCTGGGCGTTCACTTAGATGGAGACCCAGCTGGGTGTGACCTAGAAGCTTCTACATCCCCAACAATTAGAGGGGGTGGTGGCCCTACTAATCCCAAGTTGCTAGAGTTTATTTATTAAGAAATAAATGTGACATTGTTGTTGTAAGTTTATTCTTAGTTATGTGCAAAATAATTGTTTTGTGCACTGTTGGAAAAAAGAATGCATAGGCCTGGGCATTTTGTATTGTCTGCAGGTGTTGGATTTATGTGGGGGAAGTTGATTGCTTACGATCTGCACCTGAGGAGTTCTGAATCAACAAAAACACCTGAGTTCAGAGCTCAGGGTTCCACTGTTGATAGAGTATGACATTGACCAGGACTGTGATTCCCTCTGGGAGGTCTGGCAGAGTTTGCAGTTATGAAATATGCCTTCTTGTCTTCCTCGCTGAGCCACCATCGCGATGTACTGCTACACATTATACCTTGATTTTTGCTTTCTACGGCTACCCTCGGGACCATGTTGAGTTTTCCTGCATTCATTCATTCATTCATTCATTCATTCCCACCACATAACTTAATGGTGTCCTCTGAGGGCCAGGCTGGCAGTACTGGGGCACAATGGGGAGAGAACACTCTCCTGAACTGTCCCTCGTTCAGCGGTCAGGGAAAATACAAAACAGACAACTCTCACACAAGCAGGTGATATAAAATTCCCCATGATTAACGTCATTAGTCACCGTGGAGGACCCTAGACACTAGGCAGAGCACCACCAACGAGTGACCCCAAGGCGAGGCTCCGAACACTAGGTGACCTGACCCTGGCAGCAGAGGGTGAAAGGGCAGCAGGTCCAGAGGTCATGAGGGCTGAGGCCTGTTAGGTTAGCCAGGAAGGCCTTGCTGGACAAACCAATCAGGAGCGAGGGGAGATGAGGCATGCATGATGGAAGAGGGGGGTGAGGCGAGGTGGCCATGACAGGTAGTGGGTTAGGCAGCCATGAGGGCTGGGGAGGATGTGTGGTCAGGGTGAGGAAGCTGCTGTGTGGGGGAGGGGGTT
This sequence comes from Cricetomys ansorgei, assembly GCA_026225945.1. NCBI lineage: Eukaryota > Metazoa > Chordata > Mammalia > Rodentia > Nesomyidae > Cricetomys > Cricetomys ansorgei. Next base: position 872,792 of record JAMJFZ010000484.1, read on the forward strand.
AAATCAGACATGAGAGGGTCCCTCAGGAGTTAATTCCATGAAGCCTAAGGAGTTAATTCATTGAAACCTGACTGTGACCTATTTTCTGTTCCAATTAAGTTGAAGGTCATTTGTCAAGCTAAATGGCATCACTTGCAAGGAATAGAAAAATCTTTCAAGTTAATAGGTGCTCACTAAGGGTGAGCCTCTGAGAGTGAGGGCCCGGCTCATGGCTGCATATCTCCATCACTGGCTATACCACAACGACCTGCTTTGCACCTGCTTGCCCAAGCCGGGAGTTCCTTTTCATCCTTCCTGTGACTATGGAGTATCCACAGACTTCAGACGCTCCCCACAGTTCCTCCTGATCTAATGAGAATGAGGGCAGCCTGAGGCCCAGCTGCCCTGTGCTGACCAACACCTCCAGCCTTTCCTGGGTTTAGTGTTATTTTGCTGTAATAAAGTTATTTTGCCAAACCTATTGGAAAATCTCCCGCATGGAGAGACACTTCTGAGTGCTGAGGGCTCTACAAGGGCAGCGATTTATGTGCTCCTTGCTTCCTGTGCCTGGTGATTACCAGCTGCCAGTGGGACTTGTTCTCTGTTTATGCTCAGCAGCCCCACCTGGTGGCTCTTTGCCTCATTTGCGTGACTGGCCTATGAGGTCCCAAGGCCCTGCCTTAGCTTGGAATCTAAATGCCATGTCCTCTCTCACTTGGCCATATGTGAAGTCAGGTTCTGTGAACAGTGACCACAATGGCAGCAGTATAGGAGCTGGCAAGTGATTTATATGTCTGATTCCCAGAGAAGTAAACAGAAAGTAGAGACCTGTATGGTAATACAGGAGCCTTTATAGAGTCCCTAGCTCAGGAACTTGAGCCCTCTCGGTTCAGAATACAGCAAATGGGCAAACCTGGGGGCAGACAGAACAGAGGGACAAGGTATGGCCCTGTGGTCTGCTCCAGGCAGTAGCATCTGTCAACGCTGCTGCTTTCCTGACCACAGATCCGCCAACTCAAGTGTCCAGTCCTAGTATCCAGTAAGGCTTCTTAACCCCACCACCACCCCAAGCTGTGGGACTGTACCCCTGAGGCAATCCCCTCCAGAGCTTATATAAGGAGGAACTGCTGAGTAGAGTCACAGGGGTCACTCAGCTTGGCCAGACAGGAAGGACAGAACCCTCCTCCTCCAGCTCTTGTTACTTGGCCTTTGTGCACCTCAGTGTGCTTGTGGCGCTCACGCTTCCGTGGGCAGGTGGGGTGCTCAGAACCCACCTGGGTAAAGTGAGACCTGTTCAGAGGGGATTTGGGTCTTGCTAGAAATTCCACGAAACAATCACATCTTTATCCGGTTTACAGAAACGTCACCCCAGGAGGGTGAGAGTTTCACGCAGCCCCCTCCTGCTGGCGGGGCCTGGTGAGTGTGCTTTGCATCCTTACGTCTGACTTTCTTCATCGCTTTTGAAATGATAGAAAAGTTCACTTTGTAAAAAGGGATTAGAGAGTTGCATTTTATAAAGAGGTCTTCTGGGAGCCTGCAGGAACTTCTCCTTCCAACTCCTGCCTAACACCTTGCATCCGGTCTTGATTGTGACATCTGAGGATTTTTGCCAATACCTCTATTTTGTTTCATTTTTAGTTTGAGATAGGGTCTCACTCACTGTGTGGCCCAGGCAGATCTTGAACTCACTGTCCTCCTGTCTCCACTTCCACAAAACAACACCCCACCTCTCCAGTGCATTCTTTCTGTGTTTTGAGATATTCTAGTTTCGTTTTGTGTGTATAGGTGCTTTGTCTTCGTGTATGACTGTGCACCATGTACATTCAGTGCCAGAGGAGGACGGACAGTTCTTAGCCTTTATGTGGGTGCTGGGAACTGAACCCAGGTCCTCTAGAAGATCAGCCAGTCCTCCTCCTCCTCCCTCGGTACGTTTTTAAAACCTCTAGACTGCATTTCAGGGAGGTTTAGCTCCGTTTCTGTGTGCAGTTCAAAGCCGTTTTGATTCTCACATATAAGAAATGTAAAGCCACACACTGGCCGGGTCTGCCACATGGAGACTAGTAGCTCCCTTCAGATTCCCCCGTGGTCTCACTGTGTGTCTGCTTGCCCTTCCCAAGCTCCTCCTCTGTCAATCCTTTTCTTTGTCAGCCCCCAGGAGAAGCCCCACTGCAGCTCTTGTGGATTTGCCTGTGCCTGCACTAATTCTCGGGACGCGTCATTTGTCCCTTCTCTCCAGCTCAGCTGTCTGCAGCGTGCGCTGTGGCATTTCCACAGAATGGGTCAGCCACTGACTACAGGACTCAGAGCCCGGAATGGCAGGTCCTTAGGCTTCAGTTCCCTTTCCTGTAGAAAGAGGATGGTTGGGAGTCCTGGCCTGCTAGTGAGCTGCCCGGCACCTGTGCCTATTCCTGAGAGCCCTCTTCCCCTGCTATGGCTCCTCTTTCCCAGAGGTGGTCAGAGTTGTTGTTGCACTTACTTGTTCTAAATCTTGTTTGTCCTTTGAGCTCAGTAGACCAGGACTCCAGGAAGGGGGAACTATACGCCAGGACCTGAGGCTCAAGCAGGCTGATGGACTTCTGCTGGGTGGGTGTGTCCTATGCTCTGTGCAACCTTTGTCCTTTATGCTTGTTATTTGAATTTTATGGATCGGACCAGCTTTGAAAATGCAGGAGGACTAACCTGTTGTACGGTCCGGTAGACCTGCCTCCTCGGAGACTGCGTTGGTTTGGTGTATCCTAGGGCATTTGATACACAGTATCAATCTAGAAGGGCAGGTACACAGCAGATACACTGTAGGCAAGTCAGCAGGTACATAGCAAAGATACAAAATAGATGGATAATTGGTACACAGTAGGGATAGACAGTAAACACTTGGAGACTACTTTGCAAAGACACAGGACAGATACACAGCCGGTACATAATGATCACGTGGTAGATTAACGCATGCTCGTAATGCACCATGACTATCCCTGGGGAAGGCTACTGGCTGTGGGGTCTGGGAGCTAGTCTCATGGGGTAGGGTTGTGGACCTGGCATTGCTCCCAGGTTAATGGAAGCGGCTTCACATTGCTGAGCCCTGTGGGTGCACTTTGTTGAGGTTTGTTGGTTATAGGGAGGGCTGCGTGAACACTGGCATACTTAGATGCCTGCCATTGCCCCCAACACTCAAGCCATCTCTGAATTGCGTCACACCGATGCGATATGCAAACCGTGGACTTGTAGCAGTTTTCCAGCTGTTCTCTCTCCAGAGTCCTATCTCAGCAGCTGGAGCATCTCAGCAAACAGCAGGTGTGGTTGTGTCGAGACAGCGACTAGGTGTGCAAATAGCACACGCTAATTGAGATGCACTCCTGCCCCTAACAGACTCTAAGATGGGAATACCAAGTAGAGGACAGAGGGACTGGAGGTGGCACAGCTCCCTTCTGTAAGGCTCTAGGCTGGCAACCAGGAAGGGGAACAAGGACAGCTCCCCACTTCAGGAATACCTGGACCCACCAAAGTTGCTTCTTCATCCATGGTCACCGTAGAGCAGGGACAGGGCCCATATGCTGGCTCAAGGGTGCTGTTGACAGTGAGGGGAGAAGAGTTGATTGCTCCATAATGAGGCTTCTGGGGAGAACAGGGACTTCCCAAGCTCATCCTAAGTGGCTTGGTAGGACAGGCTCAGGACTTCAGTATTTGATAACCTTTTCCCCCTGAATCAGAACAGAGAGGCCCAGGCTTGCTCATTAGCTGGAGGTGGGTGAAGGAGACGCTCAAGAGCTGTCAGCTGAGCATCAGAGTTGGAGTCTCGCTTAGTAAGGTGAAGGGAGGCTATGGTCAATGGCCAAGTGGATTCAGGTGCCCACCCTGGAGCTACAGGGAAAAGGCTGAGTTCTGTCAGCCAAAAGTCACTTTGACTTTGAGGCTGCATCTATACAGGGGCCAGATGCATCACCTGATCACAAGGAATTGTGTATTAGAGGAAAATAATCAGCAACCATAGCAGCATTGAGCTGGCAGGTGGCAGGAAGGGCCATGTGGAGGTCATGTCTTGGGAGTCTGTGCCCTCCACAGAGGTGACTGCAGCTGATAACTGACTAAAGGGAGGAGGAGGAGCCTCGCAGATGGGCCGGGACCCATGGTCAGCTATTGAAGCCAGGAGTGGGGGGTGAGGAGAGGGAGACCAGGCCTGACCTGGAGAAAATCACAAAGTGGGACTAGCTTGACCCTGAGGTGTGGGACAGGGGCTGTCTGGACAGATGAATCACTTAGGACGAGGGTTGCAATACATTCCTTCTCTACCTGGTCAGCAGTCACCATAGAGGGTTCGGGAAGAGAGATAGCTGCAGGAATGCTCGACAGGAGACAAGACTGAAGGCAGGTCCCTGCAGATAAGGGGTGTGGACAGGCGAGTGCAGAAGGGGACAGGCGCCATCTTCCAACAGAGGACAACTCTGGGGTAAAAGATGTTTATCCTCCATGCATAGCCCATGTATCTAACCTATAGCCATGTCAGAACCCTCAAATCGTCTTCACGTGTGCAGATGTATCAACACACGTGTAGTCTGTGTAAACGGTCAGTACAGAGAACTGTCCCGACCCCACAAGGATCCACCACCTCCTTTTCCTTAAACAGCCACTCCCTTTCGCCCACCATCCTTTACCCTATCAGCCACCTACCTGTTCCCGTGGCGGAATTTAGGCATTTTTCAGCAAGTCATAGAAACGGAATCATGCCGCCCAGGGCTTCATAATTGGCTCTTCACAGTACATGAGCCCCAGGGACGCACCCGGGGTTGCTGCTGTGTGCTTAGAGTCAGTTCCTCTTCAAGGTCACAACATTCATGGGTGGCTTGCCTATGATAAGCTGACCATTCCCCAGCCATCACTCATCACATTGTGTGCCTCCCCATCTTGTCGCAGGCTGCATCTGGTCTTGTGACTCTACAGCGTGTGAGTACCTGCTCATGCAGGCTGGTAGGTGTGATGCCCTTTCGTGGTTTTGTTGGTGGTGCGTGCGAAATGGAGTGTGCTGGAGAGTCTTGGGAGGCACTGAGCCCAGTCTTACTCCTTTGTCAAGGCTTTCTTGGGGTGGACCGCTAGAGGTAGAGTTGACTGGGGGTACCCATGCAGCGACTCCCCGAATCACTTGATCTGTACATGGGAGTCTGCTTTCTTTCACAAGGCCAGCTGAGCAGGTAGGAGGTTCCTGCTGTGGCTTTGTTGTCAGACGCTGGGGCTTATTCTAATATCATTTCTGTTGCCGCGATAAAGTACCCTGACAAAAAGAAATTTAGAGGAAAGAGGGTTTATTTTAGCTCAATCCCAGCAGGGATATCAAGGTGACAAGAGCTTAAAACAGCTGCTCACATCACCCACAGTCAAGAGCAGAGAGAAATGAATGCACATGTGCTCTCTTGCTGTGGTCAGCTCTCCACTGGGGAGTAGTGCTGCCAGATGAGCTGGGTCTTTTTGCATTAATTATTAAGACAGCGCCCCCCAGAGGCCAGCCTGATGTAGACAGTCCCTCGTCGAGACTCTTCCCTGGTTTTTCTAAGTTGTGTGAAGTTGACAATAAAGCTGACCTTCACGGGGCTTACGGCATTTGAGTGCACACCCCTTTCTCTGTGAATGTAGAAATTCTGGGGCTAGGAGACACATTCCGCTAGAGCTTCCACGAGGACACCAGGGGCGACACCACGCGACTCCCTCGTGGTCCCCGGGGCATCGTGTGCGCCTTCTGTCTAGCCCTAGAACTCAGAGGGACCTGCCATCTCCATTTGCTCTCCTCCACTTCCTCTTTTCCTCCAGGGAGCCCGCCGCACCCTTCTGGCAGACGGGAAGCAACCTCTCTGTTCCCCACATGCCTCAAGTTGGACGCCCCTTGTTTCTGGAGCCACGGGTTGATCTCGGCAGCTCCTAGCAGTTAGGCCGTGTTTCGTCACTCCCACCCCACCCCCGCGCCTGACCTGGCAGAATGTCGGCATCCTAATAGCTTGAGTGAATGGCAGCTGAGGCCACGGTAGTAAAGACTTGTGGCTTTGCCCAAAATAGCAAGGTGGGGTGTATACAGGTCTGAGGCCTGCTGGGCACAACCCTGTGCTAGGCAGGACCTTGTGGGCGTTCTGGGGCATCTGTAGTTGATGTGGACAATGTGCCAAGAACATGTGATATAGCCAGGTGGTGCAGTGCAGGCCTTTAATCCTAGCACTCGAGAGGCAGAGGCAGGCAGATCTCTGTGAGTTCAGGACAGCCAGAGTTACAGCAGAGAAACCCCGTCTCAAAAAACCAAAAAAATGAATGAATGAATGAATGAATGAATGAAGGTGCATGTGATATTATATATCGGGTTTTGAGCTACTTGCCATGCCAGAGCCAAACTGACAGCAGAGATTTCTCCAGCCTCCTGATCATACTGTGAGACTCTCAGATAGGCTCAAGTTGTCAGGACCATCATTGGAGATCAGTAGATGTGCCCGGATTCATCACACTCTGCACCTCCTTCTGACCTGGGCAGGTGGGTGTGGGGCAATTTTCAGCAGTTGCTGCAGCAAATCGGCCTTAATCCGGCAACTTAAAACAAGGCAGATTAATTTTCTTAGAGTTCTGGAGATCAGAGATTCAGAGTGAAGGCCCTCTCCCAGTTGTTCTAGGGTACTCCTGAAAGTTCCTTGGCACAGGCATGGAAGCTTACATAATTAAGGTAGTTGGGCCAGGGTCTGGCTCAAAGTGACAGCCCTCTACTAGTAGCTGTGTCTTTGTGGGACCAGCAAATCCTGAAGCTGTCTTGGTTTTGAGATTGCCCTTTAGCATGCTGAAGTCATTCTTCCCATTGGAGAGTCTGAGGGCCTCCAGAGCCCTGGGGATGAGAGTAGCCTTTGCCATATCCTCCCTCTCCAGATCCACATCCTGCCTGGAACAAGGGATAGCAGAGCTCGTGGTTTTGGGCAGTAAGCTAGACTGTGGCCCTAAGGAACTCCGGCTCCTTACCCCAAGGCTATTTAGGGTCCTGTTCTGTGGACAGGCATTTTCTCACTTTCTTTTTTGTGTTTTTGTTTTTTGAGACAAGGTGTCTCTGTGCAGCCCTGAGTGTCCTGGAACTGACTCTGTAGACCAGACAGGCCTCGGCCTCAGTGATCCATCTTACTCTGTCTCCTGAGTGCTGGGATTAAAGGCGTGCCACCACACCCAGCCCTGCCTACCCGTTTTCGAAGCTGAGTTATATCAAAAGACAAAATTGTCATAGATTTGAATTTTTTGCTTTTGTTTTGACAGTCTTAGGTTCCTGGGCTCCAACTTCTGCTATAGTTACCAGGCCCAGCCAAAGGCTTGAACTAACTACCTACAGCCCTGGAATCTCAGGGCACTTCATCCATGAAACAGTAAGAGTTCCTACCAGCAAAAGAAAGGGCGATGCCATTTCAAAGTTGCTTTTGTTGTAAGGTGAGGAAAGGGAGAGGGATGTATGCCAGGCCATGCAGGTCACCATTGTGACAAAGGGCAAGGGGGTGGGTCTACACCTAAAGCTACAGCACTGGACACTTATTTCTAATCAGTCTTCTTGGGGTCCAATGCAAGAGCCTCCTATACTTTTAAATATCTTTCGTTTTGTTTTTAGACAATGTTTCCTATGTAGTTTAGGTTGTTCTTGAACTCCGAAATGCTGGGATTATTCCTTTAATTTTTAATAAACTAGTTAAAGCTAGTTAAACTGGGTGATAATTTTTGCTGTTTCATTTTTTATATACTTCAGGACTGATGTATTTTTTTTCAGGTTTTATTTTTTGTTAAGGGCTCACTATGCGGTTCTGGCTGGCCTGGAACTCCTACATAGACCATGCTGGCCTCAGACTTAGAGATCTGCTGCCTCCACCTTCTGAGTGTGGTGTGCACCATCACACCTGTCTTTCCCCCTCGTGTGTGTGTGTGTGTGTGTGTGTGTGTGTGTGTGTGTGTGTGTGGTGTATGTATGGGAGAGCAGGTGCCTGCAGAGGCTAGTGGTGTCAGCTCCTGCTGGAGCTGGACTTTTAGTGGTTGTAATTATTTTTATTTATATATAAAATAATTGTTTCGTGCACTGTTGGGTGAGGGGTGTCTAGGGCTTTTTGTACTGTTTGCAGGTGTTGGATTTCTGAGGGAGATGTTTGATTGCTTATGATCTGCACCTGAGGAATTCTGAATCAATAAAAACACCTGAGCTCAGATGCTCAGGGTTCCACTGACCAGGTTGGCGCTTGCCATGCTGTGGTTCCCTCTGTCAGAGTTTGCACCTGTGAAAACACCTGCTTGTCCTGAGCCGTCACAGCAGCAAACAACTGCAAATGGCACCCCACCATGGTAGGCAGAAGGTAAAGAAGCACAGGACTTTATGCCAGCTGCATCGAATGTAGAAACAACAAAGAGTCCAGTAAATTATGCTCAGGGAAGCTACCAGAGGGGAGAGATTAAGGTACGAATTGAAGGCTCTTGAAGAGCAGAGTGAGGAAGGAAATAAGCCTCTATGAAGAGAAAATTGGGACAATTAAGTGAGAAAGAAGGTTCAAAAGTGAGAAACACAGAAACATAGAGGCCTTTAGGGAAAGACATTTTCATGGTAACAACAAAAAAATTCAGCTGGGAGCAGGAAAGAAGCGAGGTTTCGATGGCTTTTTCTGATCATGGAACCAACCCTGCCCGGACGGGAAATGGAATCCAGAGTGTACTGAACCGAGTTTGTTGGTGGCTTTTTGTGAGTGTGAAGCCCAAGCAACTCCTGTGTTTGAGGTCTGTGAAGAAGGGTGTGTGTTTCTCCTTAGTGGTGGTGAGAAAGAATGCCAAACCGCCAGAATGTTTCAGCCAGAGATTCTTCCCACTGGCCCAGGACCCCCTGCTGTTGTGGAAGCCTCATCTTAGAGCCAAAGAGCCCCTTAGTTAAACTGAACAAGTTGGTTTTTTTTTTTGTTTTGTTTTGTTTTGTTTTTCTGCAAACCTGACTATAAGCTGCCCAGGCACTGGTAATGGTGATGAAAAGTCCATCCATGAGGGAACCCTTCTTGCAGAAAAGGTTACAAGTTATTTTTCCTGTAAACCAGACTCTTATCTTAAAATCTGGAAAGTGTTTCCTCTTGGTCAGCACACAGAAACTGTCTTCCAGAACTAGCCAAGGTTGCATCTCATGCTGACAGCCGAACTTGGTACTGTAAGAGTCACCCAGGTGGTGCTGGTTTTGAAGGCATGAAGGGGTCATGGAGAGCAGCTGAGGCTTGGAACTGTGAGAGGCCAGGAGACGCACTGCAGCCTCAGTAGCAGTTGAAGGCCCAGACTGAAGGAGTCAATGAAGAGAGGTGAAGCTTGGAACTGTGAGAGCCCAGGAGAGGCTATTGGTGAAAGTGCAGCCCAGTGCAGCAAAGGACCCAGTATTCTGAAGATGCCAGTGCCATGGGACGCCCACCAAGAACATCAGTAGAGTGGTATGAGCCAGCCAGAGCCGGAGGACAAGCTGTATGTGCTACATAGAAGTGACCCAAGCCCTTTGGAGGAGCCGCGAAGATCGTGAGTGAATTCCAGATAACTGGACATTGATGTTTTTCTGCTGTCCAAAGACATTGTGAAAAGCTTGATAGATGCTTGGTTTCATTTGGTCCTGTCCTTGTGATTGTTCCTCTTGTAAATGGTTTTGCTGGTGTAGTGTTAAATTGTGTTTCAGAGATAAAGCATTTTTTTTTATATACAGAAAAGGGGAAATGTGGAAATTTATTATTTATGTATAAAATAATTGGTTTTTGCACCTTTAGGTTAGGGGTTACATAGACTTTGGCGTTTTGTATTGTCTGCAGGTGTTGGATTTATATGGGAGATGTCTGATTGCTTATGATCTCATCTGAGGAGTTCTGAATCAATAAAAACACCTGAGCTGAGAGGCTCAGGGTTCACCATGGTGGTGGTTCCCTCTGCTGAGGGCTGGCAGGGCTTACACCTGTGTAAAATGCCTCCTTGTTCTTGCTGAGTCTCACAACAGCGCACTACTCCAGTTGTGAGCTACCCGACGTAGGTGCTGGGAACCGAACTTGAGTCCTGTGTGAGCAGTGTTTACTTTAACCCCTGTGCTGTCTGTCCAGCCCCTGAAGCTTTTCATTCTGTGTTACAGATGCCTTCCCTCACTCAGTGACTTGCCCTTCATTCTAATGATGTCTTTAGATGAGCCCAGAATGAAATCTTTCTATTTACTGCTCTTTTTTTTTTTTTTTTTTTTTTAAATCAGGCTGAGGTGTCCCCTGGTCCGAGGTCAGGAACACTTTCCCGAGCCGCACCTACGGGCTTTAGCAAGTCCTCCACGTCCTAGAAGTGAATTTTCTGTCCGGCGTATTTATCCAGGGCCACCCTTCCCCGCGCTCAGCGGCCTGTCGTGAAGGAGGCTGTCTGTGGGGCCTCTGAATTTCCTCAGCTTCCCCACCACACTGTTACTGCTCGGCTTTGTGGTCAGTGACCCATGATTTTTATCTTGTAAAGCTTTCCAGTTTTATTTTCTCTGAGACTGTATTTGCTATTCTTCATCTTTGACGTTTCCATACTAATTGTATTCTATACAGTTGATGTCTGAGTTTCCAGAACATCTGCAGGATAATGACCAGTGGTAGGGCACTTGCCTAGCACACTCAAGACCTGGGTTCCGTGACCCAGCACCTCACACACACACACACACACACACACACACACCCACACACGCCTCATTGGAGGATGGTATAGTGGTGCACACCCACAATCTTAGCATTTGGGAGGTTGAGGCAGTAAATTAGGTGTTCAAGGTCAGCCTCAACTATATATCAAGTTTGAGGCCAGCCTGGGCTCTGTAATACTGTTTCTTGTTTTAAGTTGTATTTAAGTTGTAATCCATGAGCATGTACTTAAGCCTCTGTTAAAGTATTTCAGTGACATTTGTAATCAAGTCTAGTAAGTCTTTTGTGTAACGATCCTGCCACATTTTCTGTTAATGTGATATTTTAATGCCTCTTTACTTATAAAATTTGTGTCCTATGTGATCGTAGAACTGAGTAGGAGGATTTGATCGTTCAGTTTCCCATCTCGTCCCACTTCACAGACCTGTTGTAATAGTCTGTGGACTCCACTCTCGTCCGGTGTACACTGTCCTTTCATCAGCAAATGACAGTTTCATTTCTCCTCCTCCTGCTGCCCTGGCACAGGGCGGTTTAAAAACAGCGTGGGAAGACTGGGGACAACCAGCCTATGTGCTACGGCTGACTTCAGGGAATAGCTTTCAAAATTCACCATTAAGGGTGGTGGTAGCAACAACATGTTTTGTTGTTGTGTTTGTTGTAAATCCCCATTATCAAATAAGGAGATGCTACTTCTTCCCTTGATAAAAGTTGTCACAAATGATGCTGAGTTTTACCAACTGCTTTCTTTCTTCTGACATGAGAGAAGCCTCCGCCTTTGTTCTGCTAATACAGTGAATTATATCAGCCGGTTTCTAATGCTACCTGACTGGGCTTCTTCAGCATGCATTATCCATTTCATACTTCAGTAGATTCAATTTGCTAATGCAGTGTTTGGATTCTTGTAATTATATTTATGAAAAGGTTGAGCTGTAATTTTCCTTTGTAATGTTGTCAACTGTTGGATTCCTTGGCCTTAGAGAATTAAGAAAGATATATATATATATATATATATATATATATATATATATATATATATATACACACACACACACACACACACACACACACACAGACACACATATATTCAGGAGGGTTTGTTTTGTTTTATTTTTTAATATTTTTATGGCTGGAAGGTGGTGGCACACACCTTTAATCCCAGCACTCAGGAGGCAGAGGCAGGCGGATCTCTGTGAGTTGGAGGCCAGCCTGGTCTACAGAGTGAGTTCCAGGACAGCCAGAGTTACAACAGAGAAACTCTGTCTCGAAACACTAAAATAACAACAACAACAACAATTTTATTAATGATTTGAGTTTCATACAATGCCTCTCAGCACTCAGTAAGGTTTTTATGGCAGATTAATATTCTAATTTGGGGGCCAAGACTTCACCCATGAGATCACACCAGCCTGGTGTATTGTGTGGGGTTTCTTTAAATTGCAGACTAGTTTTTCAAATGGAAGCCAACTGCACAGATTTTGTATTTCTTTGGTCATGTCAGGTAAATTGTGTTTTCAGGCCCGAATGAAGTTGGAGTGATGTTTCCTTGCAGGGAGTACACTTCCTTTTCTCCTAGAAGGCCGCGAAGCTTGTAGAGACTGCAGTAGCTGGTTCCTGCTTTGGTACTTTGCACGGCCTCTCTCTTACCTGTCTTTAGACAGCTAGCAAATCCGGCTATCTTTCAAACAGTCAGAATGGGGGGGTGGGTTCTGATTCTCTTATATGTGTTTCTGTTTCAACTCAGCTCTGTATTATTTTCTGCCTCAGCATTCTTAGCGTTTAAACTGCTGTTCTTTGATACTTGTCCATGAATAGACTGACCACAATCCCCCCGCCTCACCCTGGGATTACAGGTGTGCACTACCATGCTCAGCCTCTTTGCTATTTTCTGTTTATGGAGATGGACATGTAGATTATTTTTTAGCTTTCCCCCTTCTACTGTCTTCTACCCTGTTGGCTTTTCGTCTAAGTGGACGTTAGCTGTGCTCCCAGGTTTAGGACAGCCATCATCATGTAGTTGGAAGTATTTTAGTTTCTTTTGCCTTCTTTCATAGACCTAGATTTGAGGGGTTGTGTTTTGTTAGTTTTGTTTCCCGCTTTTGTGACTTTTTGAAACAAGGCCTCACTGCGTAGCTCAGGTTGGTCTGGAACCCAGAATCCTCCTGCCTCTGCCTTTTCCTTGCACAATCCAGCAGGCCCTGTACCTGAGTCACTTTTCTGTTGCTGTGACAAGACACCACAACCAAAGCAGCTTACAGGAGAAAGCGTTTGCTTGGACTAGAGTCCACGATGGTAAACATGGTGGCAGGAACAGCCGAGAGCTCATATTTTGATTCAAAATCAGGAGACAGCGAGCACATTGGGAACAACACCAGTATTTTGAAATGTCAAAGGCCACCTTCAGTGACACACCTCCTCCAAAAAGGCCACGCCTTCTGATCCTTCCCAAACAGTTCTATCAATGTGGGGGCGGGCAAGTATTCAAATAAATGAGCCTATAGGGGCCAGTCTCTCTCAGACTACCACACCCCACTTGGGTTGTTTAGAAGCAAATTATTGAGCTGGGACTTTGGTAGGTGGCATACAGCATGTGCCAGGCCCTAGGTTCAATTCCCAGTATCACAAAATTGTAGAGAACTGTGTGGTTGCTTGGTTCAGTAAGGTACACTGTAATCCCAGCATTCAGGGACCTACGGCAGGAGGATCGCCATGAGTTACAGGCCAGCCTAACCAGCTTAACAAAACCACGTTTCAAGAACCCACAATGGTGTATTATTTGGTCTCCGGCTATTTTGGTGTCATTCTTTTTCTGTTCTTTGGCTTCCTCTCACTGTGGATAGAGAACGGCTCTATTGCAGCTTTCCTCTTGACAACAGAAAGACTCACTTTCCAGCCAGGCGCACGGGCCGCTTTTAACCCGCTCCATGCACAAAGCAGTACACGATGCATATGTCGGGCCTCGGATTCTGATGCATTTGATCGGGTGGGGTCAGATAACCTTCTTTCTTCTTATCTCCTTCTCGAGTCACCGGTTGGAAACGTCCTGTCGGACACCTCGGGGTTTAATTGAAAATTTCTGCTTCTTTCTGAGTCTTGCTGCTCCTTTCCTCGGGTGTCTCGTGTTAGTATTAGCAGCATGCCAGCTTGTTTATTTTTTATTTATTTATACCCGTTTAGGGCACTGCATCCCTGTCCCCTGCTTGTCCCCCGGGGCTTTGTGTGTGCTGGGGCAAGTGCTGTACCACTGAGCTACATCACCAACGCTTTTCAAATGTTTAGAGTTTTTGAGACAGACTCTCATTTTGTAGCCCAGGCTAGCCTGGGAACTCTCATTCCTCCTACTTCTGCCTCCTAAGAACTAGGGTTCCCTGTGTGCTTCCACCTTTGGCTTCCATGTCTTCGTTTTGGTGGACACTCTCCTCATGAAGTGTCGCATAGGTCCCTCCACCGTGATATATCTGTCCAAGGAAACCCGCCAGAATTGAAGTTACTGTAACTTAAAATTCATTCAGTACACCCGGCCCACAGAGCTTCTTCAGTTGTCCACTCATGAGCTCAGGTGAACAGGGATTGTTGCTCTCCGCCACACCCAGTGTCAGGAGAGGACTGGACTGTATGTACACCATTACCCAGGGGAACATGCCAAGCTCGTACCAGATCTCCTGCTGAATACGTATTGACCTCACCCCACTGTAAAGTCAAAAGGTCCTGAGCGGGCCCACTGTACGCCCAGAGCCCTTAAAGTCTCGCTTGCCTGAAGCTGCACCTGTTCCAGAAAAGAACAGCTCTTTAGGTTGCTGTGTGTGTGTGGTGAGGAGGGGCCTCACTGTCTGTGTGGTCTGGGGGTTCTCTCCCGCTCCCCCTCACCTGGATTTGTGGGTGCTCAGGTGTCCTGTGTAAGACTCCCGGGGCTTGCATGTAGCTACACCCTCCCGTGCACTCACTGTGAGCCTCCATAGCCCTCCCCTGAGCTCTTTCTCATCCTGTCTGGCGTGACAGCTTTCCTTCCTCCTGAAATGTCCTTGTTAGTAATTGTTTTTTTAATCACAGGTTTAGTAAATACTAATTACCTGGGTTTTGTTTGTGTGGTGTGCATGCCCCTTCCTGTGGGGGGAGAAACGTGTTTCCTGCTCAGCTGGACTCCAAGCAGGCAGAACTTTTCTGGCCCAGCTTTAGATCTCCGCCTGAGTTCACCAGGTCTGGTGTGCCAAATACCTCTCAACTTATGGTATTTTCAATTTCTTGTGGACTTACGGGGTCAAGGCCCTGTCACAGTGGAGGGACATAGTCGCATTAGTGCCCCCTAGACAGCACTTTCTCTTTCCCCTGGGTCAGAATTCTTGTGTCCTTCCATTTCAGCAGCCTTGGGGAAAGTGGGGGGAACTAACCTTAGACTTGACACAGGGGACTGGCGGACGGAGGTGAACGTGTCTTACATTTGAGGACATGAGTTTTGGGAGTCGGGATGGAATATTGTGGGCTGAAGGTCTGTGCCCCCCTCCACTCATGCTTTGAAGCTGTACTTCATTATGGTGGTGCTTAGAGCCGAGGCCTTTGGCGGTGACTGACATGGGTTGCCTTGTGGGTCTGCAAGGAGAAAGAGACCTTGAGCGCCTTTGCTCTCACCTCGCTCCTCGCCATGAAAGACATAAGATGCAGTTGTCTGCAGACCACTGAGGGCCTTCCCTGAACTCAGCCTAGCCTGTAGGCTGTATAGGAAGTAGAAGGAAGTGCCAGCCTTTGCTGTGGTGCCCACCTGGCAGAGACAGGTCTCTGGGTCTATCTTATTGTCTCAGTAGCCGAACCCCAGCTTTTGTCTCCAGTCAGACATCTGGGAACTGAGCCCCAGCCATTGCTTTCCATGTAGGCCCTAAACAATCAGAGAGCACTCTTCATTTACAGTCCGGTGTACCTGCCGTGGTCCCTTCCCTCCAGAGTGGCTTTGATTTTCCCAGCGTTCCTCACTCACCCTTGGTTGGAGGGTTAGACTGGCAGAAGCTGCACCGTTCCCCTCCATGGTTCTCAACAGCATGTCACGTTCACAGCGTGCCTCTGACCGCGCTGTCTCTGGAAGCAGCACTTCAACCAAGCTGGTCGTTCGCCTCCGTGCCCCGTGTTCTGTCCATTGCTGGCTTCGCCGTGTTCCTTAGATTCCGGCTCCTGAGCTCTAGGCTTGACCTGCAGATCTAAGGATTGACTCCAGTCTGATGGCTACGGGAAAAGTAGCCAGTGATGTACTTATGGTCTGTTCCCTGTGTAGATGGGAGCTGTCCTCAGCATGAATTCATGGCAACTGAACTATTTGGAAGGTGACTTTTTCTATTTAACTATTGCGAAGAGACCGGTCCACTTCCCAGCTGGCCGCTCAATCCGTATCCCAGTGTATTAGTGTCTTCGCGCCAACTACTACTATAAAGTGTGGTGGGCGTAAGACCATGGTTTCTAGACCTTCCAGGGTCAGTTTTCTTGACGTTTACTGATCAAGAAAGGATACGTCTGCACAGAAGTCGTGCCAAGGCTCCTAGGCCCAGCGGTGGCCCCTCTTCTCACACCCCTACTCAGTTACAGTAGGTCAAGGGGTAGCTCCTGCATCCCCTGCACCCCTGTGGGCCACTGTTGCAAGCTAACCAGTCCCTACAGCTCCTCACACGGTTTCCCCAAAGCTCAAGACCTCCTTTGTTCAAGACCTTTCCTCGGTAAGGGTTAGGGTTAGGGTTAGGGTTAGGGTTAGAGTCATTTCCTAAGTCCTACTCTGGCTGAACCTGTTCAGACCTGGGCAGAGGCTTTCACTGAGGTTTGGCCAAGCACCTTCAGAAACCCTGTCGAGACACAAGTGTCCAGCAGGGGGCCCCCGAGATCCAGCCACAGCACCACTGTCCACGTGGACAATTTTTCCCTCTGGAAGGAGCTGCCCCCTGTCTCACACCGGCATAACCCTTTCCTTCCCTCAGTATCATGGGGGCAACTGTTCTGGGATTCAGTTCACTGCTCCCCCAGATGGTAATACAACTTTCCCTAGTTTTTGCCATCATGGCCTCACAGAGCCTCACAGAGCAATGGCTGACTGCTGGGGAGGGCATCTGGTATCTTCCTGCAGGTAGGACTCAGGACTTAAGCACCTAGTTATTGTCAGAGGTCACAGGTCCTGTATGTGCTCACACCAGGTGCCTAAGAAACAAACTCCAAGTCCCATGTCCTTTTCCCTGTGAGACAGGATGCTCCATAGATTTTCACCTGTGACATGGCAGTGTAGCCTAGCGTTGAGGGTATTGATTTAGTTTTGATATCACAGGAGACAGATGCAGATGGCACTGACAGGTTGCTGTAATGCAGGCCAGGAGCAGTGACCTCAGGGTGGTCCGGACTTATCCTGCCCCCTTGTGGTCCCACTCCGCATGTGAGCACCCAGGGTGACTCACCATGCCCGAACAGCCAGCCTGACCAGCAGTCCTCTCTTGTCTTTGGTCACATGGCAGAACCTGTGCTGTCCACTGACATTACTAGAGTACCCTTCTCTTGATTAGGTGATAAATGAGCAATCCGGTGGCAGGACCACCAGCCTGTGACCGTGGAGTCCGAAGCGACTGTGCACTCCTAGGAAGGGGCCTTGCTCCTGTGTTCTGCCCTAAAAGGAAGTTGAGGCTAGAGGGCTCACTAATAGGAACCCGCCAGCCCTGGTTCAGTTTATTTTTTGACTTTTTAAATGTTTTCATTAGCACATATCCGTTATACATAGTAATGGGCTTCGTTATAACATTTTTATACGTACGCACTATACATTCCACACATATTCACCCCGTTTCTGTTACCCTCTCTCTGTTTTGATTTGTTTTTATTTGCTTGTTTTATCTTAGACGGGGTCTTGCTATGCAGGCCAGGCTGACCTTGGACCCTGGCAATTCTCCTGTCTTAGCCAGCTAAGCGCTGAGGTCACAGGTATGAGCCACCATGCCTGATATCACAGCTTATCTTCCCCCCACACTGTCATCTGGTCCCTTCCAGAGTGTGTGGCCCAGGCTGGTCCCCACGGAGGCTTGTGCCTGTGTCATGGCTGGCTCTTCCACCACAATCCCTGTGTTCATCCGTGCTTGTCCTCATCTTCTGCAGGCAGCAGCTTGTGTGTTTTCATGTGTCTCTGATGCACAAGGCTCCCTACAGACGAGGGACTGGGGCAGATCCCCTTGTGGGTCCACTGTTCGGCTGTTTCTTTGCTGTATGTTTTTCTACATCCTCTGGTGTGTTGTGGTTACAGAGGGACATGCCCTGGGCACAGGATGATGGAGTAGCTGAAAGGGTGGAAAGCCTGCGTGGGAGCCATGGCTGCGTCTCCTGTTCACAAACAGTCCCATCTCCCACGCAACCATAACTTCCCACAGCAACAGTTCCGGTACCTCTATCCAGGCCTGTTTTTGTGATTTCAATGTTATTCTTCATTCACCTTTCAAAGCATGGCATGTATAAGTCATATTTTGAGCTGGGAAATAGATCAGTGGTTAGAAACGGGAAGTTTGAGTCACAGGCCTGGGATGGGAAAGTCCCAAGGGGGAGGAGGTGAGTACCCACTCAGATGTGCTGCCCCGCCCCGCCCCGCCCTCTCACCTTTGAAACACGTGCCACCATCACTGCTGCTTCCTGGGAGGCTACCTACCTGGCAGCGTAGAAAGAGTGAAGACCCTTATCCTCATGCCCTCTGGGGGCACCAGACCCTGAAGGGCAGTAAGGAGACCTGTATACCTGCAGTCTGAAGGCTGAATGAAATACCCTGTGTGGCCGCTGCGTGTCTCTTTTCCACGGCACAATCATTCTATAACTGGACATCTGACGGTCATGGGGTTAGCTGATGTGCATGTGCATTCGATGGAGAAAGACAAACAAAATCCCTTCAGAATCACTGTGACCCTGAGCCTAGAGGTGGTAGTGTCCATTCTGCCCCTGCCCTCCACATCTTTTCCCAAGTGCTATGAACCCTCTTTGGTCCTTAGGAACCTAACTGGCTTCTTGCCTTTGCTGGCCACTGGCCTGGGATGTCACCAGAGGCACTGGGCTCTTCGTGAGACTTAATTGCTAGCACATGTGCCACCCTGGGTACCACAGAGTCACCCTTTGGTACAGCTGCACCCTGTGCTCATTACACCGAATGTTCTACATCCCATGGATGAGGAACCCTCAACTTTATTCTGATCTGCTGCTGGAGTTCAGCCCACCTGCCCATCCCTAAGCCTGGAAGAGGTGGGTTTGTCCACAGTCAGTTGTTCAGAGCTTAGCTTTTTTTAAATGTGGAGTTTTTTTTTTTTCACCTTGTCAGTGCTCAAGATGCTAGATTACCATGGAAACAGAGCTTGTTAAGATTCCTGTGACCAGCCTAATTATAGAATTTCAAAGACAAGCAGAGAGCTCTTCGAGGTTGTCAGAGTTAAGGCAGGGAGAAAAAAAGAAGGGCAGCCCACACACTCTCCAGAACTTGCTGTTGTTCACCATGTGTCAGCACTTGGGGAGGCGGTGATTGAGTCCCCAGTGGGCATGTGACCCTGGAGTTCAGACTTCTTCCCCAGTCAAAGCTCAGCTTTAATACCTGCATTCATGGCAGAAGTGCCAGACCACCATGGATAGCTCCTATACTGTGCGGGAGAGCATCACACAGGCCCAGCAGGCTCTGTCTCTACCCTCCAGCCCTTCCTTACAGCCTGGGCTTACTCCAGGATCCAATTTCCAAAAATGTCTCCCTCTGCTGGAGGGTGGGCTGGATTGAGATGCCGGAGAGGTGCACGGCATTCCTCTATTTTTCTTCTGGAAGCTTGGCTAACTCATATCCTTCTGTGCCCATAATGGTGACCATTACTTAGGTCAAGAGTAGAGTTTTTACCAGATTCTGAAAGTGCCTGTGTGTGGCACATTTGGATTCCCCAAAGCTTCAGGGTCTCAGCCCACAGGCCTAGGAAACCATAGGGTATTCTGTGTGACTCTGCCTAGAGCCACACTGCTCTTAGGGAACCTTCTAGTAAATCTCTACAGTTTGCAAGTTTGGGTTTTAGCAGCTGCAGCTCTTGTGGGAACTTGAGTTTCTAAGAAAGAATTTCGTTGATTCAGATGTCACAACTCTGCCCACCCTCAAGAAGCCATAGGTTGCTACCACTGGGGAATGCTCCTTAGGTGCCCGGCCAGAATCCTCAATACCAGCAAGGCTATTAAGGGCAAAACCTCTGAAAAAAAGCCCAACCCCAAGAAGATGTGGGACCATATACTGTGTGGGAGTCCTAGATGAAGTTCTGGTAGGCAAGAGGACATTGGAGAAATTAAGGAAATCTGAATAGTGTGAACTTTGCTGTACAGAGCTTCCTTTTTGTCTCAGAGAGTGTGATGAAAGTCACATGCTAAAGGGGGTGAGGATGGTGGAGCCCAGGCAGGAAGTCTAAGGAAGCACTTGCTCTCTGGAGGTTTCACAAACCTAAAAAGTAGCTCACTGAAGGAAGTTGAGAGACCCTGCCTAGCACTGAGCTGGAAAGACTAGATACTGAAGCCAGTTTTTGTTTGCATGGATGCGGGGACATGACCACAGCACCTCATAAAGGAAAGCATTTAATTGGGACTGGCTTAAGAGTTACAAAGGTTTAGTTCATTATCATCATGGCAGGAAGCATGGCGGCACACAGGCAGACACGGTGCTGGAGAAATAACTGAGAGTTCTACTTCTGGATCCACAGACAGCAGGAAGAGAAAGACACTGGGCCTGGCTTGGGCTTTTGAAACCCTAAAGTCCACCCCCAGGGACACACTTCCTCTAGCAAGGCCACATCTAATCCTTTCTAATAGTGCCTAGGTACTAAGCACTAAGCACTAAGGTACTAGGTACTCAAATCTATGAACCTATGGGGGCCATTCTTACTCAAAGCAGCACAGCATAGGAGCTGCCTTTCCATGCCCTTAAAGTGTATCGGGCTGGAAAGACGGCTCAGCAGTTGTGAGCACTTACTAAAAGAGTATGGTAAAAGTATTTTGAAGTGTTTATTTTTTGACATGAGGACTGTTGTTGTGATTCCTTCCTACTCGCCTGGTCAGCGCACTCCCAGAAGTGACATAGGCATGGATCAGACCCCGTGGAGCTCCCCTGATTTACCTGGGGTACCCACTGGCACAACTGTGAGTCATTTTCCCGTGGAACTCCAAAGTATGTAGCTCCTCCTGAGGTAAAGGCTCAGCAGGCGTAAGTCAGTGCGGTGGAGACACCCAGCGGGATGCATACAGTGGAAGGAATCGACCCACAGGAATGTGGGCTCTGGGAGGTCGGGGTACACTTCAGGTCAGGCACAAAGCCCACGTCCACCAAAGAATTGTCTTCAGTTTTCTTCATTGCTTTGACTGACTAGACGAGGCCCACCTACGTTAAGAAGGGCCACATTCAAAGTCCAGATTTAATGGTTAGCCTCACGTCTACACACCTCGTAAACACATCGGAACAGTGTTAGATCCAACAGTTGACACGTGGACTCTAGAGGTCTAGCTCTTGTCAAGTTGGCATTCATATGCAACTCCTTAAAGCACACTCAGCCTCCAAATAGAGACAACAACAAGGCTTCACAGGGCTGTGTGCACATCTGCGTGTACTGGCCCATTTCCTCAGAGGAATTCATGGTTATCTTGGGCCTGTGGCTAACTCCCAGTAAGTGGTCATGGCCTCTCAGTGGTTTTCATATCAACTTTAATTCCCCATTTCTCCCTTCTTTCCTCTCACAATTTCAGCTTTTCCTTCTGAGGTGGATAGGCTAGCATTGTAAGTGCCTACGGTTCCCCAGAGCCTGCCCACCCTGACGGAATCCCGATTAGCCTAGAGGACACTGGCCTAGCCTACAGGCACCCACGTGGGGTGCTACAAAGACTGCCCTCCACGGTTGCAATTCACAGCAAGTCCTGAACCTATTTTCGAATTGCTGCCTGAGATGGTGCAGTGTGCAGGGAACAGGTTGTGTTTCAGTTTTGCAGGGTGTAAACAGAAAGGGCTGTGTCAGCCTCTGGTGAGGGGCTGATGCTGTGTCACAGTGTAGAGAGCCATGTGGGGAGACAGAGCTGCTTGCCAGCTTCTGTTTTTTCCCCTTTGTGAAGCCACGGATGCCCTAGCATAGAGTGCCCCACTTAAAGCTAACCTCATCTGACCCTAACCACCTCCCAAAGTGCCATCAGCCTGTGACTTCGGTGACTGAGATTCCAACACTTGAGCTTCTGGGGAGGAACCCAAACCAAAGCAGATCTTTGAAGCTAAAAAGTGAGATGGAGGGCTAGAGAGATGACTCAGCAGTCTGCTCTCACACAGGACTGGGTCCGGATCCCTGCACCCACGTGGTAGCCTACAGCCATCTGTAACTCCAGTTCCAGGGGATCCCGTGCTCTCTGGGCTCCTACACGCACGTGGCCATATATCCACCATATGTCCACTCAGGCACATACACATACACATTAAAGGGGGAAAAATGAAATCGGGGACCAGCAAGATGGCTCAGCAGGTAAAGGCGCTTACTGCCAAGCCTGACAACCTGAGTTCAGTCCCCAGAACCCACATGGTGGAGGCAGGGAGCCAACTCCTGCAGGTTATCTTTTGACCTTCTGACACATGCCTGCACTATGTCCACAGACAGTAAATAAGTAAATGAAAAAGATTTTTAAAGCATTTTAAACAATGATTGATTTTGTTTGGCTGGCTTTTATTTTGAGGTCGACTCCATTTGTAGCCCAGGCTGGCCTTGACTTTCCGTCCTCTTGCCTCCTGAGTGCTGGGATTATAGGTATGCACCTCCCACGCCTGCTGGAGACATTCTCAGATGCTCGGGGAGCCGCCGTGGGAGCTCTCCACAGGCTGTGATGGAGTGATGGAATTCGCACCACAGAAGCAGACCTGTCTTTGTGCCAGCTCAGGCCTTGCCCAGGAGCATACGTGGGGGCCCTGGTGCCCTTCTATGGCCGATCCCTCGAACACAGAGAGAACCTTTTGTGATCTCACAGCGTTCTCCAGCTTCACAGGTTGGGCTCGTCTAACTCATTCGCTGTCTTCTGGTGCCTGCGCCTTTCTTTCGTGGATGCTTTCTCTTTATTTCTCCTATGTACGTGGTGTGCGTGCGTGTACGTACGTTTTCGTTTGTGGAGACGCATGTATGTGGGAGTAACACACCTACACGTGCATAGGCTTTGTGTGTCCCCTAACTCACGGCTTTAGCATTTATAATAATGCGTATAACATTATATATGCGCGCATATGACACGACATGTCATATACAGATTGCTACTTCCGGCTGCCTAGCCAGCTTGCCCCAGATATCCTCTGTCTCTGCCTCTCAACATGCTAGGATTTCAGGGGTCTACTCTATCTGCCTGGCTTTTACGTGGTGGGTTCCAGGGACCCAAACTCTAGTATTCATGCTTCCTCAGCAAATGCTTTCTCCACTGAGCTGTACCCCCAGCCCCAGCGTGCATTCTTCTGTGGGTTGCAGATCTCCCTTAGCACCAACTAGAAGGCTCGCTCCTGTGAGTGTGTGGCTTGTCTGCTTGGACCTGCACTTGTAAGCGTTCAGATGTTCCCACCTCCTGCTCTTAGCACCGTCAGCGTCTGCCCACAGGTTCTGAGCGTTCCCCACATCGTCTTCTATGAGGTCTTCGTCACTCTGCTGCTCATGTTCACCTGCTTATTCTCTGAAAGACCAGATGTCTGCATGGTAGAAGGCAAGGGTCCTAGTCCACTCTGATCGCCATAATGAGATGCCCCAGGTCAGGGACATAAACCCTGGGAGCTTGCCTTCCCATGGTGTCAGGCTGGAGGACCAGGGTCAGGAGCCAGCATGCGGTAGTCTGCTTCCAGATTTCAGACAGCACACTTTTGAGTGCCGGTGTGTTCCAGAGAGCTGATGTGCTCTCTTCTTGGGAAGGCACTACCTGGACGCCACCCCGTGCCCTCTTTTCACCTTATCCACCTTCTCAGCCCTGCCTCCTAATACAGCCCCACTGGGAGTCAGGACTCCACCATGTGTACTGAGGGATAGAGCCATCCCTCAACTGTGAAGCCCAGGCTTTTCTCAACATAGGTGACAAGGCACTGCTGTCAATCCTGATAATTTGTCATTTCTGTGCTCCAAACCCGGGGCTAACACAGGGCTCTGTTTCCTGTCCCACGGGTAGGTTGTCCTGTAGAGACTCCCTCGTCTCCCTCTGCCAAGGTCTCTTAGCTTCCCTTCTCTTCTCTGTAGTACTGGAAGGCTTTCACAGGAAATACAGGGCAAAAGGACTCAGCCCACAAGTCCTGGTTTGTCCCCATGTTGCCCCTCAGTTCACTTCTCTGCCTCTGTGTCCCCTTCACACTCTTTCCCCTTCCCTTCAGATATGAGGCGGTGTGGGAGCCATACAGGAGGGCAGTGAGGCCTGTTGCTGTTTGGAGCAAGGACTTGGACTCCCTTGGCTAGTTTTCCCCAGGAATGTGAGTGGGCCAGGGGAGCCAGGCTGTGCCCTGTCATCATGAACAGAGGCACATAGGGCTCATCAGAACCATGGGGATCTGGTTCTGCCCCTCCTGCTAGTATGTACCTTCCGTGGGTCCGATGCCCCAGGTGTGTGAAGTGGGAGGCAACAAAGGCAGGCATCGCCTCCATCCTGGTCTCATCTGAGTCTGGGACCCTGTAGGGCCACCAGACAGTACTTGGATTCTATCAAGTGCCATTCAGGCTGCACTCTGGGGGCATCAGAGCTGTGAGCGGGGCCTGTGAGGGAGCTGCACTTGGGCGTGGTGGGCGAGCCTCACGGCTGTGGGGCCTTCATTCTTGCTGAGCTCCCAGAGGAACTGTGGCTTCCGGCTCCTCACTGAATCTCCCTTTAAAGGGAGAGAAGCGTGTTTTGCCGTTGCTGTGACCTGATTTCAGCGGTTTCCAGCTAGAGCTGGTAATTTGCTTGCTTTAAAAACATTCCGTTACACTCCCCACTTTGGAGTATTCTCAGCACTTTCAGTAGGCTCCTGAAAGCCGCTCTTGCTACAGGATTTTATAAAAGCACAAAGCTTCCCTTTGTAGCTTGTGTTTCTGGAGGTTTTGTCTCTGTGCGCTGGTCTCGTGGCTTTCGGGGGTCGTGGAATGGAAAGCATCAAGCTACGGTTCTAGTCAGAACTTCAGTGGTGTTTTGAAACGAGAGTGGTTCTAATGTGAACGGTGCATGTCACAAAGTGGTGTTTGGGGCGACTTTGGATTCAGATCAAATACTCAGAACAGTTGGCTCTTCCTCTGCCCCAGGGTCTCTTAGGTTAGGGGGACCCTGGGCCTGGGTGAGTCACTGAAATGATGCTGCTGTATTGGCTGACTTCAGCCTTCAGCCTAGCCGTCCACTTTGCCTCCTCGGAGGGTCATATGTAAATACCATGGTCCATTTAAACCTTGTCCCTGTATGGAAAAAAGGGCCTGGTTTTCAGAGGCTGCCCAGAGGGAAGGAGGGTGCAGGAAAACAAGCAGGGAATAAGCAGCCTGGGAACGGAGTCGCCCAGGCCAGAGGAACTGATATCCTACTGCTGTACCCTGCCTGCTCCTGCAGGATGTCGGGCTTCTCCACTGCTGTCCGGGGCCTCTCCCTCCTGAGCTGCCATCTCCAGCAGCCACAGCTGTGAGAACATGAGGATCATGTGAGGAGAGGTGAAGGGAGCCTCTACCCAGGGAAACTGTTATTTCCGCTCCGGCATTTCCCAGCCGGGACTGTAGCCACAGCTCCAGCCACCCAGACAGGGATGGCCTGTCCCCATCGGTACCTTGGGTTCGGGAGCCAGGCTCCTGCACCACAATGCTGCTTCCTTACACGTGTTTCACATCCTTTCTAGAATCCATCTACCGCCGTGGAGCCAGAAGATGGAGGAAGCTGTACCGCGCCAACGGCCACCTCTTCCAAGCCAAGCGCTTTAACAGGGTGAGTGTCCCCGCCAGCGACTCCCTTACAGGGGCCATTTTTATTGCTTCTACAAGTAAAGGAAAGGGGGAGGCTTCCTTGCCCCTGCCGTGCAAAGGCTGGGCTCCCTTCAGCATGCCCTGGAAGAAAGTCCTGAGCACCAGCTGAACCAGAATTGCAGGGCTGTGGAGGTGTGCTAGGGGCTACCCTCAGCCTGCGGAGTTCCTCTCCAGCCGCTCCCCTGAATGGTAGCCACTGGATGGGTATGGCTGTGTCTCGGGTGTCCTTTCCTGCTCCTGATTGCATAATTCTTGCTCACGGTCACTGGCCCTGAGGACATGGCCCACCTGCCCAGGTCCACCTAGCACAGCCTGCTTGCCTGTTTGCAAGGGTCTCCTTGGACCCCAGAAGTCCCAGATGCCTCCACCTTTTTGTCTTCCATCATGCCATGTCCTTTCCAAATGATACTTGGCTTCGTCCCTCGAGTCTCTTCATCATAGTGCTCCTTTGTTCTCCATTTGCGGCGACCGGGTGACTGTCAATGGCTCCCTTCACAGCAGAGGGCAGTGCCTGCTTCCCTCTGTGGTCTACAAGTGCACCCTCGAGTGGTGCGGGTCCTGTGAACACACGGAGACCTGCCCTTACTGCAGGGCCGCGTGGAACCATTGCACTCAAGAGCCGCTGTCCAGCTAACCCTGTACTTTTCCACTCCCTGCCCCATGCTGGGAAGACAGTTTAGCATTGAGTGGCCACAGGCCTAATGTTAGCTGAGCTCCTGGGTCAGCCCCAGCCCTGCTTCTTAGACTGTAACCTGTGAATGCTGGTAGGCGGAATGCAGAGGAGCACAGGGGTTGAGTCAGTGTTTGTCACGGTGTGAGAGCCACACGGAGGCCACCGCGTCCTCAGGGCAGACACTGATACCCCTTGTGCTCACTGTCGTCTGCCCTTATATGCCTGCCTCAGCCACAGGCCCCTCTCTGGTCTCTTCTTGGGGTACATTAGGAAGGGGACCCAACCACTGTAGATGCCGGTCGGCTTCCTCTGTACTTCTGAGAGATTCTGTGAGTATGAGCTGCACCTTCTGGACCTGTGCACTGGGTACCCAACTTCAAGAACTTGGGGCTGCCCCCACTCTTGCCCCAGGAGCTGATTGGTCTGGAGTGGCAGTGGGGCCAGAGGAGAAGCTCCTGAACAACCGAGTAGAAACATATGTATACTTGATCTTAGCCAAAAGGTCGAGAAGCAATGAACTATAGACAGCATTGGGCTTAGGAGAGAAGTAGGCCAATGTCTAGGAAGACAGCCAGGTGCTGCCCAGAGGTCCTAGAGACTTCCTGGAAGAGATGATGTCTGGAAGG
The DNA here is from genome assembly GCA_026225945.1 of Cricetomys ansorgei. Lineage (NCBI taxonomy): Eukaryota > Metazoa > Chordata > Mammalia > Rodentia > Nesomyidae > Cricetomys > Cricetomys ansorgei. The sequence goes on from JAMJFZ010000484.1 coordinate 899,658, forward strand.
TCAGCCTGGAGAAGATGCTGGGATCCAGGATACAGCAGGCACAGTAGAGCCCAAACAGTGTCAGGGTACACTGAGACCTAGACCGGGGGTGGTTCCAACAGCCCTGCCTCTCTGCTGTCCCAGTAGGATGCTCTTAGTACTCTCCAGGCCTGGCACATAGTAGGTGCATGCTGAACCCTGCCTTGTTCTTTACTGTGACTAATGATTGGAAGAACATTACTTAGGGAGACTGGGAGTTGGGGAAGGGAACCCAGAAAAAAAAATGGATCGTGTTTGCCAAGAATGAGTAGAATTCTGGAAGCCACAGTGGATAGTAGAGGAAGCACAGACTGCCACTCACCTGGGAGAGGCCCAAGACAGAGGGGAAAGAGGTGTCAAGTGCATGGGTGCTTGGAGGACAGCGGGAGCAGGAATGACGAACCTTTCTGCTCTTTTGCTGCCCGGCAGGATGTGCTCATGGAATTTTACAGTAGGCCAACTAGATAGCCAGGGTAGACGTTGTCTGCTGACAGTGTGGAGAAATGGAGACATCGGGCCTTAGAGTGCCTGGTGCCAGCCCCACATCTGTCTGTGAAACAAGCCCCTGACCATCTGTGCAGCCAAGTGCCCACTGGTCAGAGCAGGAGTCTGAGACAGCCCCACTGTCCACCTCTCAGGACACTGGGGAGGAGTCGGTTTTTCTCATTGATGGATGACTAATGGCCAAGACAAAGCCCATGTACTCTTCCATCTACCTGACACATAGGCCAGGACTCTGGCCACACCAGGAGCCTCTCCTGTAGCATGTGTAGGCATGTGGATGTGTGTGCACACGTGCATGAGTGCTTCTGTAGCATGTGTAGGCGTGTGGATGTGTGTGCACACGTGCATGAGTGCTTCTGTAGCATGTGTAGGCGTGTGGATGTGTGTGCACACGTGCATGAGTGCTTCTGTAGCATGTGTAGGCGTGTGGATGTGTGTGCACACGTGCATGAGTGCTTCTGTAGCATGTGTAGGCGTGTGGATGTGTGTGCACACGTGCATGAGTGCTGGCACCTAAGCACGAGTTGGGGAGAGGTCAAAAGTTGGCATTAAGTGTCTTCCTTGGTCCTTCTCCACCTTAATTTTTGAGAGAGGGTCTCTCAGTAAACCTGGGACTCACGATTCAGCTGGGGTGACTTGCCAGCCAACCCAAGGGTCCGCCTGTCTCCACCTCCCAGCGCCTGGATTGTAATCACACACTGCCACACCTAGCTTTTATGTGGGTTCTGGGGTCAGACTCGGGTCCTCAGGCCATTATGGCAAGCAGTACTTACCACCAAGCTGTCTCCCTGTCCCCCATGCTCTCTGTTGGGAACTAGGGACCAGCATGAAGATGTGAGTCCTACAGACCTGACTCCCTCATGGCCCTGTGTTTGCCCTCCAACCTCACTCTGGCTTTTAGAAAGAAAACATTCTCCTGTAAGGCTCAAAAGGAGCCAGTGGTGGTGGCACACACTTTTAATCCAGCACTCGGGAGGCAGAGGCAGGCGGACCTCTGTGAGTTCGAGGCCAGCCTGGTCTACAGAGTGAGTTCCAGGACAGCCAGAGTTACAACAGAGAAACCCTGTCTCGAAAAAACTAAAAGAAAAAAAAAGAAAAGGGGAAAAAAAAGGGAAAGTAAGACTCAAAAGGAGAATCTGCCAGTGACACTGAGGCCGCCAGCCGTGTGTTACAGAGGGATAGGACCTGTCTTGTGGACCTCAGGCCCAACATTTGCAGTCATGGGGGAGAGCTCTCCTGTCCGTTATGCTGAGAATGTTGGTTAAGGAAATAGGAGATCCACGAGTTCTTGCCTACAAGCGCGGAGAGATTGAGATCGAGATTTGTAAAACCAGAAGTGAGGCAGTCTCCAGGGATAGCCGGCAGGGACTCAAGAGGCTTTTAGACTTAGCCGCATCAGACAGTCCAGACTCCTTAGTTTCTAAACATATTAAATATAGAAACCACATAGGAAATTTTGTGTATATTGGCATGCTTTTTTTTTTTTTTTTTTTTTTTTTGGTGGGAGAATGGGTACAGGTGCTTCTGAGTGTGTGTGTGTGTGTATGTATGTGTGTATGTGTGTGTATATGTGCATATGTGTGTGTATGTGTGTGTGAGTGTGTGTGTGTGTGTGTGTATATGTGTGAATGTGTGTATGTGTGAGTGTGTGTGTATGTGTGTGTGTGAGTGTGTGTGTATATGTGTGAATGTGTGTGAGTGTGTGTGTGAGAGTGTATGTGTGTGTGTGTGAGTGTGTGTGTATGTGTATGTGTGTATGTGTGTGTGTGTGATGTGTGTGTGTGTGAGTGTGTGTGTGTGTGTAAGTGTGTATATGTGTGTGAGAGTGTGTATGTGTGTGTGTGAGTGTGTGTGTGTGTATGTGTGTGTGTGTATATGTGTGTGTGTGTGTGTGTGAGTGTGTGTGTGTGTGTGTATATGTGTGTGTGTGTGTGTGTGTGTGTTGTGTGTGTGTGTGTGTGTGTGTGTGTGTGTGTGTGTGTGTGTGTGTGTAGGCCAGAGGACAATTTCAGATGGTGCTCCTCTGGTGCCATCTACATTTTTATTAGGATAGAGCTCTCTCTGAATCCCTAGAATTCATGAAGTAGGCCAGGCTGGCTGGCTACTGAGCCATCTCCCCAGTCCTAGACAAAATGTGTGTAACACATAAAACGTAAAGGAGCAAAAGATCAAAGAACACACATGGTTGCCATTTTGGACTTCCTGCAAGTCACTTTTTTTTCCATAGATACTTAGTTTTAATTTTATGTGTATGGGTGTTTCGCCTGCATTTATGTCTGTGCATGTAGTACATGCAGAAGCCAGAAGAGGGTGTCAGATCTTGAACTGGAGTTCTAGATGGCTGTATCCTGGTGTTCTACAAGAGCAGCCAGTGCTCTTAACCACTGAGCCATCCCTGCAGCCTCCGCAGGCCGGCTTTGGTAAATGGCAGGGCAGAGCAGGGTCGTGAGAACGTGTAACCGCTTATAATGTAGACAGCGTGGCCCTTAAGCGCAGTTTTCAAATGCAGACATCTTTCTCTGTGTCAGCGGCATTGAAAGTAATCATAGCTTCGTGTCGACTGTGAGCTGCAGTGGGGTCTGGGTCGCCCCATAGTGGGGTATAGACATAGACCCTACCATCTAGAAAATACTCCACCCTACTCTGTCCCAAAGAATCCACCTCCAACAGTCAGCCCCATGTGCTCCTTCACAGAGGGGCAACCGCAGCCAGGAGCCCCGCTCCCTTTGCTGTGAAAGGTCGACCCTCCCTCCGCTGATGGCTTCCTCCTTGTGATGGCCACGCTGCCCGGTGCCGGTACACACGGGTGCTTGTGCTACAGGGCAGGGTGGGTGATGTGTTGTCTTCTGTTGAGTGGACAGGAGAACATGCTCACAGAGGAGCCCCTTGGAGTGGGCAGGGAGACAGGTTAGGAGACGCAACCAGGTAGGACCGTCAAGGATTTCTTCTAAGGTCGCTTGTTTGAAGCAACTGTGATAGTTAACAAACATTTTCTGTAAAAGACCAGAGTCTGTATTTTCAGTTTTCAAGGACACACGACTCTTGCATCACTCGGTGCTGCCATTGTGCCTCAGAAGCCACAGACAAAATGCGTGGCAATGGGTGTGGCTGTGCTCCAGTGAAACTGATATATGGGGCGGGGGCATCGTGGGTTGGCCCTCAGCTGTGTCGTGAGCCAGGGTTGGCCCTCAGCTATGGTTTGCACACCCTTTCACTAGGAGCTTGGAGTTGGTGCTTACTCCAGTAACTGAGGCCCTGAGTTATGGATTTGGGTCCGTCTGTGAGCCCCATCCTTCCCAGGTAGAGCAAGGGCAGAGGAACAAGAATACTTTTTCTGAGAATTCGAAACCTCGCACTAGACCTCACACATACAGCCAGAATTATACCCCCTAGGAGAGACTAGCCCAGCAGTGTCCCCAGTGGCTGGCGGAAGCAAGTTAGTCCCTCTTAAAGGCAGCCCAAAAGAATTCCCACAGGTAGTGAGTGGGACATCTGGGCTCACAATCACCAACTTAAAAACAGTAGGAAACTAGGCATTCTGGTCAAGAGCCAGCAGAGACGCACTGAGTACAGAATGAGTGTTCGATGTGTTTGAAAAATTTAAATACACGATTGAAAAATAAGAACAAGAAACAAATTGCCAGCATGTGAGACAGACTTTAAAATGTTTTTATCCCATTAATCTGTTTCCTGTGAATTCCTGAGAATAGAAACCTAGAGTTTTGCTTTTGCTTTATTGTTCTAATGGCCTGTTTCTGAAATGTTGATGATGCAAGTATAGATTTTAAATAAAGAGCCACTAGCCAGGTGTGGTGATGTACACCTTTAATCCCAGCACTCTGGACACAGACACTGGTGGCTCTACATGGTTTCAAGGCCAGCTAACAACTTAGCAAGTTCCAAGCCAGCTAAGCTACATAGACAAACCTTGTCTCAGAAAAAAATAATAAGAAAATAAAATAAGAAAAAAAGAACCATTGGTACAGTTTTGGTAGCTCCCCATCAAGTTCATGCTGTCCTGGGTCAGCAGTTGCTCTGTCCTGGCCCCTGGTAAGATAGCTTTTGATGTCCAGATACGGTGATGCAGACCTGTAGTCACAACCCTGGGAAGGCTGAGGCCAGCCTGGGCTACATGTCAAGACCTGTTCTAAAAAAGATAAGAGAGGCTGGGAGTATCCCTTGGCTGGTAGAATGGTTGCCTACTATGCACAAGACCCTAAATTCCACCCCCAACAAGCAGCACATGAAAAACCAGGCATTGTTGTGCACACCTGTGGTCCCAGCACTAAGGAAATAGAGGCAGGAAAATCAGAAGTTTAAGTCGGGCTGGAGATAAGATGGCTCAGTGGCTGAGGGGCTTGCTTACCAACCGTAGGAGCTTGAGTCTGGATCCCGGCGCCTGCATAACAAGCCAGGCAGGCGTGGTCATGCATGCCTGTAACCACAGCATTGAGTGGGACAGAGACAGAAGGATCACTGGGGCTTGCCAAAATGAGCGTCAGGTTCAGGGGAGACCCTGCCTCAGAGGAAGAAGGCAGAGAGTAGTAGAGGACAACAGTGCAAACAGACACACTACACTGAGAGGGTGTCAGACTCCCCCTTGAGAACATAGCAAGTTTGAGTCCAGCCTGGGCTACATGAGGCCCTGTGTCAAAAGGTTAAAAGAAAGCCAAAACACACAAGGAAGTTAATCATCCTGTGACAGTAGGGAGCCCACATTTCTGTTCCTAGATGCAGGTGCTCCAAAGCTGCAAGAGGTATGTGGTTTGCCAAAGAGTGACCAGATTCTGAACATATTTTTTCTCACAGACATTATACAATTCCAGAGTCACGGAAGCAACCCCCAGTGGAACTAAGAGTTACTACTTTCAGATACGTTAGGGTCATGAATAATAAGGGATCATTTAAAATTCTGAAAAATAAGACCCTCACATAATTACCTTGCAGCCATTCAGTTTTTCCAAGTCAGAATGTTAGCGTTCTCCTTTGGGAGGACAACAGTCAGTTTGAAAGAGCCATGAGGAACTTGCACTGTGCTTCTCTTGGCCTGGCTTGACTCAGTAGAACCACCATGGCAGGCACACACAGCCTGCCCCTGAAGCACAGGGTCTCGCTACCTCTGGCCTTCGCGTGAGCCCAGGAAGGGAACTACTGAGCTAGAATGGGCCTCACTCAGAAATGAGGCTCCAGGCCTCTCTTATATGGTGTCTTCTGAATCAGCAAAGGTGTGGTCTGCCTGAGTGTCCGGTAGACCCTAAGCGTGGCGTGGGCTTCTGGGGAAGGACCAGCTGCTGGGGAAGGCCTGATAGCTACTGTTCCCCTCTGCAGAGAGCGTACTGTGGCCAGTGCAGCGAAAGGATATGGGGTCTCGCGAGGCAGGGCTACAGGTGCATCAACTGCAAGCTGCTGGTCCATAAACGCTGCCACGTCCTCGTCCCGCTGACCTGCAGGAGGCATATGGTGAGTCGGGGTGTGGGGAGGCTCGGCTGGCCTCTGGGCCTCCGGCCAAGCTGACCTTGGTAGTCCTTGGACCTTGTCATTCCATAGGGTTGTGATGACTACCTCCTCCAGACAGGAGGAGGTCTGAACTCTGCAGTAGTGGCTATGGGCGGAGTCTGGAACAGGATCTCTCATCCTGAGCAGTGGGACCAGAAGGGTCCAGTTCCCCTAACGTGTTGTTAACTGAGTTTCCTAGCACTTGTGCTTCGAGGCAGACAGCCTGTGCCACCTGGCTCACATGTAGAATACTCTCTGGCCCTGCCCGATGTCTGCCAGACCCAAGGCCTCAGCCCCCAGGATGGTCGTTGGCTCATTTGCATCTTGCCACAGCGAGAAAGAAAGACACCTCTGAGGCGACATATCTATATGCCAGATGAGAGCGGGCTCCAGATCGAAGCATGAGTTACCCACACAAACTCCTGATGAATTGAACCAGTCTTCCCAGAGAGCCTTTCAGCTGTGTCTACTGTAAGCCCTGAAGGCACAGATGACCTTTGACCCTACAGGTCCACATTACCTTAAGATAATGAGATGAGCCTGGGTGAGGCCCTGCTTGGACCCCGGGAGCTGTCACTAAAAGCAGTCTGTATTACGGCTTCAGCTGCATGGAGCCCAGGCTGAGATCAGGAGCCTGGCTGCCAGCGAGATGTCCTCAGTGCGGCCAAGCGTAGTGTAGAGCGACACCTTCTGGGGCGCAGTGCCTGAGCTGTTGACCGACCACCTCAGCCTGTAGACGCACGCACGACAGTTTTCCTCTGTCCCGTGCTCTACCCACTGGCTGTTGTTCCTGCGCCACGTCCCCGCACACGGGGCCCAGTGTGCAGTCACGAAGTCAAAGCTGGGCTGTAACTCCAGCCCCAACCCTCCAACACCCTCGTTCTCTTGCAGGATTCTGTCATGCCTTCCCAAGAGCCTCCAGTAGACGACAAGAACGATGGTGGCGACCTTCCTTCAGAGGAAACTGATGGAAGTAGGTGCTCCTGCCCCAGCTGGATCCCCCACCCCCACGCCCTGAGTGCCTTCTGCTCTCCATCTCCTGACTCCTTCTACCTGCTCTCCAAGAGGCAGTGTGGGTGAGCTGGGCTGGAGGCAGCACTGTGCATGGCCTCTCCTCTGTCCCTCGTTGGGTAGGGCCAGCCGAGCCACGTCTCCAGCCCTCTCTTTTATTTGTTTGAGACAGGGTCTCGCTGTGTAACCCTGGTCGGCCTTGAACTATACAATCCTCCTGCCTCAGCTTCCCAAGTACTAGAGTATAGTTATGCACCACAGCACCCGGCACACTGCTGTCTTAGCTTTTAGTACTTCCTGCCTGGTGGGTCCATCAAGCTGTGAGCTCACCACAGTAAAAGAGCGTGTAGCTTCTTCCAAGTATCCTGCCCCCATGTTTGCACAGCCAGTTTGGATCAGCCTGGGATCACTTTTACAGGGCTCTTTAAACTCGGGTCTGGTGTGGTTGCTCTCGTGGAGCAGCCCCTGAGCCCTGCGAAGTGAGGGCCAAGTGAGGGCCCACGGGTCCCTGCTGACACTTGGAATGTCCTTCCTTCTTTTACCAGTTGCTTACATTTCTTCATCTCGGAAACATGACAACATCAAGGATGATTCCGAGGTAAGTGAATAAAATTAATGTTGCTCGTGTCTTTTCAAAGAACCTGTTGGTTTGCTGCTGGGACAGTTACATGAACTTCAGTATGGCCTGAGTATATCAGGAACCATTGCACTTAGCTCAGATGAGACCGATGGTCTGATTGCAGGCCAGGCTGGCTCTGGGATGTGAATTTGTCACATTTTATCTGCTCCTAAGCCTTTTTCCTCTTTGTGCTTCGTTTGTCCTTCCTGGTCTGGCAAGCTCTCAGCTGCTCCCTCAGGCAGGCCCTTTCTCAGAATCTGACCCACCAGCTCCATCTGGCTCCATCCATCCTTATACCTGAAGCCAACTCTGGTGATAAATCTGTTTGGAGAAAGAAGAACATGCTGTGCTCTCAGCCTTTGCCGATCACCTCGCAGAGCAGGCACCACTCTCCACCCCTCACCTTCACAGGACACAAGCAGGGCCGTGCTTCTACCCACCCTTAAAGAGCAGGCTCCACTCTCTCCACCCTCATGGAGCAGATCCCCCACTCCCCAGCCTCACAGAGCAGGCAATGCTTTCCTCACACTCGTGAAGCAAATCCCCACTCTTCCACCCTCATGGAGCAGATCCCCAAACTTACCACCCTCACAGAGCATGCCCAAGTCTGCAGCCTAACCTACTGGACGGCCCCCATGTCCCCCGGGACCCTCATGGAAACACTGCTGTATTTTTTTACTCCTCCCTTTAGAAGCCCACAGTCTTGGTTCTCTGTTTTTCTGACCTGAGTTAGATGGGGGTTGGGTGCTAGAACATGAGGCATGGCCCCATGCTGAGGGACAGGCCCCCATTGTTCTCCACATGAGGGTGAACAGTTCTCAGAGTCTGGCAAATGGTGCCCCTCTCTTCTCCGGACCTCTCCCTAGGACCTTAAGCCCGTCATCGATGGGGTGGATGGGATCAAAATCTCTCAGGGGCTGGGGCTGCAGGACTTCGACCTCATCAGAGTCATCGGGCGTGGGAGCTACGCCAAGGTCCTCCTGGTGCGGTTGAAGAAGAACGACCAGATTTACGCCATGAAGGTGGTAAAGAAGGAGCTCGTCCACGATGATGAGGTGGGTGCCTAGGCACGCTGAAGGGTCGTGTGGGATTCGGGTGTGCACATCTGTTTAGGCTCATGGTGTGCAGGAAGGCATCGCCACAGGCCTTGAAACCGGGCTGTAGTGAATTAGAGCTGCACTGAGTCCTAGCTTGCACTTCCAAAGTTTGCAGCAGCAAAATTAGAACCCTTGAGTTTAATGATGTCACCCCACTGTCCCTCTCTTCATGGGCATCGGTGTCCTTTGTCCCTTCCGTGGAATACGGGACTTTTGTGTTGTGAACAGTGGCACAGTGAGCTTACCCATGCAAGTATTTGTTCAGTCCATTTTCCATTCTTGCTCGTGTATTTCTAGACTGGTACTGCTAGGCCGTGTGGTAATTCTGGGTGGAGAAGCTGCCAAAAAACTATCCATCAGGGCTGCGCTATTTTACATCCCTGCCATGCAGGCACAGGCTCCTGTCCCTCCACAGCTTCACCAGCACTTACTTTCTGGCGTTTTCTTTCCCTCTCAGTACATATGTGGTACCCACTGTGACCTTGACTTGCAGCCTCTCTGATGATGGATGGGGCTGGCACTGTTCACATGCTTGTTGGCTTCATGTTTGTTTGCTCTTCTGTTGTTGTTACCCTGAGCGCCTGCTGACTCTTGAGAGCAGAGACAGGCCAGTGTGTAGAGAGCAGTAACCCTGTCTTTCAGCGGCCGCTAGCACTAGCAGTGTAATGTTTGTCAGAGAGGGTTCGCATCCCCCACCCCAGTCAGTCTCACGGTTGGAGCTTCACTTGTAGAGTGCATTTGTTCAGTGAGCCTGTCAGACTGGCCCTGTAGCCCTGAATGCTGAGTGCTGAGCTCTTAAGTGAGTGGAAGCAGCCATGGCTCAAGCCTTTCCTCGCCACCAGGTGCCACCTCTCCTCACAGCCTTGAGGTGCTGCCGTATTCTTCTGAGCTGAAACCGGCTCCCCTTCTCTGAGTCATCTTTGCCTCATGGCTCCAGCATAGCTACTGCTTCCTTAGCACCAGCCTCTTAGCTCCCCGTCACTTTGTATAGGATGTGGCTCTGAGCAAGGCCTGAGGAGCTGCCTTAAGTTCCCCACTGGCTCCTGCTGTCCTTGAGCCTGGTCTCTGCCTGCATAGAGCGGAGGCACCTGGGACACGCAGCCCCTCAGCTTCCCAGGCTTGCCTTCCCTCCAGTGGAGCTCCCCAGCCTTGTTCCCGCAGGCATTGTCATGGGGTCCTAGCTTGCCAATGCTTGGATGTTTTCAGGTAACCTCTTTCTCCTAGTGGCACTGGTTCTCCAGGGATGACCTTTCCGGCTTGTTTCCTACTGAGTTGCTGTCCAGCCCCCTCTTTTGCCCATACTGCAGTGTCAGCCCTGCACGGTGCCAGGTGTTCCTATAAAGTAAAACCTATGGTGATGCAATCCCAGGGCCTAGTCACAGATGCCGCTGGTGCGGGGTGGCCCAGGCTTGGGAGACATGGAAGACAGCCAACCCACTGGGTCTCCATCCAAGAATCTAGGTGACTTGGCGGCTGCCTGAAGTGTGAGCCGCCTTGAGTATGACAATCAGGTCAGGCAGCCCTTGGGTGAGCAAGTCTGGAGTCTGGATGAAGTGGGGCTGGGTGTACTCTGCATGAAGGAGGGCTGAAACTGTTGCACCTGGTGAGGCTCCTGGGATCCAGAGCAGCAGAGGACATACGGGGCAGGGATGACTGTCTCCAGCTCACGAAGCGGGTGCTCAGTAAGAATTTGCTCCTTTTCTTTTCCCAAAAACCTTCCAGAGAAGACGATACTACTTGACCGTGTCTCTCCCCTCCTCACTTGTCTGCATACCACGATGGAGGTTGGGAGCCTCACCTCCCTACAGCCCTGGGGCTGTGGTAGAACCAAGCTGTGGCCTCTGGCTTTGCAGCATCCCACTGAGCTGCCGCAGAGTTGGGGGAGATGGCCCTGTGGTAACAGCTGAGCTCTGGACATGCCTGCGGCCTGTCTGCAGGCCCTGAGCCTTCAGGGATCTGCTTAGCTCTCCGCCCTAACTTTCCCTGTGTGGTAACTGAATACGGTGCAGTCTTTCCAGAACTCCCATGGGGAGCATGAGCCAGTGTCTGGGGTGGGGAGGGTGATAGAAGTGGCGGTGACAGTGGTGGCAGAAACGGGAGCAGATGACTGTAAGGGCCAATGGCGTCAAGATGAGGATCGGGGTTTAATGATGTGCTGGCTTTGTGTTTGTCTTGTTTGGGGCAGGATCGTTCTGTAACACAGACTGCTTGCTGCCTGGCAACTTTACTACATAGCCCAAGCTGGTATTGAACTTGCCAACAGTCCTCCTGCCCTGCCTTCCTCAGTCCTGGGATCACAAGTGTGAGCCACCACACCTGGCTGCGATGTGTCTCTTGATAGGTGCTTTCTTTTCCTCTCCAGATCGTCTCCTCAAAAGCCCGTCTAGCCTCTGCCTTCTCCAGGGCAGAGCGCCCTGAGCGGTGCTCAGGGGCCTCACCAGTGCTGCGTGGTCTCTGTTTCAGGACATCGACTGGGTGCAGACGGAGAAGCACGTGTTCGAGCAGGCGTCCAGCAACCCCTTCCTGGTTGGCTTACACTCCTGCTTCCAGACAACGAGCCGGTAAGGAAGGATGCATTCCCTTAGGTTCTGCTGCTTTCTGATAAGAACCTCTGGAAGCCGAGCTGGGCCACAGTTCCAGCCGCCCTCCACAGGCTCGACAATTACAAGAGTGGGGTTTTTTAGGTCTTCAGACTTAGCTTGTGGTTCCCACTGGTTGGTGTCACATGCAGCAGGCTTCACACATCTGAGTTCATGCGATACCATTTGTGGAATCTTCTGAAGGCATTCTACCAAATGCAGGTCCTAGGTCTGGTGTCAGAGCAAGCATGGGTGTCCTGTGCTGCTCCTGTTGACTGAGCAGAGATGCAGTTAGCAAGCACTAAGGGTGTCACTACTAAGCTTTATTATATATGTGGAAATTCTGCTGTTTTAAACATGTCTGAAATTGCCAGATAGTGGTGGTGCAGGCCTTTAATCTCAGCACTTGGGAGGGAGAAGCAGGCGGATCTCTGGTGTTTGAGGCCAGCCCAGTCTACAGAGTAAGTTCCAGGACAGCCAGAGTTACAACAGAGGAACTCTTGTTTCAAAAAAAAAAAAAAACAACCCACAAATGTTTGAAATCTAGTGGCCTAAGGTAACAACCATACACTATTAAGAATCTGGGCACTACTGGAGAGATGGCTCAGCAGTTAGAGAGCACTGGCTGATCTTCCAGAGGACCCAGGTTCAATTCCCAGTACCACATGGCAGCTTGTAACTATCTGTAAGTTCCAGAGGATCTGATACCCTCACATAAGATGCACATAAGATAAAATTTAATACATTTTTTTAAAAAGCTTTAAAAAAGAATCTGGGCACCAGATGACTTGGACCACCGTCTTTATTTACCACGTCCCAGTAACCATCCCCTGCTCAGTAAGTCAGTGGCGGGACTCGTGGGGGCTCAGCATCTCCTGCTCAAGGCAATGACTTGTTATACCAAAGGGATAAATAAAAATTGGCAAAGCTGAGCCAAGTGTGGTGATACACTCCTATAATCCCAACCCTTAGAAGACTGAGGCTGGAGGATCGTGAGTTCGAAGACAACCAAACAAACTGAGCAAAAGGTTCTTGAGGCAGATTCTAGAAGTCTCAGAACCCTGTCCCCAGTCCTCCACAATGAACTGTGACGGCTCAGTTTTACCAGGCTGGTTCTGAAAGCCGAGAGTCCTGATGCAGACGTGTTCAGCACCAGTCTTCTTGTGGGCTGTGGAGGCCATGAAGTCCCACTGTTGGCTACTTAGGAGCAGAGACCTGGAAAGCCAGATACGGAGTACAGGCTTGAGACCCCAAGGGCAAGGACAGACTGTCCAGCCTGGCCCCCCACCCCCGTGGATGAGGGGTCACTCATTTCCCATCGCCCCTGCCCTGGCAGCGGCCTCTGCCTTGCTTCTTCTGTGTTTCACATGTTACCTCTAGAAGCGTCCTCCAGGTCAGCCTCGTTAACATAAAATCATAAGCTGCATCCCACTGTGCCTGCAGTTTGGCACAGTGAGCCGTGCTGTTTAGGGAACACTGCATGTTTTATAGGGACCTGTCTGTGGTTCAAGTTCCCCAGCCCTGGCCTTTGGTGTGATCCTACCTCTGCCCTCAGCTTACCTGAGAAGCCCTGGACTGAACTGGCCTTTGCCCAAACCAGTTGAGGGCTGTCTCCATTGTGGCTGGTGGCATTCCTGTCATCAACTGGAAATTCTATTGTCATCCTCTTCTTGCTTCTAACTTGGGAATGTGTCTCAGACTCTCTCCTTTCTCTTGCCTGCAGCCTGGCCACAGCTGCCTCAGGATGCCTGGTCCCCAGGGCTCCTCACACTGTCGCTTCCACAGTGTGGAACTAAGCCATGCGTAGGAAGTACCAGTCTGAGATCTTTCTCCCTCTTAGTGGCAGCTCTGATTACTTCGCTGTCACCGCTGGGAGGAAATCCCAGCTTCCTGTGCATGGGGAAGAGGATACTGTGCCCAGGCAGTCTCCAGGCTCTGTAGTTACCCCCTGCCCTTGCCTCTTAGAGCCCTTTCTCCCTGCTTCTTCCCCTCCCCAGAGCCACAGCCACCAACAAGACTCAGCAGTCAATGGTCCCCTTTGTGCATCCCCATGGCCCCGTCTCCACACTGTCCTTGCCCTAACCGGGTCTGTTGTGAGTAGGAACAAGCCTGAGGGAAGGCAGCGCAACCCAGCCTTGGAGTTTCCAAAGCGTGAGATTGCAAGGGGCAGTTGTGCTCGGATCAGCATCCGCAGGGGTGCTGCAACCTCGGGTCCACCCAGGTCACCTGAGTGCAGAAGGTGATTCTGGGGCCGCTCACACGCAGCAGCCTCCGCGTCCACGGCAGCGAGGCCTGGTCCCGGCGTGCCTGTGCACGTCTAGTTTCTTTGCCTGTTTTTCTGACACTGGAGACATCTAACATAGGCTGTTTAGGTTTTGCATCTTTCCTTGGGTGTTTTGTACATCTGCTTTGACCCTCAGTAAATGCATATGTATCTCTCCCTTTCTGGTTGTGACCTCCTTCAGAGTAGGGCTTGGTGTGTGTTTTTGTATCTCCAGCATTTGGTTAATACCTGTGGCTTAGTAAACAGTGATGAGCTGTTTACTCCGGGGGTGGGGGTGGGGTGCTGTTTAAGGGAAAATCGAGTTTCCTGTGCAAATATCAACTATGTACTTACAAATGTCATAGTTTGTAAGGGAACCAGTGAGATGTTGCAGCCTGCCCTGGCATAGCGGGATTCACTGTGGACTCGGAGCGGGGCTGGCAATGTTCTTCCACTCAACAGACCTAACTTGCAGCTCTCGGAGAAACTTCCTTTGCCTTACTGTCCATGGAATCCCTCGCAGAGAGTTGGGAAGTAACTCAGAGGCCACAAAACATCTCTAGAAATAGTTATAAGAAAGCACAAGCCACAGGGTGCCCGGTCCCCCAAGAAGATGTCTTGTCGTCACTTGTGTCTGCCCTAAAGATCTGCTGACAGCAGTCCACTCGAGGCCAAAGCCCACACACGCTTCCTGTCTATTTGTTCCTGCACTACACAAACACTTCATGTGTCTCCTCTGGGAACACAGCTGGACAGTTCTGGAAGGTACTGTGGAATTAGCAGAAGTTGACAGCAAAGCTCTTCATGGCTACCTGCTGAGGAATGTGAGTCCCTGATGTGGGAAGCTTCTCTCCTGGCTGGTACTACATCTTTGCACAAACAAATGGCAGCAATGTGTCCCAGGCTCTCCCTTAGTCGGAGATAGAGGGAGGGCTGTTGCAACTGCCCCTCTCCAAACTGCCCTTGCACAGGCTGAGGCACAGCCACCAGGAGCAGAAAATCTGGTGCCTGCAACTGGGCACGGGATACACCTGGGTGCAGTGCCTAGCCCACTCCCTTAATAACCACAGAGTTTATAAAGACTTTCTCCCAGAAACGCATCCTGAGGTCTGGCTGAGCCTGTTGCTAGGGCCTGGATGAATGTCAGGGTGTTCTACTTCCCAGCAGATCACACACAACAGGAAGCCGATGAAACTCCAGGAGGATGCTGGCGCTTGCTGGCAGCCGTGAGTGGAAATCTAGTAAATAAAAAGCAATGGTTTCCACATGTGCCTGGTGATCATAAAGAGGCCTCTGCAGGGCTGGGGGAGGGGAGGATAAGGATTTCTCTCTTTCCTTCCCGAAGCCAGCAGCGCCTGTTCTGGTGGGTCCCACAGAATCCCCGCTCTCACAGGCGGGTGTAGCGGGTGTGAGACAGGGCGTTACAGGATCCAGAATTAAAATTTTCCACAAAATCTCTAAAAACAGGGAAACCATTTAAGCTTAAACTATTCCAGGAAAAATGGCAACCTAAAAAGCCTGCAGAATGACTCCTTTTAAGCCTTGGTGTGTGCCCCCAATTTAAGTGTGGCCTGGGGACAGGGATGTCTTCCTGGCTAGGCTGTTGCTTGAGATGGAAGGTAGGCTTAACATGTGCAAAGCTGTAGGTTTGGGCCCTAGCACCCCGCCCCCCCCAAAAGGAAAGAATGTAGTTAGTCTAGCCTGCTGTGGGGTTGCTTTCACTGTTGGGGGTGGGGTGGGGGTGCTAGCCTGTCTGAAGTCAGAGAATAACTTCAGAATTGTTTCTTAGCTTCCACTTTTTGTGGGTTGTGGGGATCACACTCAGGTCACCAGGCTTGCTCTGTAAGCCATCTTGCAGACACCCCGCTTTCACTCTTAGGGAAAGACAAACCTGCTCACAGAGGGTCCTTGGAGGGCTCTGTAGTTATCCTGACTTAGATACTTGAGGAAACTCTTCCTGCCCAAAGTGGCTTATGGGTATTAAATGCCACTTGATCCTTGTGTGCTGTTCTTTATAAATGAAGAACTATAAAATCTGTCACACTGCTGGGGGGCGTGGAGAGGAATAGGTCACAGCTGTATCAGGAGGGGCCCCAGAAGGCTGGCATGCAAACCAGGACATGTGAGTGAAGAAAGTCCCTATGTGTCTGCAGATGTGACTGGGAAGGAGTGAAACCCAGATGGATAGTACATCAGACCCGAGCAGCCACAGGGGCAACAGGTGATCTGAGAGAGACTCTGTCCTACCCCTTGCCATGGTGGGGAAGGAAGGAGAAGTCCCCTGACGCAAGTAGCCCACCTAGTTCCCCAGGAGTAAGCAAAGCAGTCCAGTAACCCCGCACAGGGCTCAGCCGGGCATGCAGATGAGAGCCCGCTCGGTGTGGGGAGATGCAGCAGGAAAGTCAGTATAAGAACCAGGAAGGCGGCCTGACAGCAGAGTACACCAGGTCCAGCCCTCAGAACCACTTCCTCTTGCAAGTTGGGGGAACTGTGGCCTTAAGAGTTTCAGCAGGACCTAGATTGCCATGAACAGAGCAAGAACCACTCAGGGGCCTAGGGAGGGAGGGAAGGTGACTCAGGCTGTCAGTCTCCCATGCACTCGCCGGCATCACACTGGAGCCCGGAGTGGAAAGAGCCAGTGTTGAGTGGCAGCTGTGGAACTGGACACACAGCGTCCCAAAGCCCTGAAATGGGTATAGGACAGCTCCAGGGGGCCAGAGCAAAGTTAGTTTAAGATGGGATCTCCAGGAAGAAGGGTCATTCCAGGGCAGGTGAATTGCAGCTCGCTCAGATGTAGGAGTCCCAGGGGACTTTTTATTAAATGTTGGCTCTCTGGGCCATCTAAAGAACACTGGATAGCTATCAGTGAGTCATCATGAAGCCCTGGGTGGCAAAGGAACCCTTGGGACCCTGTGACATAGCTTGTGTCCACTGAATGACTGCACAGAGGTGTTTAAGGCACGCCCTCCACCATCTGTGAGAGATTAGCTGTCTACTCCCGGCTAGGAAGCGACAGGCTGCTCCTGGGTGTATTGCTGGGGGTGGGAGTGAGGTCATACTCTCCACAGTCAAGTCCTTGAGCCAGTGGCCTTGGCTGACAGCCCTAGAAGTGACTGTACCGTATTGGTGGGATGAGGTCGTAGTGCGCCTCTCTCCATTCAGAGCTGAACACCCTTCTTGCTGTGTTCTGCCTTGCCCTGGGGACACAAGGATGTGGGACTCCTGTTAAAGCGACTCTCAGGATCAGCCCTGAAAATCCCTCCCCCCCACCGCCTCTCCCTCCCTCTTTTCTTCCCCCTCCCTCCTCCCGCTTCTCCTCTCCCTCTCTTCCTCCCCCTCCCCCTTTTCGCCCCCCCACTCCTTTCTCATGAGTCTTACTTTGTAGCATAGGCTGCCCCTGGAACTGTCTGTTCCCCTGCCTCCGTCTGCCAAGTGCTAGGCTCAGGGGCACACATGTACTACCATGCCCAGCATTCAACTTCCTGTTGTTGTTTATTAGTTGGTGCAGAGTCGAACCCAGGACTTTGCAAGTGCAAAGCAGGTGCTCCCACCAAGCTACACCCTAGATCTTCACCTTTGTCCATTCATTGTGGGGGTGGGGAACATATGCGTGTATGCTAGTGTACTTGCCCATACATGTATAAAGGCCAGAGGTTGACTTCCAGGGTCTTCCTCAACCACCCCCACCCCCACCTTATGCTTTTGAGACAGACATTGCCCTACCCCACAGGGTTAGTGTCTCCTCTCCATCAGGCTGCTAATGCTAGGTGGGCTCTCCTCCTTCCAGGTGACTGCCGAGAGTGGCCTGCCCTGTCCTCTTCCTCCCCAGGGGTAGGAAACCAAGATGGCACAATACCAGACCCAAGCATCAGTCACATGCCATCAGATAAACAAGCAAGAAAGGCGAACAGAAAGTTGGAAAGAGAGGAGGGATGGAGGAATGGGGGGTAGAGAACACCAAACCCTTAATACCCTTCAGACAGATGTGCCCTTGTGTGGGAAGGGACAACAGAGAGCCTCCACCCGTGGCCCTTGCTCTGGGTTCTGGTTCACAGGAGAGCTGCTGCTGTGGGCAAGTTGTAAGAGACAAGAACCATCCCTCCAATCCTAGACCTGGCCACCTGAAGTCCTGCAGGTCACCAGCAGGTGGGAGAAGGTTCTAGAGACACTAAGAGGGCAGTGTGGGCAAGAAGAGGAACCAGACACTGGCTCGGAAAGGTATTTATCTTGTCAGGAAATCTACATCTATTTCTGTCTTACTGTCCAGAGAGCATTATGGGCTGGGGAGATGGCTCAGCAGTTAAAGCACTAACTACACAGGCAAAGAGGACCAAAGTTTGGATCTCTAGAACCCATGTCAATGTTGGGTGGGTTGGGGCTGTTCACCTGTAATTCCAGTTCCAGCCTTGGAAGATGGAGCTGGGATCCTAAGCAAGCTGGCTAGCAACAAGGGCAGTGTCAATCAGTGAAATCTGGGTTTGATTGAGAGACCCTGCCTTAATGAATAAGTGGAAAAGCAATAGAGAAAGACTCCCAGCGTCAACCTCAGAGCTCCTAATGCCCATACTTGTACCCACACACATAGAAGCATGCATACACACATACACACACCACACACAAGTGCACATAAAAAGTCCCCCTAAAAGAAAGAAAGCACATTGCCTCGGAAGGTCACCAATTCTGAAGATAGCTGAGTTTTTACTTCCTGGGACCTCCTGAAGTGGATTCTGTCACCTAAACACTGCTGAAGTGGTCCTGGTGCCGCGCTGTCCCTGGATGCCCGGAGAAAGCCGTGTCCTGTGCTAGCCTCGACATTGTGCTTTCAGACTTCGCTGATATGTAGGGATTTTTTTCCACTGCTATTTGTATTGAGGTTTGGTTGATCTGAGTTTTTTTAGGCAATCTGTATTTGAGTCTTAAAATTTTATATCTTTTTTTTTTAATGTTGTGAAGTATCCTAAATAGTACTGGATTTATCAGCTACAACTGCTCTACAGTTTTATTTCTATTATTATTTATTTGTATGCATGTGCCCTCAGAGGCCAGAAGAGGGCATCAAATCCCCTGGAGCCAGAGCTATAAATGGTTGTGCGCCATCCATTGTGGGTGCTGGGAACTGAACTTGGGTCCTGTGCAAAGCGATATACACTCATAACCTAAGCCACCATTCCAGCCCCCACACACTTTGTGGTGTGGTACTTAGGAGGGAGGCTAGGGTGTCATGGCAGGCGAGCACTCTCTGGGCCACAGGCCTGGGCTTACCTCTTGATAGTGCCTCTTGGGATTTTCCCCAGTGCCTCCTGCTTTTGCCTGCATTACTATTTTTGAGTTTCTAAGTGGTAACATTCTCCGCAGGCATTCATTTGCTTTCTCCTGGCACTCAGTTTCTCTGCCAGACGCTGTTTCTGAGTCACACTGACAGACGGTTCATGGCATGCTCTGCACCTGTTCCTGGAGACATCTAAGCCAGTTTGCTTCCTCTCTACCCCCACAGAAGATTTCTTTGAACAAGATAAAAATCCTCTTGTTGGACCAGCTGTGTTGGGTTTCCTTGTCTGTCCACATCTTTCTTAGATTCTGGGTCAGGGAGCTGGAGTTTGATTCCCTCGTTCCCACTATGCACTGCTCCTGGTTTGTGTCTTTGGTGTGGCAGGGGTTTGAGCCTCTCCTCTGTCCCCTTAGGCCTCAACTGTGGGTCTGGCTTCCTGTCCTCTGTGACACCGCCTGGATTCACGTCCCTCCTTCTTGCTATGGCTCCATCATCCACTGGGACCATCCCCTGGGAGCAGAGACAAGACCTGGAAATGAGGTCTCCATGGATAGGCTGTCTGATATCAGGTCCATGTGACCTTCAGTGCTTCGTGTCTCTCCATATAGTCAGGAAAATGGCAGACTTTATCTTACAATTTCGAGAATAAGTAAGTTCTATGTAGTGTGGGCCATCAGAACTTTTGTATCATTGTTTCTGTTTATACCAGGAGTTAGCAAGCTTTCTCAAATGACCAGTGTTCGATAGCAGGGCTGAGATGTGAGAACTTTAGACAAGAGGTTCCTGATTATCATAGCTCACAGACTGGAGTATGATGTCGCTTGGTGACAGCTGTGTCTCTTGACTGATTTCACTTTCTCAGCTGTAGAGTCTTCATTGTGGCACAAAAGCCACAGACAAATGTAAAAAGGATGCATGTTGCGGTGTGGTGGTACGTACCCGTAATCCCAGGACTCTGGAGGCAGAAGATTAGAAGTTCAAGACCTGCCTGGGATACTTTAGCCCCCTCCCTCAAAAACAACAACAACCCCCCCCCAAAAAAAAAGCAAAAGAAAATGTGCATGATTGTGGTCAAATAAAACCCAAGGCAGTAACCAGCCAGCCAGCCCCAGGCTCTTGTTACTTCTTGATTGTCCCCACACTGTCTGGTACCATCAGTTTTTCTCTCAAGGCCAATGTCAAGGGTGGGTACTTCTGTTGTTGGGGAACAGGGGAAGTGCCCCACATAGGGTCCCTCTTTCTCTGGGTCTTCTCCTGGTGAGGGGAGCAGTGGACTTAGCCACTACCTTCAGTTTTCTCTGGTTCTGGATCCTGGAGCCCATGGCTTCTCCTTATGTCCTTTCTCTCCTTGCTTGTGGATGGGTCCATTTCTACTGGTTTCTAATAACTTTTGCACATTTTGTTAAGAATAGTGATTATATCCGCAGTCTGAGCCATTAGTTGCTTCCTTCTCACAATGGCGTGGCCTTAAAAGCATTAGGGATCTGGCTGCCAGGCCCCTTGCCCAGCCTTCTAAGTCTCCTGACCCACAGACTACTGTGTGCAAGTCTGTGTGAAGGTGTTGGCTTGACCCGGCTGAAAAACATAGCCGTGGCTCAAGTAAAAATCCTAGACTAAGAAACGGGGCATGGAAGTTTCTGCTAAGCACACAGAACAAACTGCAGGAACAGATGTGACCTTGTATTGTCAACATTCACACACATCCGAGCCAACCCAGGCCGTCTGCAGAGCAGTCCACACGGTGATCTTCGGGGTTTTCTGTCTTGAAGAAATGCTGAAAACAGTGTCAGGGTTTTGTCCGCAGACGCCTCCCCCCCAAACACACCCTTAGTGTAGACGCCTCCCCCCAAACACACCCTTAGTGTAGACGCCTCCCCCCAAACACACCCTTAGTGTAGACGCCTCCCCCCAAACACACCCTTAGTGTAGACGCCTCCCCCCAAACACACCCTTAGTGTTGTAGCTGCTTTTATAACAGAAACAAAGAAAGCCGGGTCAGTGGTAAAAGCACCTGCTCACTCCCAACAGCCCGAAAAGAGAGAACTGGCTCCTGAAAGTCGTCCACTGACTGTCACATGCACGCTGTGGCAAGTACACCCTAGATATACCACACACACGCACGCGTGTGCACACACACACCACAAAATAAGGCTAGGCATAACCATGCACACTTGTAATTCCAGCATTTAGGAAGCCAAGGCATCAGGATCGAAACTTCAAGACCAGCGAGACCCTCGAGCTGGAAGGGGGAAGAGAGAGGTGCGCCACTGTTGTAGTGTTCCCCAGACCCAGCCCCTGACACAGAAATGGCCTGTGTAGAAGCCCACCATGGCCCCTCTAGACAGAGATGCTGCCCTTCTGCTTTTATGGGGTTTTGTGGGGCTTAACACCCTCCAGGTTAGGACGTTTGCTATGTTTTCCGGAAGTGACCGGTTTCTCCCTATTGTGGGAAGCCATTATCACCGAGACGTAAGAGTATCTGCTAGAAGTGTTGGCACCTGAGGAAAGGCTCGGCCCCTTCCTGATGTCAGGACCTATTAAGTTTGATTCCTGGTGAGTGAGAAAATATCTGTGCTCCGCTTTGTACTCGCCCAGAGACTTTGGAAGAGGTTCCTTTGACTCATGTTGCGGTGTTAGACATCTCATGGAGTCTGACAGGCTCCACAGGACCTGCCTCCCGTGGGGCCATTATCATTATGTGAGTTGACACTTGGAGGTGCTTAGAGCACTTTATGACTCAGGGCTGAGTGCTCTGCGCAGGGAGGCTGCCTTTCTAAGGGCCAGAGCAAGCGCCTTTGCTCTTGTGGAACAATAGCATTTTGAAAAGCAGACACAGGTGATCACAGTTGCTGTGCACCAGTTCTGCCTTGTACTGTGGGTTCTCCTCTGCGGCTTCAGCTAGGGTGGGGGACGTCTGTCTGTACGGAACGTGTATTGGCATGTGTGGTGCTGGGCGTGGAGCTGTGGGCCCACTTGTGCTCGGCGAGCACTCCACCACTGAGCTGCACCCAGGTCCAGGTTCTGACTTTCCTTCCCTTAATCCCTAACAGTACAAGGTTGCATCGTTTTCTCATCGTGTTGAGCATGGTGAGTGATCCAGAGACGATTTACACTGTAGCTGAGGGTCCCTTCTGTATACAAGGCTTGAGCCACAAGGGTTTTGATCATTGAAGAGGATCATGCACTCAATCCCCTATGAATACAAGAGCCAACTTATAGGTAATGAATGTGGCTGTATCTCACTAAAATTTTACTTACAAAGTAGACTGCAGCAGGCCAGTGAATCCCAACATGCAAAGCAAGGGGGTTTGTAGAGGCTGGAGAAACAAGTAAGATTGGAGGAAGGTGGTATCCGCAGCTTAACACAAGCATACTGGATTTTCTTTGGGACCAGGATGACTGTGGCTGGCTTGCCTAGGGGAAATACGCAGCTCCCCACCTGGTGCTGGGGGCTTTTGTCCTGATTTCCACATATTAGGAATTGTTTCTCATCTAAATATAATTTAGACCTTGGTGCGTGGTTTACAGCCGGCTCTTGCTGTGTCAGTTTTCCTATCTTTCCTGGCTTCTTGCCAGAGCTATGGAGACGAATACAGGCATCTGCCCATAAGTGGATTCACAGTTAGCCATCGAGGTTCAGTCAGGCGTGCCGAGAGCCCTCACAGGAGCCAGGAGATGAAGGGTTTGCTCCATCCTTCCCACACTGGCTACCACCCTCTGCTGGTGGGCAGCAGCACTGTGAGCAGCAAACTGTAGATAAACATTGGCAGGGCAAACAATCCAGGCAAACATGAGCTGCCAACCCAGATGTCCCCAAGGTGCCCTCAACAGGGTATCTCGGGAAATTATTGTGAATTGAATTTTGAAAATTAAGTTTTATTAAATGCAGAAAAGATCTTATTAGTGAAAGAAGCCACATGGCCAGTGTTTGGAGACATGAAGGCCTGTGTGCTGGATCCCAGGCCCTATACTCAAAGATTATACCATGGTGTTCAGCCTTGACCTCTGGCTGACCCCTGCTGCCCCTCCACTTGGCCACCTGCCAGGCTGGTGGCACTTCAGACTCATTGCATCATGACCATCTCCCTGTGGACCTACTGTGTTGTCCCCACACTGGAGTGTGTACCTCAGCCCCAGCAGCCAGGCCTCACCCCTGAGCCAAACCCATTCTTTTCCCTCTTCCCTGATGTCCAGCTACTGGCAGATCCATTCAGTTCAGCCTGGCTCCTCACTGTCCCCTCCCTGATCCACACCGACCCTCTCTTACCTCTGTGGTCCCTGGGTCTGTCCATTTATACTTTCCTGAGGTCCATCCGCATACAGAGACGAGAGCAGTCAACCCCTAAACCATGTCCCCCTGATACACTTCCTCATCTGCCCTGTCCTGGCCTGGGGACCTGCCTCATGGATCCCCCTTAGTCCCTCTGAGCCAGACTGGCTGTACCTCCAGGATAGCCCACAGCTCCTTGCTCTCCCCTCACCCCAACCCCATGCTCTATTAGTCCTCTGCTTCTTTTTGGTCACATGTTCACCTGTCCCTAACCCCAGGGTCTCTGAGCACCATTTCTGCCTTACTGTGACCTTTTTTTTCTTTTTTCTTTTAACCTAAAACAGACCTAGCACCATTGGGAACACAGATGAAATGATATGTGCCTGAGTCTACTTCTTTTCTAAAAACAATGTCCTCCTTGGTATCTCGTAACGAAGCCACATGCACCATCCAGCAAGGTCTTGGACTGCATGTGTCAGGGTCTGAAACCGGGCCTCACGCCTTACCGACCCAAATGCCAAGCTTGGCCTCAGCCTCGCTTTCACCTTGAGTTTTTTCCTGCCGACCCCACAGCTCCCAGGCCTGTCACCTCCTTGTTGTAGGTGCTTATGAATTGCTGTAGGAGGTAGCAGGTCAGCACCTGGGGGTGACCCAGCCACCTACCCCCGAGGAGGTTCCATTCACTCTGTCCATGGTGACCGTGCCTTTGTCTAGCGTGTCGGGGAATTTCAGTCCCTGATCCATTGCCCTTCTCTCCTGCCAGGTTGTTCCTGGTCATAGAGTATGTCAACGGGGGGGACCTCATGTTCCACATGCAGAGGCAGAGGAAGCTTCCGGAGGAGCACGCCAGGTGGGTCTGGATCCATGAGGAGTGTGCCTGGGACCTTCCTCAGGAGGCCAGCATTGAACAAGGGTGGAGGGGAGGGGGATGAATTTGGCAGAAGGTGGCAGAGATGAGACTTTGCCATGGTGTAAGGAGTTCCAAAGCCTATGGGGGGAATATAGGAGCTTTGTGCCCAGGGTGGTCCCTCCCCAGACTTTGAGCAGATGCTTTGTTTCACAGTTGTGACATCGTGGCTCCACACTCCCTCCGTGGGAGAGTACAGCAGGCCCTCACAGCATCAGGAGAGACTCCACTGCTCTGCTCTGTCTCTGAACAGTTGCTGTCTAGCCATTTTATCCTGTGCTTCCCCTATGGCCCTGGCCTTGCAGGAAGGCTGGGGGAGATTTAAATTTGGATGGCCCCTTCTTATTTACATTAGGTCCTCTCCCCCCCCCGCCCCCCAGGAAGTCCTGTGGACAGAAGCAGCAACAGTTTATTGCCTGTCCACTTGCTCTTTATAAAATTCGTGGTAAAATGCACACAGCAATAATGCCATCATTTCAGCCATTTTAAGTAATAGTTCAAGGTCATGAAGCTGGTCACATTGCTGTGCAGCCGCCACCACACACAGAGCCTCTTTATCGGTCACACTGGAACTATAAATGCCCAGCCCTGGGTGCCTCCATCTGTCTGATTCCAGAGGCCTCCCTAAGTGGAGTCTTTTACCTGTCTCTTTCTTTGACTTGGCATAATGTCTTCTTCGTGATTCGCCAGGCAGCCTATCAGAAATCCTTTCCTTAAAGATTGGATAGTATTTCATCGTGCTGAGAAGCAACATCCTCTCCCCACCCCCGTTCCTCTTCTCTTCCTGTCTCTTCAGTGGGATTTGCTCTGTGATCCAGGCTGGCCTCAAACTTGCCATCATAAGCCACTCTGCCCTACCCACGTTCCCTTTACCCGTTCACCCGTCGGTGTCTGCGTCCACATTTGAGTGTTTGAGTAAGGCTGCTGTGGACATAGATGAAACATACGTGCTTGAGACCCTGTTTCCAATTCTTTCTTCATTTCAGCTTTTAAAGTTCCTGTGCAAAGCAATGGATCTCACACTGGTATTTTCACACGCTCATTGTTCTTAGTGGCCCTCTTTGATCTGCAGCCTTGGCGTGTGCATTGGTGGGGTTGTTTGATGTGTTCCCTTTCTATTTTCACATTTGTTTATTGGTTCCGGTGCTAGAGGCCGTATTTACGTAAGCCAGGCAGGGGCTTTCCCACCGAGCTGCGCCCAGCCCTAGACCTCGCTGCGGTCACGTTTTTCATTCCAATAGTGCCCAGGGCTCCGGCTTCTCACGTCCTCATCACTTACCCCGGGGTGTTCAGCAGCCACTCTGGTGGGTGGGAGGTGGAATCTCAGTATAATTTAAATTTGCATTCCCCTGGTGACCAGGATACCTGGAGGGGCTCGTGTGCACCAGCCATGGATGGATGGCTGCCACTGTCCCTCTGCTGACCGCAGAATGCTCCCACCGCAGGTTCTATGCCGCCGAGATCTGCATCGCTCTCAACTTCCTGCACGAGAGAGGGATCATCTACCGGGACCTGAAGCTGGACAATGTCCTCCTTGATGCTGACGGGCACATTAAGCTGACAGACTATGGCATGTGCAAGGTGCCTGCCTGACCTGCCCTGCCTTGCCTGTCCACCCTTGGCATCCTGCAGAGATACGCCCTGACTGGGCGCAGCTCAGTGGCGACCGTGCCGAGGCCCCCGCCTGTAACTAGCCCGTGTCAGTGTTCCTCGAGGCACGCCTCCTCAGGAGCTCTGCTCGTCCTAAGGTTCACCCTCCCGCTAACTCTGTTCCCACAGGAAGGCCTCGGCCCTGGTGACACAACGAGCACTTTTTGTGGAACCCCAAACTATATTGCCCCTGAAATCCTGCGAGGGGAAGAGTACGGTGAGTACAGGCTCATGGATGTGGACATTAGAGGGACACTCTGGGGATGTCTCGACACCTGGTAACGTTCGCTCAGAGCAGGACCCTGCCCAGCCCACCCTACACGGACCCCGGCACCACAGACGGGCAGGGCGTATGACCATAGTACACCCAGAGACAACACACAGCACCCCTTGATGTTTCCCAGCTAGATGTCACCCCTTGAATACTTTCTCAGGCCTGCCAGATGATCCTAAGCAATGTTTCTCTCTCTGAGGAGTTCTAAGGCTGGGGAGGAGGAAAAGGAGCACGAGGCAAAGACAGACAGACCCAGGGTCAGGTCACAGCTCCCCAAGTTGATGGCCACTGGCCATGCATATGTGGAAAAAGCAAGATGTCCCTGGAATGGCAGAAGTGCCCCAGCAGGATCAGAGCAGAGCGGTCTGGGGAGCCCTGGAGACATGGTGCTGTGTTATGTTCCCGCTCCTTCTCGGGGTGGAAACAGTCTTACGCATCCATGCGTTGGGGTGGGACAGCTTACATACACAAGTACGTGCACGTCCATGTGGTGGGGGAGGGTTTATAGCATGCAGTGTGTGCGTGCATTTGTTTGCTGTGCACAGCGGCTCATTACATACGTTGCCCATGTGTGCTTGTGTACACATTCACTTTTGCATGCAGTGTTTTCTGTCGCATGGGGTTCCAGGCAGATGCTATCATCCCTGACTCATGGTGGTGGCTTCAGTGAAGCCAGTCATAAACACTCCTTCACATAAATGCGTGTGCCGCAGGCAGCGTGTGTGTGGGTCGCTGACACAAGAGAATAAGTGGGCTCCTAGAAACTGCTTCAAATGAAGTTGCTCAGTAACCAGAGAAGGAAAGACAGCAGATTGGAGCCAGAAATCAGTCTAGAACCAGTCAGGGTTCTAACTGGCCCAGGTTCTGTGTGTGATGGAACAGGTAGACTGTTCCAGAAACTGTGGGATGCTAGGCCTAGAAAGCCTAAAAAGGCAGAGCTGAAAACAGGTCTTCCGCTGCTGCCTAAAAAGACTTAGCATTTGAACATTAGACGGAAGGGAGGGAGGAGGAAAATAGTGAGTGCAGAAGAAACTGTAGGCAAGTGTTTCCTTGTTCTGTTTATTTTGGCAGCACTGGGGATTGAACCTAGAGCCTTGCACATTCGAAAAAAGTGTTCTACTCCCAGCTGCATTCCTCAATGAGAAGGGGCTTTTGTAACTTTAAATAAAAACAGGAAAAAAAGCCCCTTACGCAGGCATGCACCTGCATAAGAGACTGAGGCAGGAGGGTCACAAGTCAAGGCCAGCCTGGGCTACAGAGTCAGACCCTGACTCTGATGATGATGATAGCAAATAATAATAATAATAATAATAATAATAATAATAATAATAATAATTTAAAAAAATGATTATGACGATGGTGTCGACGACAACCCCAGGAACAAGGCAGGGTCCATTCTTGGACCCGTGCTGCATGTTTGTGTAGCAGAGATGTCCCGGCAAAGCCGAGGGCTAGGTAACGAGCAGCCTGGGTAACCCACAGTGCAGATGGAGGACTCGGAGCCGCACGCCTGTTCTGCAGCCTCTGAGGAAACAGAGAGATGGACGCTGACTCCCTTTGGCATATCAGATTCGTGGACTGAGTGTGTTGGCTTCCCAACCACCTGCCTAGTAATTGCCTGCTCTCCCCAGGATTCAGTGTGGACTGGTGGGCGCTGGGCGTCCTCATGTTTGAGATGATGGCTGGACGCTCCCCCTTCGACATCATCACAGACAACCCCGACATGAACACTGAAGACTACCTTTTCCAAGGTCAGTGGCCCGCTCTCTCCTTGCCCCTGCTTGTTCTTTTCCTCCCTTCTCAAAGGTGAGGATGGGGGAGGGGAGCAGTGCCGAGGCTGGTGCCCCAGGACCAATACAAGTACTTATGGAACCATTCCTCTGGCAGGGAATGTGAGGTGACCATAGTCGACCTCACCATGAGTCACCTCATTTAGCCAGAGCCTCCTTCTGCCCAGCCATGTGCATTTCCTGTAGCCCCAGGCAGGACCCCCCTTGCTGCTGGTCAGAGTGAATGGCCATTGGTGTGTCCCTCAGGGCTGTCTCTCTGGTGAGCCGTGTGCAGAGGCTCCACATGCCTGATGCTGAAGGGTATTGTAGGGGAGCTGTTGCTTCATGCGTGGTTACGTGATATTGTGCAACCGCGTGCCACCAGGAGGTCCCTAGGACTCAGCAGGCTTCTGGTCCGGAAAGAGGTTCCTGAGCTACAAATCTGAGCTCTGGCTTAGAAATGGGGCTCAAGCTAAGTGTAGGTCACATGGCCTTGTAATCTTGGCTACTTAAGAGGCTGGCAGGAAGGTCAGAAGTTCAAAGTCAGGTAAGACACAGCAAGATTCTGTCATCACCCCCCCTCCCCAAAATGAACAGAGTTCAGGGGCCCTGCAGGCTGCCAGAAAGAGCAACACTGCCAAGGAGTCTTCTCACCTGACTCCTGTCCTCACAGTTATCCTGGAAAAGCCCATCCGGATTCCCCGCTTCCTGTCTGTCAAGGCCTCACATGTCTTGAAAGGATTTTTAAATAAGGTATGCGCTGGCTTGTTGACAGAATATCTCCTCTTTGACCCTCTGGGATTGAGTCACTCGTGGGATGGAGTGGGTGGACAGGGTCCCTCCGCTACTGGAGCTGTTTATTAGCAGCTGCCAGCTGTTCCAGGTGCAGGTGTGATCATCCACTTTGGCACTGGGGCTCTGTGTTCTCTGAGTTTAATTTTTATTGATACTTAGCAAAACAAGCAATGAGAAAGTAACCCGTCAGGGAAGGAACCCAAGCAGAGGGAAGGTTGCACTGGACAGGGAGCTCCCCGGGGGTAGTTTGGCCATCCTGCTGGGCTAAGGCTGAATCAGGGGTTTCCTTGGGAGTCCTGACTCACCATTGCTTGAACTCTGACCCCCAGGATCCCAAAGAGAGGCTTGGCTGCCGGCCGCAGACTGGGTTTTCTGACATCAAGTCCCATGCCTTCTTCCGAAGCATAGACTGGGACCTGGTAAGCCTCGAGGGTCATTTGTGCCCATTCCATGAGGTGGTCTGCTCTCATAGGCAGAGCGGGCCCATATGCTCCTGGGCGTCTGGTAGGTGGTACCTGGGCCCCAGGGCATTTTCTTCACTATTGCGGTTGGTTCTCCAAAGCCTCCCAGCCCCCGTTTTCTTATCAGTAGTTACTGGACAGGGTAGCAAGCACAGATCCAAGGTTCTGAGTTGAGTCCCTTCCTGACATCTGGAGAAAAAACTAACTTGTTTCAAAATAAATGATTAGAAAGTTACTGAATTATCACCTACAAAATACATTCTTTTAGCTGGGCAGTGGTGGCGCACACCTTTAATCCCAGCACTCTCGGGAGGCAGAAGCAGGCAGATCGCAGAGTTTGAGACCCGCCTGGTCTACAGAGAGAGTTCCAGGACAGCCAGAGCTACAACAGAGAAACCCTGCCTCAAAAAAACAAACAAACAAAAGACAAAACATTCTTTTGAAGGAAAATAAAAAGATTAGCCCATTGAGTAAATCTGGAGCTTGCCCAAATCTGGGACAGTGAGCGCCTTCCTCCCTGACCCCACCCTGACCTTTCCAGATGGCCCACAATAAACGCTGGCGTCTGCCTCCCGTCCCCAGGGAAGAGCGGGGTCTTGTCGCACAACCAGTCACTGTGTTTACGAGACTGTCTCTGTGTCCTGGGTGGAGGGGGCAGGCTGCAGGGGCGACAAGCAGTCAGGACAGGTGGTACCCCACAACCCACAGCCCTTCTAGAGCCAGGCTGCCTTCTCACACAGTCAGCACCTCACGCTCCCTCCCTCGTTCAGGTGTGAATATCTGTGCGGTATTCGGAGCACTGACTCTTTTTAACATTTATCTGTATACGATGTGCGCGCGTATGGAGGTCAGAGGGCAACCTTTGAGAGTCCGTTCTTCCGACATCCAGGTCTAGGGGAACAAACTCGGGTTGTCATGTTGCGGCCAGAGCTGTCACCGGCTGAGCCATCTCACCGGCCCTTCATGGCTAGGAGCCGGTTTTGTAGGCCGACCTCTGCATCACACACGGCAAAGTAATTCTTGGTACATCTTGAGGGCATGGAGTCAGTATCGCCGAGCCTTCCCTCCTCGGCCAGGAGCCGCGTGCCATGTGCAGCCACACCCACTCGTGTTCTGTCTCGCGACTTGACTTTTCTCAACTCTACCTTGAAAGGGGCCCATCCAGTAGATGGCCTTGCATCCCGGCAGCCTTCACTTGGTGAGGCATCCTCAAGGCTCACCCTTGTCACAGTGATGTGCTTGCTACGCGCCTCCATGCCTGCCTGGCGTTGCATTGCACAGATGGGCCACGTGTTTGTCCACTCACCCACTGACGGCCACTTGGGTGGGGCCCACCTTCTGGTTGTTGGGCAGCTTGCATAGCATGTCTGTTGTTTTCTTGGGGACATGCCTCTAGGCGAGCCACTGTTCAGATGCTCACTTGCTGTCCTGCCTCCTCAGGGGGTGCACGCCAGTGCTTCTGAAGACCTTTTGGGTGCTGTGCAACACAGCCCCAGCTGCAGTGAATGCAGTCTGGGACTGTCCATCTGAGGTGGGAGCACAGGCCCAGAGGGTCCCAGGACGCGGCATGCTGGTCCCTGGTGCACACCTGGTGCTATTAGAAGCAGGTGGGTGTGGACTGCAAGGGTAACAGGAAACGGTCCCTGCCGCGAGCCGCTGGGACAGCGTTGGAGAGGTCGCTAACCCCAGCCCTCCCTCTAGTGACCAAGCACTACCCTCATCAACACCAGTGCAGCGGTAACTGGGGTGCCCACACGTGTGGGGCTGGGGTCATGGGCCTTAGCTCAGGGTTTACAGACTGTGTAGCACTGCTCTCTGTCATCTGTTTGGAGCAAGAGGGGCCAGGCTTGTCCCTAGCTCCTTTTATTTTCCCCTGTGGGCTTTGGGTTTTGAGAGGCAGAAGTGACAGCCAATATCCTGTAACTCGAGCCTCTGGGACACCTGAGCTGAGAAGCCTGGGCTCTGGAATGGCTTATCTGTGGAGTGAGGCCCCTGCAAGTAGCCAGGTAGACTGGCAGGGACCAGCCCACCACACCTCCTCCCTCTACCAGCACTGTCCCCCAGGACCATCCTCCATCCTGAGTGGGACAGAGGGAATCATGGGCAAGCTCAAGTAGGCATAACAGTGGCTGCCCTTGCAGACTAGGGGAGGGAGGTTCAATCCGGATCCTGGGTTTCTGCTTCAGACAAGTCTAGTGGGGTAGTATTGGTGGATCTAAATGGCTAGAGACCCAGGTGAGGACCTCCTCTGGGAACAGAGATACAGCCTTCTCCCCACCCCAGTGGCTGTACAGATCTAAGGACTGTCTGCACATGGCACACCATCCCTGATAGTGACCCTGTGCTACCAGATCCTTTGAGCCTCTCCTTCCTGACTCACAGCAAAGGCCACCCTGGAGCCTGGTGCTCAGGGTCCTCCCTGGGCTTTAGCTATGGGCTCCTCTCCATTCCGTTCCTTTCCACTGCTCTGGAGAAGAAGCGGAGTCAGGAGGGACGCCTGCTGGCTGTCCCAGGGCACAGGCAGGGTCCCAGCCTGTCCTGCCCCTCCTCTGGGATGTGAGGACAGAAACATATGCTCCACTGAGCACACAAAGTCCATCACGGGCATCCGGCACATCCTGCGCTGCCAAGTCTCCACCAGAAGGTTTGGGTATCAGCATAAAGGCCACAGGAAAGTTGTTGGACACGATCCCAGGCAGAGATGCGACTGGTCAGTAAATTGGTTCTGAAAGAAATGGGTCTGTACAGCAAAGTCCTGGCTCCCTTAGGATACGTGGCTGGGTCTGCTTACCACAGAGGGTCTGTCCATGGACCCTCCATGTCTGGCGCTCCATAGGGGTCTAGCAGCATGTCAGAGCTGTGAGGTACGTAGCTTTCCAATAGTCCCAACCCTGACCCACTATGAACTGCAGAGAGCTGAACAGCCATCTGGGCATTCCCACCACCCGCCATTAAACCTACTGGGTTCCAGGTTGCTGGCAGTGCCACGGTGACCGGCCACCCTGAGGAGTGAGTCACACTGTGGCTAAAACAAGCTCCCTTGACATCAGTTCCCACCAGTGAGAGCTGACAGGAAGTTGATGGCTTCCACTCCTGCCCTTTGTCAGGCGATTTAAATAGGCCCAAACCAGTGAGATGACCCGATGGGTAAAGGCACTCACCACCAAGCTGACAGCCTGACTTAGATTCCCAGGATGCATATGGTGGGATGAGAGAACTGTCTCCTGAAAGCTGTCCTCTGGCCTCCACACGTGTGCCAAGGCTCATGCATACCCACTATGCACACACAGATAAATAAATGTGATTTTTAAAGATGTGAGTAATAGGTCCAAGGCTTCTAGAAAAAAAGACTCCAGAGAGGAAAGCAAGTAGGGCAGACTGTCACAAAACCTTCTGGTTTCCCAGGCAGCCTGCCAAAGGAAGAGGAAAGGATGAGCCTGTGGCCAGGAGAGAAAGGAAGGAAGATACAGGACAGGGTGAAGGGCCACACTCAGGAAGCCCAGGCATGGGGTTCCAGGGACAAACAGGTGCTGGGTCACAGATGCTGCTAGACCCGGGCACACCTCCCTGCCCTCGAATAGGGCAGCGGACTGCGACCCTCCCTGCCCAGGACTGGCCTGCACACCCGACTTCAGCCGGCAGCAGGATCAGCAGCGGCATGGCCTTCGGAGCATTCTTTGGCTTGGATACCAAGAGTCCAAATGGCCAGTGCTACCCACGTCCTCTGCTGCTCTCCCTGCCCGCCATGGTGCTGGAACTGGCTCCCAGCTGCCCCTCTGTATTGGCCTGTGTATACAGAGAGAACCTACTGTGAGCTTTGGGGTCACCCCAGAGGCTGCCTGGCTCAGTGCTCCCTTCTCCCTTCAGCAAGATCTTCCCATTGTCCTGCACCCCCTGCCATCTCCATCTTCTTAGCAGTAGACCCTCCAGTCCAGCAGGGACTGCACGCAGTGCAGGGGGTCTGATGTCACCACAGGACACCACAGTGCCTGTGGCAGGGAGTCCTCCCTCATTCCCACAGTCTCCCCCGTCCATGCTCAGTGTCACAGCCAATTGCATTCTAGACGGCTAAGTATGTCCCTACAACTCTGCCGGGAACTGCGGAGCGGGGGGAGGGGTTAGGTCTGGGCCAGTTAGGACCTGAAAGGCAAGCCTGCAGGCATGGGCTCAGGGTGCCCCATTAGAGGCAGAGTGGCTCCCAGAGCACAAGGACAACTCCTGTTCTTCGCAAGTTACCCAGCCCCAGGTCTTCTGAGGACTGCACTGGAACCCTTACTTGCTCATTCATGAATCCACCCATTCTTCACACCTTCATTTTCTCACCCACCCATGTCTGCTGCACTCCTCTGTTGGACCAGGTTGTTTCTAAGAACTGAGATGCTCCTGTAAGCCAGACCGTGGGGATCACATAGCGGAATGTCACCCCAGCTAATGTAGGGCAGTGTGTCTCTCGGGACAGATCTATCCAGTGTTCTGGGACCAGCCGTCAGCCCCCATCACTCCTGAAGATCTGGGTGAATGCTGAACGGAAGGCTTTCCCACCCTGGGCACTGAATGTTCAGAAATGCCCCACCTGTGTAGTGACCCCTGTGTGAACCGAGGCCCTGCCTGGTGAAGACGAGTGCTGTATTACACATAGCCAGTCCATCTCTGCACCATGCCGCTCTCTCTTAGTCAGAGCCTAGAGTGGTCAGAGCAGTTACCACAACAGCAGTGCGTGGGGCGAGGGGGAGGGCGAGGAGGGCAATGGGGATCGCATAGGAACAATGTACAACAGAGTAAATACATGGGACGCTCACAACGGACCCGGATTCTGTGCCGTTCCGTGCTGTCCGTCTCTGGCCAGCCCGAACTAGCCATCGAGACCAGGCTAGTCTTGAATTCGCAGAGACCCATCTGCCACACCTAGATCCCTAGAATGCAAGCAGCCTTGTTACCAAGCATGATGTCTATGAGTGAGACTGAAGGAGGGCACCTCACCACGCGCACCGCGGTGCCGTGCGATGACAGCTGGACTAGCGGGTCTGCCTCCAAGCATGAGGTATGATTGGGTGTTCCTGGTGCCCATCTAGGTGGGGCGTTGGCAGGCCCAGACACCGTCGGTCGTGATCAGGTTCTGAGACAAGGAAGGAAGGAAGGAAGCAAGCTCTCAGCCACCCGTAGTGCTGCTGTTGCCTGGGCACGTGTTTCCAGGGCCTGTGTGTTGGGCAGCTTTTTAGCTCAAAGACTCTTCCTGGCACTGGAGAGTTTCTCCTAGATTCTGTGCTTTAAGGAAAGGGAAAAACACGAAAAACATTTGGTATTCAAATACCAGGCATGTTGAAAAGCTGAGCTTCCCGTTTTATTTTGTGATTTATGTGCACACAAAGAACTGAAGCGGGCAGAGGGGATGCCCAACACCCATCTGACACTCCCTTGTCAATGTTCTCAGCTGGAAAAGAAGCAGGCCCTGCCCCCCTTCCAGCCCCAGATCACGGATGACTATGGCCTGGACAACTTCGATACGCAGTTCACCAGCGAGCCTGTGCAGCTGACTCCAGACGATGAGTAAGTCCTGGGCAGGACACTGCAAGGCTCCAGACGCCTGTCCTGCTCCCACAAATCTCACAGTGGAACCTGTCCTGAGTAGCCCAGCTCCACAGGCAGCCTGTGTCCAAACTGGTGCATGACTTCACGCCTAGGTCCCTGCTCTCTGCAGTGTGGGATGGTGGGAAGGACAGTGCCTGAGGGAGGGACACAGCTGCCATTCTTCACCCCCTTCCTGTGCTTCTAGGGACGTCATAAAGAGGATTGACCAGTCTGAGTTTGAAGGCTTTGAGTACATCAACCCGCTTCTGCTCTCTGCTGAGGAGTCCGTGTGAGGCCATGACTGTCTGTTGTGGACACGCCTGTGAATGACCCTGTCACTTTACCCTTAACCACAGCATATGCATGCCAGGCTGGGCACGAGGCTCTGAGCAGCCAGGGAGGGATGCTGGCCACCAAGACCGCAGGGGGGCATCCGACAGGCACTTCTGGACAAAGCAGTCTCTTGTGTCCAGGCCCCAGAGGCTGGCTTTGTGCTGGAGGAATTGCTTCCTGTGCCCATGGCGGCCCTACCAGAGGGCGAGACAGTCGTGCTGTTTTGAAGGTGCGCATACTCCACAGAAACAGAACTCGATGCACTGACCCGCTCCAGGAAAGTTAGCGTGTAATGTCCTGAGGAATAAAATGTACCGATGGTGTCGAAGCTTCCTCTGATGCCTTTTTTCTGAGTGGCACCTGCCTGACGTCCCCACGGCAGCCCCCACATGAGCAGGAGCTGCGCTGTACGAGCAGGCAGAACGTAGGCAAGGGACGGGCACCCAAGTGCCTGCAGGGGTGCACTGCAACAAGAATTGTTACAGATTCGGAACATTTGCTAAATCCCGGTAAGTCCTGTTGTTAATATTTAACAAGTATTTTCATACCTAGTGCGGCTAGCCGTGGTAGCCCAAGGCTGAAGTGACACCGTGGCCAGGTTGGTGGCGCTGTTCCCACCAGCCCTTTGGACTCTTGGAAACTGGATTATAGAAATTCTAAAACATTGCTCACCAAAGCACCAGTAAACCAAATAAATAGGTAAATAAAAAGGGGGGGGGATTGAAAACTAAATCCGCACAAAATATATTTCTGAAAACACTAGCCAGTGCCTCCAAGATGTCTTGTGTTATACATTAGATTTTTGGAAACTATTTTTATCATTAATACTCCAGATAAAAAAATTTAAAGACACGTGTCTGATGGACTCTAGCCTTAAAGTGACGGAATACCCATAATCCCACTCTTCCTGAGGAAGCGTGCTTGCTTCCATAACTGCTGTGCTCACCCATCTTCCTCTTCCTCCTCCTCCTTAGATTAGAGGCAGTTCAGGAGGCCAACCCAAGGGTCTCTGGAAGGAGGTTAGCTACGTCCTTAGCAGGTCAGGTGTGGCAGGAGCCATCATTTACGCACCCTGGCAGTGGGCAAGAGAAGCTGCACTGCAGTGAAGGAGCGCCCCGGCCCACCCGAGCCAGGCCGGCCCTGTGGGGACCACGCCACACGCCCCAATCCCGCCAGAATGAGCCCTTGAGTCTCCGTGCCAGGCAGGGCGGAGCCCAGCCTCCTGTGTAGTTGCTTCATGCCTCGAGGCTGGTGGCCCCGGCAAAAATCAAAGTTAGAGAAAATGAAAGCATAGAGGCGCTGTTGTAGCGCTGCCCTGTTCCGCCATGACGCCGTGGCTGCCCACGGCCCTCACCCCAATACACTCAGGTTTCTCAGACCATTGCCATGTCTGGCGCTGAACATATCAGAGCCACACCCAGGTCCACGGTGCTGGGACAGAACAGGCAGCCCAGGCTTCTGATACCATACCCCAAGTCCAGGCTTCTGGGTGGCTCTGCGACTCCCACTGAACATGGACACACTTCAACCAGCACTCCCAGTGTCCATCAGTAAGACTTGTCCCAAAAAACTGGTTTAAGAAATGCAAACAGAGCCTAAGAGCCAATTTTTGGGCCTCCCAAGGGTGTCTAGCCCAGCCTGGGGGCGTCCAGGCAACTGGAGCCCCAGTCTGAGGGCTGTGCAGCCACACCTGCCTACGCACCGAGCTGCTGAGAAGAGCAGTCCAC
This sequence comes from Cricetomys ansorgei, assembly GCA_026225945.1. Lineage (NCBI taxonomy): Eukaryota > Metazoa > Chordata > Mammalia > Rodentia > Nesomyidae > Cricetomys > Cricetomys ansorgei. The sequence continues at coordinate 936,268 of JAMJFZ010000484.1, forward strand.
AGATGACCCAAGAGCAGACTGGCTCCTTCTTGCAAGCTCCTCTCCTCCCGTGCTGCCTCAGAACAGCGGCAGCTCCTCTACCCAAACGGCACAGGGGCCCTTGGTCTGTTAGAAGCGGGGTGTCTATTTGGATACTGCCCTATCGCCAATTGACTTGCTGGTTGCTGGTTCGGCTGCTCATGTACAAATGTGTGAATAACATTGTGCCCACCAGAAGGGGAGATTTTTATATTCAGTGATTTGTTTTATAAATTAAAGAAAGTGAAGGCTGTACTGAAATGTGACTTGGGGGAGTGGGAAAGACCCTAACGTTTGCAAACGGCTCCAGACAAGATAGCGTGTGTCTTCTGAAGACGGTTCACGAACACTGGTGGCTTCATGATTGTAAAGCAGTAACCATAACCATGTGGTTTTGTACAACTGACCGGTGGAGCCCGTCGCCGGCCGGTGTTCCTTCTGTGGATGATGTTCTCGCCCTCCATGGCCAAGGTCATTCTTATTCTTGCACATCTATTAAAGACTTTGATGAAGACGCCCTCATTGCTATTATTTGTGTGTGAAGTAGGTGTCTGGGGGAAGCAAAGGGTTTTATTCCATTTTCCTAAGCCTCTTCCTAGAGCACATTGAAGCTCACAACACCAAACAGAGAACAGGCGTCACCGTCCCCATGAGCTGAGTCTGACCTCACAACTGAAGATTCCTGTGATTCACCCTCTCCTGAGTTTGGGTGTGGACAGATACGCTGTCCACTGTGATGTTAGACTCCACTGTCCGACACCCCTCACTCTCCCCAGGTCTGTGCTGTCTCCATAGTCTTACCTTCCGGGCCCATAGCATTGGGATGGCAGTTAGAACAGTGCCAGCCTAAGAATTTCTGTAAACCTGGAAAAAACATCCTGAGGTGTCTGTGAGGGTGTTTCCAGATACTGGTGTGAGTCTCAGTGGACCAGGTGAGAAGAGTTCTCAGCTGCTATGTAGCCACTCACATCACCTCCCCTTTCCCTGGGGACACTCCAGGGCCTCTGAGACCAGCACCATTGGTGTCCCTGGTTCTGGGGCCCATCCCTTAGACTGAGTCAGCTACCAACACCCCAGGATCTCCAGGCTGCAGGTGTTCTGTCAGAGACCTGTCAGCCCCTGTGACCAGGCAGTCCTCTCTATCTGTCTACAGCCATCTCCTGGCTCCCCTGTAAGAGAATCCTGACATAGCAGCCTTTCAAGTGTGCCTTTTCATCTGGCAACAGTTAGTTCCAGGTAGCTTGACCTTTTTGAGGGGGTGCGAGGCATTGCACCTAGGCCTTACACACACCAAGGAGTCTTCACCAACCACTAAGCTGCAGCTCCCTTTATGTACTTTTGTGGTTTATATGAAATGCTTTTTGTATGTTTGGAGACAGTCTCTTATAGTCCAGGCTGGGCCTGCACTGTGTAGGAGAGGCTAGGCATGAACTCTTGATCCTTCACCTGCGAAGGGCTGGGATCACAGGCGTGCTCCACCACGCCCAACTCACAGACCATTTTTGAAAGTTGGGCTTTCAAACCATGCCTGTGCCCAACCCATAGCCAACACTTGTTTCCATAGACAAGAATGCCAGGTATAAGTGAGCTTAGTGGTGAACACTGTAATCCCAGCACTTAGGAGGTGACAAGAAAATCAAGTTGTCCTCAGCCACACAGTGAGTTCAGAACACAAAGGGGTGGGTGTCTGTGCCAGGCCTAAGTGGGTATCAGAGCCCACTAATTAGAATCGGGACCAAACAGCACAAGAAGAAAACCTAAATTTGCTTCCATTTTCTTATGCATCAGCCAGAACACGTGGCTGACAAGATACGGCCCATGTCTCCCCCTTACATTCTCTTCATTCAGTAACCACTTTTGATGTAAAGTGAAGTGGCTTTGAGCCCACTTAGTGATAAGGTTGCAGAGACTCTACATGCCATGGCAAGCCAGCTCCAGCCAGGACACAACTCTTGCTTCCAAGGTCTGGCTAGAACCAAGAGTTGGTTCAGGCTGGGCAAATGCTATACCACTGTAGTTGTTTGCTGCTGTGGCAGCTTAGCAAGGATGACAAGGAAAAATAATCATAGGTGCAAACCTTCCTACACCTCAGCAGAGGGAACCGTCATGGCCAGTGCCACACAGTACGGTAGAACCCCGACCATCTGAGCTCGGGTGTTTTTGATTCAGCATTTCTCGGGTAGCCTACAGATGGCAGGTGCAGATCGTTAGTAATTAAAAGAAAATCCCCCACAGAAACCCAACACCTGCAAGCAATACAAAATGCCCTAGACAGCCCCTCACCTGACTGTGCATTGAAACAATTATTTTAAACACAATTGAAAATAAACTTCCACACCAACAAGACGCTCCCCAGTCTAGGCACCCAACATATTTCCATCTTGGTCCTGGAAACCAAGGAGCCAGCACAGGGTTCTGGTGAGGGTCCATGTCGAGACTGGGGACAGGCATCTTGCTAGGTTCTGAGTGGTATTAGGGTGCCCTGTCTCCCCAGGTGCCTTCAGTAGATACACTAATCCTTCTGAGGAAGCTCCACCCTCATGACCGTCACCTGCCAACCTCCATCTCCACAGCCTCACTACTAAGCTCGAGGACCTCAGTACAGTAACAGAGGGAAATAGGCTTTCGGCCTGCAGCCTTGTTCTGAACGGGGGGTGAGTGCACTGGGGGAAAGGAGAACACAGCTGTGGGGCTATCGGGACGCTTCGATGTTTAGGACGCCGCTCTTACAGCAGGGGATCCGACACTCCTCTGGCCTCTGTGAGCAACTGTGTTCACATGCATATCCCCACACAGACACACACGAATACACATGATTATCTTTCTTTAATGTCTTGAAATGTGACCAAGTACGTCACTTCTGCAGTCAGCAAAAGATACTGCATGTGTACAAATGGCTGACTTGGGTAAAGATACCACTTCTGCCTTGTGACAGATCCTAGCTCCCCTGCCTGGGTGGGTGTGTTAGTGACTTTTTCTTCTTGCTACCACAAAATGCTCCATCAGAGGAACGTAAGATTTCTTCTGGCTAATGGTTGAGTCCATTGTGGCAAAGGCACAGCAGCAAAAGCAGCTCTGGCTGCGGGGGCCGGTGAGTCCATCGCATCCCCAAGCAGAAAGCAGCTCAGTCCTCTGTTTCCCTTTTCCTTCAGTGGGATCCCGAGCCACGGGATGGTACCACCCACGTTCAAGGTGGGTCTTCCCTTCTCAGTTCATCTCTGGAAACAGCTTCAAAGACAGCCTGAGGTGTGTCTCCTAGGTGATTCCAAATCCGGTGAGGTCGACAATGGAAATGAACCATCAAGGAGAATCTACTGCTTTCTGCACCACAGTGATCAGCACTACACCCAACGCCGTAAACAAAACCAGGAGCCCATACTTGGGTGTCCACACGAAGACACATCTCAGCAGCCAAAGCCCAATGTCAATGCCTGAAGAGACACGGTGAGGCACCCTGCAGCTCACCACACCACGTCTTCTATGCTTTCTGCCAAGCACTGGGCAAGGTGGCTATCCACATCCATCTGGCTCAGCCTGCAAGGGAGAGGAGACAGTCACAAGGCCTCCTAAGAGAGTGTTGGCCACAGGAAGGGTACCTCCACGTACTTCTAAACCACTGAGAAAATTCTGGACTCTTCCACGGCTGGTCAGCTGGAAGGAACGGTAAGCAAGGTACCTGTACCACTGGAGTGCTGGGCCAGTGGCCCTGGGAGGAGCAGCATAGTCAGAGAACAAGGGCAGCATCCAGACTTTCCACCCTTGACTTCACCTAGCCATCAGAGGGAGGAGGTGACCCAGCTAGGGTGGTCAGTAGAGCTGCCAGGACAACACTCAGCAGCCCAGGACTTGCTGGAGGCCATGTGGCCACCACCTATTAGAGTGGCCATCTCTTATATGTCACTGCCAGGAGACATGGCCTCAGAGTGGGCCAAGCTCACTGGTCTCCTCTGCTCACAGGGCCCTGGTTCCTTCCTGGCACCCCACAGCCTTCCATCCTGGGAGTGCAATTCACCAAGCACCACTCCTCCCTCAGACTCTGCCTTGCATCCCTCCCAATAGCTCCTGAACCCTACGCACATGACCACAAGTGAGTCCCCTTCCCATACCATACAGTCCCACCTGAGCCTGTTAGAGCAGGACTGCCATCTCCCAATGTAGAACAAATCCAGAAACCCCGTGACTCTTACTACAGTGCCTCGAGTCTCTCCCAGCAGCCAGCTCACCTTATATGTGCTGAGGCTGATGCACTTACCCACAGAAGTCCTGAGGTGGACCCCCACAGGTCCTGAGGATCCTCTGGACATCCTGCTGGCCAACCAGGTACCCATTACCTGCCCTCACAGGCCTCCCAGGGCTTGGTCTGCTCACAGCTTCCTACTTGACTCACACCCGGGTCAATGGCCAGAATGGAAACAGACCTCCCCTGAGCCTTACAACAGAGAATGGACAGCAAGGCCCCTCACCTAACCTGAACCCACATCAGCTAGTTCCTGCCTCCAGGTCCTATGACTTTCAATGGCTCTCTCAATTGACAGTCCCCAACAAATGGTCTCTAAAGTCCCTGAGAGCCCTTCATCCAATCTAACCAAGGTATAAACGCTTCCATACCTCCAGCTTTCTGCAAGGCACCTCAAGATTCTGTGTGGACCTAGGCCATCTGTCGGGAGTTTCCAGGTGGCATCCCTCAAGTGGGTTCTCAAGATTCCTCCAGATACCACCCTACAGCAAGAGCTGTTTGTAGAATTCATTTCACAGCTGAGCTTCTGCTAACTCCCAGGCACAGCTGAGCCCTGGCTATGGCTACCAACACGGTTTCAGGGGCTTCAGCCCCAGATTTTTCATGTGGACAAACTTTTAGAGTCATAACCATGAGCCAGGCGCGGCACACACCTGTCATCCCAGCGACTCCGAAGGCTGAGGCAAGGGTTACATGTTGAAGTCAAAGGGCAGGAGGACAAACAGACTGAGAGACACAGAAAGAAGCAATCACAATCACCAGGTCTCATTAGATCAGTAAAGACTAAATATGGTTTTTGGCATCTCCATCTGGTGGATTGTCTCTGTTGCCTCTCTGACACATAGATATCAGAAAACACAGTGGTTTCCCTATCTGGGGGTCCTGCATCTGCAGATTCAAACAACCACGATAAAAAGTACTTTAAAAAATGGTGACTATACTAAATATAAACAGATTGCCCTTGACATTATTCCCTCAGCAATACAGAATAACAGCTGCTACGTAAAGCCACCTAGAGATGTAGAGTCTGTGAAGTAACAACTGTTTTGTAAAAGGACTCGAGCATCTGCAAATTGGTATACTGGGGGTACTGGATCCCGTCCCCAAAGATACTGAAACATCTGTATGAAGTATCTGAATACAGCAGTAAGATCTAGGAACGAAGAACACTGTATGCTTGTCAACCTGGTATCTAATTCCTGCCATATTTAGGAATAAAATAGTGCTCTGTGTGACTCAAACAGTTCTAAGGGAAGGGGAAAGTGGTATGATCCTCCCTGAGGGGAGTCCCCGGCCTCACTTATGCCAGTGCAGGTGAGCAGCAATGTCTGCACAGACTGCCCTCAGAGGACAGTACGACAGCTCAGTCTGTGTGCAGCTGCCGAACTGACCTGCCCAGGGCCAGCCTTCCTCGTTTCCCTGGGTCTCGTCCATTGTGACAGCATCCCTGCCTCTAAGCCCTAGAACATCCTGCACTGGAACAGGAATGGAAGGGAGCTCCTTCAAAGGCATGGGACATGAGTTCCCTGTAGCCAGCCTGATGCTGTGGCTGCCACCTCAAGGGGCGAATCTGACCAAGTACATCCTAGTTCCTTTAGAGGAATCTTCAGTTTAAGAGCGTGTTATAATCTCTGCCAACATGCTAAGACTTGAGCCTACCTTGCTGACACCTACTTTAGAAGAATCAAGGCACTTTGCCAAGCCTTCATACAACTACTTGAAAGCACCCGGTGGGTGGAGCTTCCCTTTTCAATGGCCCTGTCTTCAGGAGTGTTTTCTTAGTCTAGAAATGCAAGGACAGGACAGACAAAAACCCCCCTGGAACAAAAGGGGATTGGGAGCCCTGACAACATCTGTAATCTTATGGGCTCTGTAAGAATGAATTTCCCAAAAGCTCCCAATACCTCAGCTTCTGCCCCTGGTAAGAAGCATGGAGGTGTTAACTTTACAAACTATTCACTGTAACATAAACAGTACCCCACCTGGGGACAGCCAGACCTGACCCAAGCCAGCCCACACTCAACAATCCTTTGTCTGAAGCTATGTGGGTATGAGCAGATATAGTTGTTGCTAAGAGATGGGATCAGGGCTCCTCCCAAATTCATAAAGGCTTGATTCTGGTAAAAAGCCACATTTTGGAGGTTGGAAAAATGGCTCAGTTGGTAAAGTACCTGCTGTAAAAACATTAGGACTTGAGTTTGGATCCCCCAATAACCACATAAAAGGGAAACACTGGCAGTACACATACGTAATCCAGGTGCTAGGGGTGGCAGGAGAGACGGGTAGGTCCCTAGAACCCACTGCTGGCCAGTCTAGCCAAATCAATGAGTTTTAGGTTCAGTGAGAGACCCTATCTCAAAAAATAAGGTAGGAGGTGACCAACAAAAACAGTTGGCTTGGTCTCCAGATACACGGCAGTTCTGTGCACAAACCCATACGGGCGCATACACATACCACGCAAACAATAAACACATTTTTTTTGAGACAGGCCTCTGTTCTGGAACTCACTATGTAGACCACTCGGGCCTTCGGCTCACAGACATCTGCCTCCCAAGTGCTGGGATTAAAGGCATGCACCGCCGCTCCCAGCTCAGCACAAACTTTTGAAAACCATTTGGAGGAGCCTGTGGGCTCTGAACTAGGGTCCCACCTGCTTTACCCACCTGGCTTTGTCATCGTAGCAGCTAACTGTAGAGAACCCATTCCCTTCCCACACTTCCCATACTGTTTCCACGTGGACACATGGGATGTACGCAGTCCCGGCTACATGCCGTCTAACACATGGGGACCGCCCTAGAGCCCGGCAGCAGTGCTCGACTTCTTCTGAAAGTTTCTGTATGACTTTAAGTAGCAAAGCTAGCAAGCTGTGGTGCTGCGTTACTGAAATCCCAGCACTCAGGAGGCCGAAGCAAGAGGATCACTGAGAATCTGGGGTTAGCCTGGGCTTCCTAGTGAGCTCCTACTCAAAAACCAAGCAAAACCAGGGCTAGCAAGATGGCAAGTAAGGTCACCTGCTGCCAAACCTAAGGATCTGAGTTCAATTCCTAGGCCTTACGTGGTAATAGCAAGAACACACTTCAACAAGTTGTCCGCTGAGCTCCACACGTGTATGTGCCATACCACACGGCTTTTTGTTTTTGTTTTTCGACAGGGTTCCTCTGTTGTAACTCTGGCCGTCCTGGAACTCACTCTGTAGACCAGGCTGGCCTCGATCTCACAGAGATCCGCCTGCCTCTGCCTCCCGAGTGCTGGAATTAAAGGCATGCGCCATATGTATTTTTAATTTAAAAGTTTGTTAAGTAAATAAGAGGACAGAGCTACATCCAGGCGCTCTCTTAGCCTCCTAAGCAGGCTTTACAATGGGCTAAGTCTGAGGTCTGACACTCACGTGGGGCCAAATGCCTCCTGGCACAAAGGGCAGTTCAGCAACATAGGCGGGTTCTGCACAGGCACATGCTCTTGGGCGCTGGGAGTCGCACAGGAATCTGATGCAGGGGATCCTCCCGGGGATGGAGTGGGTGAGGCTCTGAGCCCATGAGACCCCTGGCAGGAGCTTCCAGAGCCACCAAGGGCAGGCGGAAAAGGCGTCCAGGGAAAAGTCTTAGACCCCACAGTGAAGGCCTCGGGAGGCACAATGGTCTCTGGGTCAGGCAGCGGCTCCTGGAAAACAGATGCTCGCGAGGTCACAGCCACCAACTCCATGAGCACCCCAGGGGCCTAGGAACCTTCTCCCAGGCCACCCCCCATCTGAACACACCTGGCTGGGGAGAGCAGGCGGCGGGGGCAACGGCTGACTGCCCAGGGTCGAGTCCGCGTTCCCGCTCAGGGTGCTGCGCAGCAGAGCCGCCCAGGGCTCACGGTTGCCGCTCTCCAGGAGATACCAGGGGCGGCAGTGAGGGGGCCTGGGGGGCGCAGGGGGTCAGCCCGGGCGGGGACTCAGCGTGGGGGCGGCGGAAGCGGCCGCGCCCGGCAGGGGCGGGGCGGGGCGGGGCTGGCGGTGGGTGCACGGCGGCGGGTGCACGTGTGCGAGCGCCCGGGCCCCGAGGCGGGGCACCGCGGCTCCCCCCGCATCCCGAGGCCCCGACCCCCCCGCATCCCGAGGCCCCGCGCCCCCCCCCCGCATCCCGAGGCCCCGCCCCCCCCGCATCCCGAGCGGGCCCCGCGCCCCCCCCCGCATCCCGAGCGGGCCCCGCGCCCCCCCCGCATCCCGAGCGGGCCCCGCGCCCCCCCCGCATCCCGAGCGGGCCCCGCGCCCCCCCCCCGCATCCCGAGGCCCCGCCCCCCCCCGCATCCCGAGCGGGCCCCGCGCCCCCCCCCGCATCCCGAGCGGGCCCCGCGCCCCCCCCCGCATCCCGAGGCGGGCCCCGCCCCCCCCCCCTCCCCCCCCGCCCTCCCCCCCCGCCCTCCCCCCCCGCCCCCCCCGCCCCCCCCCGCCCTCCCCGCCTCACCCGCCCCCCGCGGGCGGCCTCCGGCGGCTCAGCCTCCCCCGCAGCCTCTGCTCCTCCTCCATCCTTCTCCAAGAGCGTCCGGCGGAAGTGAGGCCTGCGACCCGCCCCGCCCTCCGACCCGGACCGCTCCGGCCTCGCTCTCCCGAGAGCCTGCTCCCCTTCGTGACCCTGGGACTCGCAGGCTCGGGGACCCCGCCCGCGGAGCGCACGGCCCGCCGGGTGCAGGCCGGGCCGCGTCCCTTCCGTTAGCGCGCGCGGAAGGCTGCCAGGCTCGCTCTGCAGCGCCACCTCCCGGCCGTGCTGGACGGGCCCTGCCTCAGTTTCCAGCTCTGCAGCCTTCCCAGGAGAGCTCACGGACAGGGCTTCCAGGTCCGGCCTCCCCGCCACGTTTTCGTGAGAGGAACTGGGTCTCTCCGCCGAAGAGGCAGCGGGGCCGCAAAGCCCAGGGGGCGACGGCCCAGCGCGGACGCCGGCTTCCCGCCCCGCGCACAAACCGCCCTGCAACCCTGCGGCCCGTCGCGTGGTGGCAGCAGACGCCCAGGCACCTCAGGAGACACGGTGGCGGCCGCTACTGGCTCTGTATTTCTCCACAGCCCCCAGGGGTCAGGGCTGTTCCAAAAGCCTGTCCTGCAGTCATCTGACTCCATGGCCCCTCTTCCCAAACCCTCCTCCCGTCGGAACCTTGCCTCCGGTTCCCAGGCGAAGTCATCCCCACTGTGTGTGGTCCAGCCTGGAAGTTGTGTCCAGGGCGAGGGTCTGGGCTTGGAGTCTAGACTGAGGTTGTCTTTTACCTCTGCCGACTTGAAGAGGATGAGCAAGTTTCATCCCCCAAGGATCCTGAAGCACACAGCAGGGTCTGTTCTGCCTTGAGGTGTTCTGGGGAGTCACCGTCTTGGGGACCTGCCTGTACTAGGTTGAAGAACTCAGAGTGATGGCCAAAGGTGCAGCCAAGGAGTTGCCTGTGCAGGAGCTGTCAGGGTGGGGTAGTTTCATTCTGTACTGTCAGGGGTGACCTAGGACTGGGCCAGCCAGGTCCGTGAAGAGCCTTCTGCAGGAGACCTTGAGGACTCTAGAAAGCCTGGCACCAACTCCCAAGCAGGAAGAAAACCTGAGAACAGACAGCACCAGCTCATCAACACCCTAAAACCAGAGCACAGGTGCCTTCCTGAGCTCTTCAGACTACCAGCGTCTCCCAGACTCCTCTTCTACAAAGCTCAGAGGCCTACACAGGTGCTAGAGCCAGTTGGCCCAAGAGGGTCAGGTGAGGCAAAGCCGGAGCCTGTGTTACCCAGGCAGACTTACCCAACAGCTGTGAGCTCCTGAAGACCGTCTCTCTTCAAGGACTCTGAGGCTAAGGAGGTGCATGCTCCTAGGGCACAGAGAAGACACCATTATCTTTTGGCCTCCACCACGCCAATGGACTTTTGGCTGTCAGAAGACAGGGGTACAGACCCCAGGATAGACCGTGCCAGCGGCAGAACACAGGACTCTCAAGCAAGTCTGAATGCTCTGGGACTTAGCTCATCACAGGTGGTCTCTCTTCCCTCACTGCCACTGGGGATAGGGCCAGGCCTGAGGCTTTGTGGCCTGCAGCCTGGACCCTTCCACAGAGACTGGAGTTGAGTGTCAGGAATTGTTATGAAGCTCTGTCTTCATCCTCCAGTTGACCGCTGTCCCTCCATCTTGAGGTCACCTGGAGTTACAGGACCCAGCCACTTCTTTTTCCTTTCCTTTCCTTTCTTTTTTTTAAAGGTTTTATTTTTCCTGAATCAGTGCTCTGCCTTCATGTGTTTGTGCCTCATATGTCTGGTACCCACCGAGGTCAGAAAGTCTTGGATCCCCTAGAACTGGAGTCATGGATGGTTGTGAGCCACCACGTGGGTGCTGGGAAATGAACTCAGTCTTTTCCAAGAGCAGCGGGTGCTCTTAACCACTAAGTCCTCTCTTTAGCCCCAATCCGACCATTTTTAGAACCTTGAGAAGTAGAAATAGGGGTGATGGGCGGTGCCAACAAGCCCGCCTTGCCAGCTGTGGGCACAGTATTCGCATCACAGGCTTTAAAAGTTTAAAAGTTTGGGGCCAGCCTGGTCTGCAGAGCGAGTTCCAGGACAGCCAGAGTTACAACAGAGGAACCCTGTCTCAGAAAAAAAAAAAAAAAAAAGTTGAATTTGGATGTGGTGGCATACACCTTTAATCCCAACACTTGGGAGGCAGAAGCAGAGGCAGAGGCAGGAGGATCTCTGTGAGTTCAAGGCCAGCCTTCTCTAGATAGTTTCAGGAGGACTTTGTAGAGAGACCTTGTCAAAAAAAAAAAAGAATTTGGGCTGGGTGATAGATGCTCAGTGGGTAAGGTGCTTGCTGGGAGATGCTCAGTGGGTAAGGCGCTTGCTGGGAGATGGGAGATGCTCAGTGGGTAAAGTGCTCACTGTGCAGGCGTGAGGACCTGAGCTCATGTAAGGTCTCATGTAAGGCCAGGCATGAGCAGCACACGTCTGTAATCCCAGTGTCCTCTGAGATGGGCAGCAGGGACAGGAGAATCCCCTGAAGCTATTGGGCCGGCTAGCCTTGTGTGCACAGTACAACAAGTGGACAATAAGGAGCAACGCAAAGCTGTCCTCCAGCCTCTGCACCGTGCTGTGAGTGCCCACCCTCACACCACAGAGGGGAGGGGATTTTTTAATTAATTTTTAAAAGGTTGAACTTGATGCTTGCGCTGCAGAAACAACTTCGTGTTGAGCCAAAATTCACATTTACAGAAGGGTAATTCAGCCCTTTGGAGGAGAACGTGGGTGAAGCAGAAAGTGTGTAGAGGCAATGAGGCCTCCTGCATCCATGACCTGCACTGCAGGTGACCCAGGGTCAGGTGACCCAGGCCTGCATCCATGAGCATCGCAGGTCAGGTGACTCAGGCAGGTGACTCCTGCATCCAGGAGCGCTGCAGGCTGGGCCACCTTTAGCTTTGTCTATCATTAGAGCATGTTTTCTCGGAGGAAGAGCCCAAGGCCACCCTCCAAAGCTAGTCTCAGAAACGAAGAGGGTCTTCCAGCAAGCTGTTTTCTCAGGTGGTGTTAACAGAGTCCTTACTCCCTCGCGGGGAAGGATGGTCCCAAGGATGGTCTGCCACCAACAGGGGCTGGTCAGGCGCTGGACTAGGTGAGCCCGTCCAGTCTGAAGCTGTTGGGGTAGTCCAAATCCTGCTTGGCTCCCTACATCAACTTGCCTTCTTGGAAACTGGGTTTGCCATTAATTTACCTAAAATGGGTCATGACAGCATCTGCCTGTGACCAAGAAAGATGCACAGGCCTCCAGTTTTCAAGCGGGACCTGTAGTAGGCAGGCACACCTGGACACATGCTCGTGGCGCTCAGAACAGCATGGCGTCTACATGGGGTGCCCCCAGCAATACTCACTGGCTGTAAGAGGATGTCCAAGAGGCCTGGGCTGCTTCTCTGCCTAAGTGGCATTCTGACACAGCCAGGCAGCGGACTGCATTCCCCACACCTACTGTCCTGTGTATGCCAAGCCGGCAAGGCTGCCTGGAGCCAGGCACGGCGGCATTTATGGGGTGTGGGAGTGCCAGGCAGACAGGCTGTATGAGACAGTTGCCTGGGAAACATCACAGGATCCGCCAGGCAGCAGAGTGGTTGTTCAGGCCCGCACATGGGGTGTGGGGGCAAGGGTGTACGGGGGAGGGGCAGGCTCAAACGTTGCAGCTCCCTTATGGTGCCCCCTCATGCCTCCAGTTGGGGAGTATGGTTAGGATCTGCACATGGTCAGCAGGCCAAAACCAAGAATGGGGCAACCTAACCCCAGAAGCCAAGAACACTGGGGGAGAGGGTACTGGGGGAAGAGACTCTGGCCCAGCCTTCTGGCCAACATTTCCACCTGGCCACTTCTGTCTGTTCACAGTAGTCCTTCTGACATTCAGTTTGCACACTCTCCCTGGCCCAGCTCATGTCCAGTCCAGGGCCTATGCCTCTGTTGGCCCTTTCCCAGGTTGCTAGCTCTTACAGCCCTCAGGCTCGGCCTCTCTGAAGCCTCCAGCCCTGCCCCAGCACATCTGTAGGGTAATTTCTAGAGGGCAGTCCTGTATACCGTGCCCCAGCTGTGTCCGGAGCTTCAGAGGAACTGCAGGGCTGCAGATATAGCAGACACAGCCACAGGGAGAGGGGAGGCAGAAAGGGGGAAACTTGGGGCTGCTCTTGTGGAGACAGTAAGTCAAGCAGAAACCAAGCTTTCCTGGTGTATGGAGTGAGTGGGAGCCCCAGGTGATTCCCCAGGGAGGCTGTGGTTTCCCAGCTCCCACAGAGTCAGCTTTGACCCGGATCCAACAGCATTTACAGGAAACTTGCTCACAGGAAGGTCCTTGACCCAGATGCTGGAGGTCCCTTCACTTTCTGGGCCCCACAGCCAGATGGGGTACAGGATTCCAGCAGCATCTAGAGTACATAAATTGTGGTTGGTGTTCATCACAGTATCGGTTCCAGGCAGTGCTCTGCTATGTTTTAACTTTTTGGTTTGGTATTTTTTGGTCCTTCTTCTCCCCTCACACTGCAGATAGAACCCACGGCATGCTAGTTGAGTGGTCTGTTGCTGAGCTGCGCGTGCGCGCACGCGCGCGCGCGCACGCACGCACACACACACACACACACACACACACACACCACCGTCTAGTTTGACTTTGAATGGCTCAGAGTCCTTCATATGGTACCGTGTGAACACCTGGACACTCCTTGGGCTGGAAAATCAAGCAGCTGGACCACCCAACTCTACACGAAGCTCAGGCTCCTGGGGTTACAAGGACAAGAGCAACTTTGTGGGCTTAACAGCACTTTGTAGAAGAGATCAGGACACAGCGAGCAGGGAATTGAGAAGGCGCTGCCTGGGGACTGTCTTATGTTTGCTCACCTGGAAGAGCTGTGTGCTATAGAAAGAAAAGACCTGAAAGGTATTTGGCTCAACTAGTTTGCATGTTCGTATGTGAGCTCTGTGTGTGTGTGTCTGTACATATGTGTGTGTATGGCTTCCATATGTGACTATGTACTTGTCAAGGTCAGAGGTCAGTTGTAGGAGTCATTCCTCAGCAGTTGTCCACCGTCTTTCTGAGACGATGGGACTGAGTTCACCAGTTATGCTAGGCTGTTGGCCAGTGATCCTAAGGACCCAGCTGTCTCTACTGTCCCAGTTCTGGGGTCACAAATGTGCTGTCTTTTTAGATGGGTTTGGGGGATCAGACTCAGTCCTTTTTTGCTCGTGCAGCAAGTGCTCTTTCGATTGAGCCATCTCTGCAGCCCAGTGGCCCCAGTTTTTATTTCCCCACCTTTGTGCTCCTTGTAGACTGTTTTGAGAAGCAAGCGTATTCAGGGCTGTCCCAGCAGACCTGAGCACGTTGACTCCCAGGGCCCTGATCCCAGACACGGTCCTGCATCCACTCAGCCACCCTCTTCCCTGGTGCCCAAGGAGGTGCCTCCTCCTCCCAGCTTACTCTCCACATGACACTCTGAAACCCCAGGACCAAGAGTATCAGGTCCATGTCCCCCCACTTCTGCGTAAAGTAGTTGTAGATAGGAAGCTTTGTTCCCTCTCCAGGGGCCTCCTGTGTGGGGCTATGCGACTAGCTGGCCAGGGACTGTGGGCAGCCCTCAGTGGATCATAGGGCTCCACTGGTGCCCCCTGTCTCCTCACAAGGCTTGGACACTTCCCCTTAGAGGTCAGCCTAAGATCACTAGGCCCTCAAGGGGCTGTCTGTCCACAGAGAGTTGCTCTGATTCTTGGCTGAATCTGTCAACCTACAAAACACTTGCTACCCACAGACAGCCCAGAGTGGAGTCACCTACACCTTGGAGGGCAGCAAGCAGCCACCTCATGTCCCTAATGGGACAGGGAACAGCCCCTCCCCCCTACTGCTTCCTTCTCTTTCGGTGGGCTGATCCTTGGCAAGGCCAGATCTCTGCACTGAAGCCAGTCTAGCTTGACTGAGACGTGACTGAGTCAGGAGCTCCTGGTAGCCATGGCCTAAGTAGATAACCCTTGTTTGTAGCCAGCTCCATTCAGCACAGCTTTCCTCTTTCGGGTCAACCGGGTGTAACCTGCCCACCCCTTCAGTGATGGTAGGCAGCCTGGGTACGAGCAGTCCCTTACTTTCCAGACCTGAAACTAGCCTGTGACCCAAGACTTTGCCTGGGGTAGAGGTAGGGGCAGTACCCTGATTCCTCAAAATGGCAACAAGTAACAGCCTGTATCTGGAGCCTGACCAGGCAGAACGTGCCAGGCTGGGGCGACTGCTACACTTATCTTTTTGAGCTACGACCTACCCTTGGAACTTCAGCCCTCATAGCAGCCATGTTCCCCTCTTCCAAAGAACCAGTTCCCCGCCACATCCAGCCTTGCAATGGAGAGGTACCCATTGACTGAGGGTACCTGAGGCCCAAGGCATTCACCAAATGTCGTAGAACACATGATAGTGACTGGCCAAGCTGGCTACAAAGCCAGGTCTTCCCAGCCTATTAGCTATGAGTGATATCGGGCAGGGTATCAGCAGTCAAGGATGAAGTAGTTCTCTCTAGCCCCCAAGGGTAGTAACCCTAGCCCTAACCCTAACCATCCTGGTAGATGCCGCCAAGGCGTTCTGACTAGTTGTAGGTCAACTTGACACAAGTTAGAGTCGTTTGAGAAGAGAGGGAACTGCAAACAAGAAAATGTCCCCACCTGAGAGACAACCAATGGGGATTATTTTAAAAATTGATCATTGAAGTGGGAGGGCCCAGCTCCTTGCAGGCAGGTCCGCCCCTGAGCTGGTGGTCCTGGACGCGATGAGAAGCAAGCCGGTGAGCAGTGTTCCTCCATGACTTCTGCTTCAGCTTTTGCCTCTGTGTTTCTGCCTTGAGTTTCTATTCTGATTTACCTGAATAAGGGACTATAAGCTGTAAAGTGAGATAAATCCTTTCTCTCCCTAAGTGGCTTTGGGACATGGTGTTTTATCATAGCAACAAAAACCCTAACTACAAGGCTAGGTAGCCTACATGGCTGAGTCCTGCCATCTGGACCCCTTATATGTTTTGTGAGCTGCCCCGCCCACCAAGTCGTGGAAGACCCCAGGTGCCTGGTGCCTGCTCTGGTGCCTGGCCACCCCTTGCTATCTCCCACAGACAGCCAAATTAAGCAATCTCAAATATTCACAGTCCACCGCCTCTGCAGCCGGGCCACAGGCTGGTGTCCTTCAGTGTCCCCATGCCTGGGTGCTTGGCATACCATTAATTCTGCCAGTGCTGTGCTCCCATGCTGGGTTCTGGCTGTAGCCTGCCACCCTGGCACATACTGAATGAACGGTGGAGACTGCCCTTGGCTCTCCTCTGTTCACTTCTTTGGAGAATCCGTGTTCCTTTCTAGGACATTCCTGAGGAACAATCAGATGCCCAAATAGTTTCTTTGTTCTACACAGTGATTCCACCTGCATACAGGAGGCCGGAACACCAGGAAAGAGTCCTAGGGCAAGTGAGCAGGGACTTAGAAGTCCTGCATACCCAGGGTGTCCTGCCTTCTCTAGGGTCTGCCCGCTACCCAGTGTGACCAGGAATTGATAGGCACTCAGCAAGTGTGGAAGGTCTACCTGCTGTCTTGTTTTACACCCCCCCTCAACCCTTTCTGGACCAACAACTGAAATGGCTTGGCGGAGCCATGCAGGGCGTGCACCAACGGAAAGAGGCACTGAGCAGCACAGGCTTGGCCAGCCTCTATCCGCCGGTCACCTGCTGGTGCTGCCTTCTGTTGGCTGGGCAGGTTTTGCACCCTAGTCAATCTCTCCTGCGACCTGCACTCATTCCCAGCCTTGGTCCATCTGGTGCCCCGTGCCTCCCACGCCTCTCCCCTCTCCAAGTAACTCCCATGCCCCACCCTTCCTCAACATCGCCATCCAGGCATACCCTCCTATGGAGCCCCATGGGCTTCAGCACACCCACTAGGGGCGTTCGCTGTACTGTAAGACCTCGCAGCTCTAATTTCCTTTAGGTCCAATGCCTGAGTCTGTCATTTCTTGCTCGGACACTTTTCAGTTAGAAGTGTTCCCAAGACACCTGCAGTAGAAACAGAAAGCATACGCAGGTCATATTAAATTTAGCATAGCTGCCTATGGAAAGGTAAAAGGAGGTAGGCAAAGTCAACATCAATTACGGTGTGCATGCTGGACATAATACCTGATATGGAAGCAGCTCATACAAGTTATGAGGCTGTTCTTGTGCATGCTTTTTTTCACCTTAAGTTTTGAGAATACAGTGTGTTTTGCATGTAGAGTGAAACTCACGTTGGCCTGGACATAGTCAAGAGCTTAATGGTCAGGGTTGGCTAAGTAGTAGCCTACAGGAAGACCAATGCTCTTTACAACCCAGAAAGGTGAGGGGGTCCCATCTGGGTGCAAACGGTCTTCTGTGTGGGCTCATTCTGCTACGTGGATGCTGTGAGGTCTGGCAGGTGTCTCTCTGTCCCCAGAAGTGCCACATTAATGTGTCGAGGACTCTGTTCAGGGCCACAGAAGCCCTAGGTCTGCAGCCCACCTCCCCTAGGCTCTGGTCCTCTGTGTGTGTGTGTGGTGTGATGGTGGTGGCTGATTTTCCCCTTGAGAAATAAAGTGCAAAGGAGGGAGAAGGGCACTGGGAGACCCTATCCTGAGGACCTGTGAAACCCTGCCCTGCCCCAATCAGAAGCATCCTTTGAGGGGAAAGGCCTTGTTTGTCCAGCTCTTTTTGAGGCCAGGGAAGTTCTGCTTTCATGAGTTGGAAATCTGTGACTGAGGTGCATCCATTCCAGACTGTGGAGTTGAAGACAGAGCAGTTCGACTTTCAGGAACAAACTGTTGCAGAGGGCAGATACCAGGAGTGGTAAAGGAGTCACACTGAGGCTCTGCACGTGCCCCAGAGTGTCTGTCCCCCGCCTGGGTAAAGACACCATGTCGATTCCGATGATGTACCCAATGGCCACTGATGCACCACACACAGTACCAAAGATTGGAGGGCAGCCGTTGTTTTCCCTGTGAAAGTACATATCGGTGAAAAAATATCGCTCAGAACAGGCTTGCGAAACTCTGGAATAGAGGTCAGTATGTGAGAATGGGGCGGGATGGGGCGAAACCTTGAGGTTCTTAGGCTGCCAGAACTGGGGTCTGGCGGTCCAGGCCCAAGAAGTATAGAAACCCAGGGCAGCCTGTCCTGGGCTTTTGGGGAAGGGCCTCCAGCATTAGAGTCTTGTGGAGCCTTGAAATGGTTTGAAATGGTACAGGCCTCTTTCCTCCTCTGAAAAGGCACCCCAATGCCAGGAACGAGCTCCTGATTCCTCTGGGACTTTGGCTGGAGTCAGAAAAGCTTGGCACTCCTGACCGTTCCTGTGATGGCAGCCTGACCTCAGACTCTCACTGGTCTTCTGTGTTTGGGGGACACAGGTGCCAGGCAGGTGCCAGAGACCTTAGTACAGCAGATTTCCCCCAGGAATACCCATACTGCTTCCTGTGGTAAGAGGAGCCTATGGCCTTGTACAGCCCAGGTCTGTGGTAGTCAACCCTGAAAGTTCTGGCCCTGCACGGCAGCCTGTGTGGAGAAAGCCTGTCCCAGCTCTAGTCTCACCCTCCCTAACTGCCCACAGGCCGGATGGAAACTCATCCTCGCTCTGGCCTCATGGATTTTTCCAGCCTTGAGTTCAGGCCTCAGAGTTACAGGCAGGGGTGTGTGGAGGTGGTGGTGGTGATGTGGTGGTGGTGATGTGGGGGTGGGGGGTAGGAGGTGGGGGTGGTATGGTGGGGGGGTGGGAGGTGGGGGGTGGAGGTAGGTGGGGGGGAAGGGAGGAGGGTGATGGGAGGGAGTTCTAAAGGCTGGGGGTAGTAGGGTGGTGGTAGTGGGGGTGAAGGGTGGGGGTGTGATGGTAGGGGTGTGATGGTGGGGGGAGGGGGAGGGTGGTAGGGTTGGGGGGAGGGTGGTGGTGGTGGTGGTGGTGGTGGTGGTGGTGTTCTTTGCCCAGAACCAGCTTCTCAGACTTCTCTTTAATCTACGGTGGTTTCTGCAGGGGAAACTAAGGCTTGGTAGACTCTGCCACACGTCCAGTGTGTATCTAACCACTAGTTGGCCTCAGAGTTCCCACTCCTGAGGTAATGTGATCCTGTGGCCCTGGGCCCTTGGCTACCCTCAGACCGCAGCCCTGAGCTTCCTGGCCCGAGTCGTGCACGGAACCCTGTCTCTATGCCCTGATTCCTGCCTTCCTTTCTTCCTCTCAACTTTGTCCTCTCTTTATGCCTCTCCCTCCCTTCTCTCCTGGCAAGCAGATTGCAATCCAAACTTGTTATTAACTTCTCCCCTGCAGTTGTCCGAGGCCTTCCAAGTTAAATATTACTCATGGAGAGGGAGCCTGCTGGGCAGCACTCAGCCTGGAAGGGGAGTCGTCTCTGAAAGGTGCTGGGTGGAGGCACATGCCAGTCCCGAAGCCTCAGAGACCCTGCAACTGTTGGTTGTGAGGCCGGGGGCACCCTGAACCAGGGTCCACACCTGGGCTCTCCAGCCTCAGCCCCACCCCCTGAATTGCTATGGTGCCTGTTTGCTTAACCCCCACTCTCGTTTCTGCAGATCCTGCAGGCTGGAGGGCAGTGGTTCCATGGGCAAGGTAGGAGGAGCTAGCCCGGGGCCCAGAGGGGTTTGAGCTGGCCAGATGAAGTCCTTCCCCTTAGCTGCCCGTTCTAGTCCTATGCCAGGCTAGGGACGGAGCCGGGAACAAAATGTTCAGGAAAAACAGCCCTGTCCACCCCACATAATTTCCCCATTACCCTTTGGTTTTCCTAACAGGGAAGTAGACACATGGAGATGTGTTGGTTCAATACCTGTGAAGCCCCAGTAACTAGGAGACATGACCTGTTTCCCACTCTCTCCACTCAACCTGTCCACTAAGACTGTGGCCTTGGGGGTGTAGTCCAATATAGCGTCCACTCAGGCCCAGGTCTCCCAGGGAGTAAAACTACTCACACTTTCTCCCGTTCCTCTACATGAGCCACACAGGGACCGAATCCTGCCCCAGAGCCTGTGTCTGCTATCCTCCTACCCAGAATGTTCAGGGCCTGTGTCTGCTATCCTCCTACCCAGAATGCTCAGGGCCTATGTGTCTGCTATCCTCCTACCCAGAACGCTCACTCTTCACCCATTTTGGAGTGTTGGTCAGATGAACCTAGGAGTGAGCCTTCCACTCTGGACACATCACCCAGCCCTTCTCCTGATTCCACATTCTGGCCTGGCCTAAGGTCTACCCCAAGAATCAACATCCCTTCAAGACCATGACGCAGGTAGAATACAACAGGCTGACCAGTACTTGGACTGAGGTCTCCCATTAGGCCGTTGTGTACCTAGGGTACGAGAGAAGATCTGGACAGGGCAGTATGGTCCAGGAGGCCTTGCATAAAAGCCCCAAGATGAAGGGGTTCCCACATGGCTGATGAAGTATGGGTCTCTATGTCATCCTGGAAGCTGCTTGTCTGATGTGAAGCCTCCCTGCTCTGCTCAGCACTCCCCAGCAACCTTTGGCCTTCTTCCTGCCTGATGTCCAGATGGAGCTTGGAGTGGGCACTCTATCAGGCAAGCCGCATCCTCTTCCTCACCGTAGGCGCCTGGCCTGGATACCCAGACTCTCTCCCGCTCTCTAAACCTGTCTCGAGGCCTTTTCCCTGCACTTCACCTTGGATACAGCCTTAGAACAGAGCGCCAGGCTGACTAGAAGACCCACTAACTGAACAGTCTGAACACCTGGTTGGTGACTAGGTCTGTGTGGGGCTCTGGAGACAGCCACCCGCCTGCCTGCCTCCTGCCCAGACCTGTGGTAGTGCCTGCCGATGTCAGATGGAGGCGAGTTGGGACTTCATACCTGGAATCGAGCAGGAGGGCAGGAATGTGAGCCTAGAAACCATTTTCTTTCAGTCCCTTGCTGGCTCTTTGAGGATTGTCTTTTCCTATTAGGGTGCAGCAGGACAGAGTGGGACCCCACACTAGGGCTGCAACCCTGAGACCCTTATGTTGGCAGCTTTTCTACTTGACCCCTGACCCCTGATTTGGGTGATAAAGATGGGTAGAGGTCAGCCAGAACCCTGCAGGCCATGGAAGAGCAAGCCCTGCTTTGGAGAACGGAGACCTGCCTGGAGTGATTGGGGCTCTTTGAGAAAGCCCTCATGTAGAGCCTTGAAGCCAGCCTGTTCACTCTGTCAGGGGAATTTAAGACTTTTATCATCATCATTATTATTATTGTTATATATTTTTGAGACATGACTTCTAACTCACTATCCAGCCAAAGAAGACCTTGGCTTCTGATCTTGCCTCGCCCTCTGACAGCTGTGATTACGGGTTTGTGCCACCAAGCCCACTTCATAAGGTGCTGGGGATCAAATCCCCGCTCCGTGGGAAGGCAAGCACTGTACTACACATCCACAGCCCGCAGACACAGGAAGACCTCTCAGTTCTTTCAGTAAATGTCTGAGCTCTAGTAAGGCATGATGTTCTCTACAGGGACCATAGACGGCAGGGGGTATACCTTCCTACCCCATCTTGATCAGTGTCCCCGTTCTCAGTTTGGGCTGAGGGAGCCCCAGCTGGGGAAAAGGTGGCCCCTGACAGAGGCAGGCTGACTGCAGGGGACCTGGGCTGTGGGGAGGGATGTAACCATATCTGCAGCCTGTCCAGGACCTAGGGGTGGGATGGGTCCCTGCAGGGTGACCTGTTTTCAGCCTCACTTGAGGGGGTTGGATGCATATGGACGTCGTCGCTGCAAGCTCCTGGCAGGCCGGCTGCTAGGCAGTTTCCCACTCCAGCTTCCCACAAGTCTGTGGGCTCCACAGCCCCCTGCTGAGGTAGCTGCCTCTCTTGGGAACTGGCTTCTGATGCAGGGGCCATGGGGAGCTTCTCAGGCCAGACAGACTGGAGGCTGGCGCCGGCCAGCCCCTTCCTCTCCAGCCACTAGGGCCTGCGGCAGCTCCGTAGAGCAGGGCAGCCGGCGTGGCAGAGAGCCCAGAGTGGGAGGGCGGCTGCTTCTGGGTCACCTCCCCTGGGCCGGTGCCCTCTGCCAAGGGGCTCTGGCAGAACCACTCCGAGGGGCATGGAGACGGATGGATGCTTTCCCCCAGGGCCCCAACTGCTGGGCCAGCAGGAAGCAGAGAGGTCCAGCCGGGGCCCACAGACTGTGGAGTCTTGGCTCGGGGCGGCTCTGAGGGGGCACAGGACGGGGCCCAGGGAAGCCTCGCAGCCCCTGGGCCTCAGGCAGCAGCGCCCAGAGGCCTGGGCGGCAGGAAAGGGAAAGGTGACGTCATTGCCGCCTGGAATCCGCTGTTTGGAGGCGTCGCCATGGAGACCGGAAGGCTCAGGGTGGGTAAAAATAGCAAACCCAAGAGGGTGTAAGTTCCAAGAATTAGAGTCTGAAAAGAGAGAGGAATACATGTTCTTGCTGCTCACGAGGACAGAGACTCCATCCTGGAGACGAGCGAGAAGGGGCCATGGCGCTTCCAGGACACCGCTAGCCCGGGCTTGTGATCTCAGGGTCCCTGGTACTATCAGGAGACTGTCCCCACTCAGGGTATGAGACAGGCTCCCAACAGGGGACATCTGCAGGCATATGGCTTTTGCTGTGGCATAGAAAGTTGTTCCACTGGGGTGTCCCTTCCTCAGAAAGGGGAAGTGGCCCGCCCGCTGGAGGAGATCAGCTTCCTGCTCCTTCGGGCTGAACTCTGGCCTCAGGCAGACTCTGCAAGGTGGGAGGTACAGAGAGAGTTTTTGGCTTGGGCCCAGGTACACTCTTCCTGCCCTGATGCCCCAAGGAAAGGTGGCTACCAGAGAAAAACACCCCCTTCCTTGCGGGACCCAGGATTTCTCTCTGGAACAGGCTGGGAGAGGGCCCCGCACTCAGAATAGACGGCGTATACTGTTTGCATGTCTCTGCAGCTGTGCTCCCCATTCCCGGGAACCTCACAGGTTCCCTCAAGTCCCAGGCCACAGAATGCAGCAGGGGGTGGAGGGGCCAGGGCCTTGCTCCCCAGGGTGCTGTGTGCAGCCAGGGAGGATTGAGGATTCACTGCATCTCTGGGCTGGGCCACAGGAATCTGCGTGTAGACTTAGCACCTGAGGGCTCCTCCCCCAGCAGGCACTTTAGAGTCCCAAAGGAACCTATGTCCTGGCCAAAGTAGAATCTAGTTGCTGTGTAGATAACACGGAGCGGGCCCCAGGACACTTAGGTGCCTGCAGATGGACCAAGAGCCTTCCTGGAGGAGTGGCTGTCTGCCTTGGTAGTCTGGAGAGCTGCTTCCTTCCCTTTCCCCTCCCTCCTTCACTCCTACTTCCCTCTCCCCTCCTCCCTCCTTCCTTCCTTCTGCATATCTGTCCTGGGCTCCCTGGGTGCCGTGTTGGGCATCTGGGCTCATGTACCCCTCTGTTGGAAACACTATTGTTTTCTGGTGGTGGGGGCCCCTTAGGCAGGAGTAGGGGCAGCCCCTTCCCTGAACAGGGTCTGTCCTTTCATGCCCAGACCTCCCTTGGCTTGGCAGTTAGTGGTTGAGGAGGGTAAATGGAGCCCCACGAAGGGGGAGCTGTTCCCCCAAGAAATAGCTCGAATGCCTTATGTAATGCGTGAGCTCACTGCAAGGGCCTGCCAGAAATGACGGCACAGAGGGCGGGCTGGCAGGAGGGGGCCTGCTCAGGAACCAAGTGTGGCTCAGATTTACGAGGAGGCCCTGCTTCCAGGAGAGAGAGAGGCCTGGGGCCTGTACAGGGGAGGAGGATACTGCCCCAGCCCAGGGGTGCAAGGGCAGTAGGGATACAGTCTGGGTTCTTATGGGGGCAGGAAGGGGCCCCATGGCTTGAATGGGTGGGGGGAGGTGCTGGGATTGTGGCTGGCCTGGGATGTAGGGTGTGTCAGGTGGCTGTGCTGGTCAATCACCAAGCAGCCACAGACCCAAGTGCACCCTGCTGCCCTTACCAGCCTGGTGCCAGAAGGACCATGATTCAGAGGAAAGGGCCCTTCCTAACTTACCCAGGACCCTCCCTGGAGAAGCTCTGGAGGGTGTGGAGGGGTAGCAGGCAGGGCTCTTTCCTAGAGCCCCAGCTAACTACCCTCTGCCTCCTGACCCTCTACCCACAGGATCCTGAACCAGGGCATATGCTTGCTCTAAGAGTAGCTCTGACGGGACTGGATTCCAAGACCTACAGCTGCCTACCGCACCTTTCCTCACTACAGCATTTCAGCCCCACCTGGGCACCTCTGTCTCTGGGGCGTGCGCCTTCTCCTATAGCAGGCCTAAACCCAGATGAACACCAGGATGAGGACAGGGAAGCATCTTGGTGATCATCTTCTGAAGGGATTTTAGGGCTCAAGATGAGGGGTGCTTCAAGGCTACACTGGGGGCCACTGGTGCTTCCTTGGGACCAGGGTGACCAGTCGGCTTAGCCACACAGGAGTCTTCTCCCAGAGCAACTTCTGCTGGGACACTGAACTACTCCCTAGACTGTAGTGAAAAGCCTCCTGACTGCTCACACCCAGGAAAGCCAGCAGACCCCGACAGAGTGAGGGCATTCTAGTCATGAAGGACCTGGGTCACCAGCCTGAAGTTACACGTAAAGAGGCTGAGTCTTGAGATGTAGGCAGCCCCTGGGTAGGAGAGTCTTAGGCCCTGCTTTATAGGCCTGAAGGAGGAGAGTGGAAAGGGGTTGGCGCTGCCTTAAGAGCTCAGCATGGGACTGACCCACTAAGGGGAAAGCAAGGAGGAGGAGAGGAAGGGGCTGGGGCTCTCCTGAGGGCTTGGCCTGGGTCTGAAGGCTGGAATCCCTCTACATAAGAGGAAGATAGATCTTAGGTCCTTGCCTGATTGCTGGGAGGCACAACAGGTATGACTGGTGGGTAGGAGTCTGCTGAGGGGATCCTCAAGTGCCTTGGGGTCTGGCCCTGAGAATGTGCCCTGCCCTGCACTCTCCTGGTGATGCTGTATGACCCCTGTAAGCACAACTTGCCTTGATCTCCCAGCCCCTCACCAGTCAGCGTCTTCGAATGCTCAGTGTGCTGAATAGACACTGACGCCACCCTTTGAGCCTCAAGGTGAAATGAGTCTGGCACCAGGGCTCCTGATCTTGTGGCACATGAAGTACTATTGTTATTCCCAACAACGTCACAGCGCTGCCCTGGAAGAGGCATTGAGAATGAACTCTTGAAGGAGCGAGCTAAACCTTTCTGTGACAAGGGCGGTGCCACTGTTGCCCGTGT
Source organism: Cricetomys ansorgei (assembly GCA_026225945.1). Lineage (NCBI taxonomy): Eukaryota > Metazoa > Chordata > Mammalia > Rodentia > Nesomyidae > Cricetomys > Cricetomys ansorgei. The sequence goes on from JAMJFZ010000484.1 coordinate 961,221, forward strand.
GCCAGGCAAAGGGGCAGCAAAGGGAGCTCACAGTGTGACAGGGATGCAGGGATGCTGCCGGGATCCCTGCCCCCTCTTCCCCGCAGCCCCTGGGTCCTCAGACCTCATGATTTACACATGATCCTTTTAGCCACCCAGGACCATAGCTTTAGCCTTGGGGCTCAGGCCTGGCAGAATGCTGCAGGCCATGGGCATGAGGCGGCTCCACTGTGATCAGCACAGTGTGGCTGGTGCCTAAGGCGGGCTATTGCCAGCAAGGTGCACATTCCAGAGCAGCACAGCATGCTTCGGGAGACAGGGACCAGGAGGCGTTGGTGGGGCTGTAAGGTCGGATGTCCATACAGGCTTTCCACCGGACTCAGTGCAGCTCCTCCAGCCCAGCCTTTGCTGGAATGCCCTGCTGGTTGTCCACAGGCTTTGGACATTTATCAGCTCCAGACCCCAAGCGGCTCAGGATGGGAGCCCTCTGTACAGCCTGCCGCTGTACCCTCGGCTTTAGAACTATTTATTGGGCAAATGGGGTTGGGTAGGGGTCTTCCAGAAGAGAAGGGTCCGGGAGCTCACCCTGTCTCCCCAGCCTGGGTCCTAGATCATTGGGCTCCTGAGCTTGGCCATTGGCCTGCGCTGGGCCTCAGAGGCTGGTCACTCCATGGTTGCCAATATAGGCAAACAGGCACACCTGTCTGTTACAGAAAAGAGGCCCCATTTTTCTTTCTTCCCACCTGTGGGATGTCAAGGGTCAGAGGCTGCTGAAGGGCGCTGCTGCAAGTGGGAGGGAGCAGGAGCTGGGCCGGCGCTGACGACCACTAGGCGTAGTCAGCAGGCTAGCCCCTGCTGCAGTATGCTGGGCTCACCCTCTAGTTCCCACACTACAGGATAACCCGTAGGTGCAACCCCAGGACTATCCTTCTGTTCTCACTTCCTGTGTGCTGGAGGCAGGTCAGGACTGACTGTGGGATGCTGGGACCACCAAATGACCCCAAGCATGCTCTGGCTCCAGGACCATCCCAGAGGAGGCAGGCGTATACCTAAGACCACCCAGAACAAGAGACTGTATGTGATGCGGTTGACCCTACAGAAATTCCCATTGTGGGGGAAGTTCCCCCTGGTCAGAATGGTCTAGAAAGAAACAACAGAGAAGATCAACAAAACCAAAAGCATCTTCTTTAGGAAACTAGGAAATACAAGTTTCCACAAAGAAGAAAATTTAAAATACCTATGGCTCCTTCACTCTGTAAAACCCACCTTCTTGGTTTGTGTGTGTGTGTGTGAAATGAAAGCTGAAGACTTCTAAGTACCAAGCATGCACACACAGTAATAATAAAATTATTATATATTTTTAGAAGCCCCCGTAGTCAGGATAGTCTCAAGATGTACTATAAGCTTCTCTTAGGCCTTCCTCCTGTGCCTTCCAAACAGTTTACTCCTCCTATTTTTTGCTATATTTTGACTTACTACTTACTCTCTGTGTTTCTAAATTAAGGTCTCTCTCTGTCCTGAGTCTAGCAGGTAAGACACGGTAAGAGGTAGCCAAGGATACTAAGGGTCCTTTCTCCTTTCTCTTCCCAAATGAGCAATTTTGTAATTTCTTGTTAAGTCATCTACACCTTTGCAGCTACGTAAATATTATTCTCTGCTGAGCCAAGTAGGAAACTCCGCTTGAATTTGTCCCTTTGTTTTTCTTGAAGTTAGTATTTGCTTTGCTCTCTGGATCCAAGGTAATCTCTTTTATGTTTTCCAACAAGCTCTCTACCTAGTTTGAGCCAATTAAAGGCATCTGTTTGGTTCTGTATTTTCTTGGATCCTTCGATCCTCTGTATCAATCCGAGCTGCTTGTCCTCACAGACTGGACACCCTCTACTTAGCGGACAAAAGCCCAGTCCCAGTTATTGTTCAGAACGAACACTTGACCTCAACTCTGTCCCATACTGGTCTTAATCCCTGGTCCTCAATGCATGGGACTCCTGTTGACTGTCTGCCCTTCAGTCTTATAACTGGCTCAAGTGAGTGCAGTACTTATTTGCAGTGCCTCTCCTTGCACGTTTTTGCAGAATGTTTAAACGGCACTTTTTTATGGTATATATTTTTGTATTTGTGCTTAGACTGAGAAGGGGACCTTGTACTGTCTTGGCTGAGCTGTCCACAGCTGGTGTCCTGTCTGTTCCCACAGGGCTGCATAAGAGGACTTTCTCGAGCCTCTCTAGACTGTTTTGTAGTTCACACTCGGCAGACACGAATGGAGAACTCAGCCTGCCTCACCTAACTTTTTTTTTTTTTGAGACAGGGTTTCTTGTCACTCTGGCTGTCCTGGAACTCACTCTGTAGACCAGGCTGGCCTTGAACTCACAGAGATCCGCCTGCCTCTGCCTCCTGAGTGCTGGGCTCGAAGGTGCGTGCCAGCACCGCCTGGCCTGATCAACATGACTGAACTGAAAAGTTTGTGTTTTGACACAATCTCAGATTTACAGAAATGCTTAAGAGTAACAGAGGAGTTCATCACCCTGACGGTCAGTGGGGCTAACATGGCGTTCTGCCCCATGGACAATTTTTTGTAATACTCTAACAGGGCCATTCGAAACAGGTCATGTTGGTACTGAGACTCAATCGAGGACTCCCTGGTTGTCCCAGTAATGTCTTTTGTTGTGACAAGGTAGATCAGCCTGTTCAGGAGCACGTTAGACTGAAATGTCACCGTCTCTCTGTCCTTGTTAGCCTTCAACATGTCTGGCCTTTCCCTGCCTGTGGTGGCCCCGATACCTATGAAGGCTCCTGATGATGCCTTCTGGGCAAAGTCCCCACATCTGTATTTGAGGTTTCGTCACTGAGGACCTGTCGTAGATGTAGGCTGTGGGTCTTTGGAGACATGTGGCAGAAATGGCTGCAGGTCTGTTCACACTTATGTTGATGAAATAGGAATTTCTTGAATCCTGTTACTGGTGGCTCAAAGTAGCAGCTTCTAGAATCTCTACTGAGAAATTATTCTTTCCCTTTGTAACAAGCAGTTCTTTTGGGAAAATACTTTTAGATAAGCAAATAGCTCTCATCTAGCCTTTAACTATTATATTTTAGTAAATATTAAAATGTGTATGAAGTTGTGGTTTCTTATCTTAGTCTGTGATTACTACTGATCCCTGTCCAATCTGGCCGAGGGGAGCTCCCGCAAAGCCCTTCTGTGTCCCCTGCTTGTGAATTTCATTCTTGGAGGTCTTTCCCCTTGCTTGTCCCAGACTCACCTGATCCTCAGGTGTTTCTCTCCAGGCTCTGGGTCTTTTCAGGAGAATGGAATGTAAAAGCCAAGGCTGGCGCCTTGCATGGCTCACTGATGCTCAGAGTCCCTCTTCCGGTGGACAAAGCATGGAGTACGCCCACGTTTGTGCAGACACGTGCTTATGTTTCCGCTCTGTTTATGGGTGTGATGAGAGGTCACACAGCATCACTGATCCCAACCGCACACAGTCCCTTCCCTCCTTGCTCTGTATGATCGTTAATTTTTAAGTTAGCGTACGTACGAAGTAATGAGGTTCACTACGGCGTTTTCATGTGTGGATCATTGTCCTTTGTTCCCACTCATCCCCCCTCCTCACTGCCCTCTGCCACTCTCCTCTGCCTCCTCCTATTAACCCTCTGCTTTCCCCAGGTAGCCCCCACTTCTTCCATCTCACGTATTGTGTGGGGGGGTACACACACACACGCGTGTGGGAATACATGCACACGAGTGGACATACATCTGTCAGTATGTATGTTTATTAGTGCGAGTGTGCACTGCTAGAACACCCGAGTACCATCGGGGAGGACAGGTTAAATGACAGTGTGGAGTCCGTGAGACCCCGAGGATCAAACCGATTGTCAAGCTCAGTGGCAAGTGCCTTCATCCGCTTTGCCAGCTTCCAACAAGCCCTGGGGCTCCTCCTCCTGTCTCCGTGTCCCCAGCACTGGGATTACAGGTGTGTACTACCATGGCTGGCTTTCTTACCTGAGGAGTAAGGATCCTAACTCAGGTTCTCCAGTTATGTAGCAGGTTCCTTATAACTGAGCCACTTCCCCAGCATCCCTGATTCCGCTGAGAATAACACCTACTTCCGAATACTGCGTTCTCAGTACAGAATTGGCCGGGCACGCCCCTCAACCTTGGGTCTCTGTCCCTGGGTGGCTATCCCACCCAGGCTCTAAATTCCTTGCAGGTGAGGATTCTGCTGCTGATGTCTACTGGGTCAAAAGCTTTCCCTCATAGTCCCTGGGGTCTGGCTCCTCTTTCTTCCCTTACATCCTTGGACCCACCTGTGCTTTCTGGAGCGGCCTTCTAAACAAATGAGTTACACTCAAGTACGTCTAAGCGTCTGTTTTTAGGGGAGCCTAAACTAGACAGAAGTCTTTCACCCTTGTTACTAATCTTCTTCACACTGAATGATTTTGTTTGTTTGTTTTGAGACAGAATCTTACTCTGTAGCCCCTATGCTGAATCCCAGTAAACCAGACCGTCTTCAACTCTCAAGTTCCCGACTGCTAGGGTTACACAGATGAGTCACCGCACCTGGTCACCCTCAAGGCTGTGAAACAGTAACAATTTATAATGGCAGTCTACGCCTGGGTGATACAGATCTTTCCTCATCCCAAGGAGGGGTGGTGGGTTCAGGGTGGAGAGCTTTGCCCTGTCCTGAAGATCTAGGTTCTGGGTGGGAAGGTGTCTACGGAGCTGTTAGCCTGGCTCTGACAGAGCATTCCTTCCGGTGGGGCTCTCTCTGATCTGGAAGCTGTTAGCCAGTTTCCAAGCTGCTTTCTTCTTACTCCCAGGAATCCATCCCCTAGGAAGCCTTCTCTGTCTAAAGCCAGTCCTGCCCTCATCTCTTGCTCCTCAGGCCCCCATGAGTTTGCTTCTGTCTGGGCAAAGACTGTCACTCCATTGTTATCTCTCACACAATAATGGCAGCCACACAGGTCAGAACTTGGTCTCCCTCCCCCTAGTCCCAGACCCTATCTGACAATTGCACACCGGTATGGCAACTTTCAGGCAGTGCCTGGAAAGCTCCCTGCCTCTGCCTGCATGCTGGAGGTCCTCTAGGCAGGTGTCAAGCCTCCTGCCCTTCACCCAAGATGGCTGTGCCTGTAGCCTAGATGCATATGGTGGTCTGGCCCAAAGCATGACTGTGTAATGGGTCACAACAGCTGTGGGTGCGGTGGAAGGAAGAAAGCCAACAGGTGGAAAACCTCCACTGGGTTCAGGGAGAGCATGGGGCCCTGTTAGCTCTGTCTGTCGCAGCTGCCCCGACCCTGTGGGTTGGGCTGCTTCAGAAACTCCATCGTCTTGTGCAGAGGGGAAGACTTTGAGTCCACTGAAGTTGGAAGCCACAGAAGCCAGCCTGAGGGCCTCCTTGCTTCCTAGGGTTCTTTGCCTTCTAAGGACGAGTACCTTTACACTGCACCTGGCCAAGGCTGCTTCACTGAATTCTGCACCTGGGGGCCATGCTAACCCCTGGCTTGGGCCTTGCATTGAGATAGTCACAGGATGTGTGTAGCATCTCTGAGAGCACTGGCCATCCATGGGCCTCACTGTGATCCAGAGCATCACGCCCTTGCTTTGTGTTTTCCCTTGGAGATGAATCTTACTATGTAGACCAGGCTAGACTGGAACTCACGGAGATCTGCCTGCCTCTGCCTCCCCAGTGCTGTGATTAAAGGTGTGCTTCATCACCTACAGCTCATTCAAGGGTCATCTAAGACACCTTCTTTGGATTGTAATTTGACTGAATTTTATGGAATACCGTCTCATGCAGGGAATTAATTCCCTCAAGTGTAAGATTAATTTGTATGGGGTCTTTATGTAGGTAGACAAAGCTATCTCCAGGAATGCAACTAAGTGTCTCTCTCTTTTTAAGTACTCTCTTAAGGAAATAATCAGCTGTCTTAAAAAAAACTTTTACTACACTGAAAGTTTTCGAGTCGGTGGGAGGCTCGACCCAGGGCAGGTGTGGAAGTCAGCAGACAAGTCATGGGAGCTGTTTTTCTCTTTCTGCTTCTCAGGTTGTCAGGATTGGGGGCGACCTTCCCAAGATGCCCGGCCATCTTGACAACCCCTTACCAGCTGTCTTATGTATTGACAGGGGCGACAACTGGAAGTGGGAACTCTCCATTATGAATGGCGCCCAAATTGCGCTAACAAGGAAGGATGGTCTTCTGGGTACCCGGGGCAAGCACAGGGAACTGGGAGTGGACTGTGTCTCCATGTTGGAAACAATCCAGTTTTCAGACAGGGAACCCTGCACTTTGGATATCAAACCCTTCCCTGAGGTAGGAGGGGCAGCTGAGGCTTACACAGAGATGCCTAGGCAGCCCCAAGGAAGCAGCTGTGTCTAGGAGCATTGGCTGTGCTTGCTCAGGTCTTACCCAGGAGATAAAACAGGTCCCACGCTGAAGATAACCCAGGCTGCCCTGGGTTTGGCCCTCTCCCTTTCACCAATCAGGAAAGGTCCGTGCCCACGGCAGTTTGAGATCCTGGTTCCCACCTCTTGATTTAGACTGTCCTCCGGGCTCTGATTTGAATCCCTGTGCCAGACCGTGTGCTGTATGTTACGTACTTTGGTGTCACCCTGCTTTGATCCCATTGTACAGACAGTACATGGAGGGGCAGGCAGTGGTGTCTCATTCTGGCCGTAAGCTGGATACTTGATGTACAAATGAATTCTTGGTTCCCAGTCCTGGAGGCTGCAGGGTGAGGGTCACAGCAGCTGTCAGCCCGAGAACCACAGAGATCTGCTGTCCAAGCTAGCTAAGGGGTGGCTCAAGGAGGGGCAATGGCTGCTCTGCATAGCTTTTCAGTGTCCCAAGGTCTCCACCTCATAGAACAGGGTCCAGTCGACAGGAGATATCACCGGTGAGAATCTGGGTCTCAGGTGAAGGGGCGGTCCATGGTGCCTTTCAGTGACACAGGGGCTTTCCTCTTCCTTTTTTTTTCCCTCTGAGACACGGTTTCTCTGTTGTAACTCTGGCTGACCAGGCTGGCCTGGAACTCACAGAGATCCACCTGCCTCTGCCTCCCCAGTGCTGGGATCGAAGGCGTGCGCCACCACCGCCCGGCCGACACAGGTATTTTGCACAGCCGAGCCTCCGTTGCATCTTGGCATCCCCAGGTTTTGCTGTGAGCTCCTAGGTTCTGCACTTCTGGCCGAGTCGTTCTTGGGTGTGGAGCTCTATCTATCAGGTGGTATCCTTACTGTACAAGGAAACCCAGACGTGCTGTGGGCAGCCCTTCTGCCCTGGAGACCTTGGGTGTGTGGGCACCCGGGTTTTTCTAGCTGTAAGGACAGCCTGGCGTGAGTATTTTGTGGTGGTCTTATGGAATGCGTGTGGGGACGGGGACTGCAGTCTCGGGGAGGCTCCAGGTGCTCCGAGATACTCTTGTATCCTGCAGGACCTCAGTGTTTTGTGGCATCCTTGTCATGAGGGCACCCGGGCTTTCGCGGTGTCCATGCTCTGAGTGACCCCGGGGGGGTCCTGGGGCGTCGGGTCCAGCACTGTGGGGAATCGAGGGCATTTCGCCGTATCTCCGTAGGACGGGGTCCCCGGGACGCATGGCGGCAGCGGTGCAGATCGACGGCAGACCGCCACTCAGCTGGCCTGCGGTTGTGGCAGGGGCCTTGTGGGTTTCGGGGCCCCAAGACCGTGGTGGCAGCAGGACCGGAGACTTCCCAGCCGCGCAGGAAGCGGCCTTGGCCGGAAGGGGGGCCCCAGGCGCCTCCGCTGTGGCCGCCTGCAGCGGCCTTCACGAGGCGGGGTCGAGCGGGACCGAGGAGGGCCGAGCGGGGCCGAGCCGGGACCGAGGAGGGCCGAGCGGGGCCGAGCGGGGCCGAGCGGGGCCGAGCGGGGCCGAGCGGGGCCGAGCTCCGGCCCGGGGGAAACCGAGGGGAGTCGAGCTGCGGCGAAGTGTGGGGCGGACGGAGCCGAGCTGGCCGAGTCCGGGCCGGGCGCAGCCGAGCGCCCCCGAGCCCAGGAGGGGGAGCGCGCGTTCTTGGAAGAGCCCGCCCCGAGCCGGTCACATTCCTGGCCCGCACCCCGGCTGAGGCGGACGCACGGCAACAAACAACGCGGGAGGCGGGGCCGGCGCGGGCGGGGCGGGGCGGTCCGGGGCGGGGCGGCGCGCGGCGGCGTGAGCTCAGCTCCCGGCGCTCAGTCCGAGCCGGAGCGAGCCGCCGGGAAGATGTGCGCCGAGCGCGCCGAGCCCCGCGCCGCCGCCGCGCTCTGAGGCCGCGGGCCACAGGCACCCCCGCCGCCCCGGGAGCCGCGCGCGCGGGCCGGAGGGCGGCCAGGAGCCGGCGGGCGGCCGCGCGGGCGGGCAGGCGGCCAGGGGCCGGCGGCGGGCGCGACGCGGCCGGCCAGTACCGCCGGGACGAGCCGAGCGGGCGCCGCGCGGTGGGAGGAGCGGGGCAGCGGCGGCGCGCCGCGCGAGGACGGCCCGGCGGGCCCCGCGCCCGCGCCCCGGCTCCTCCCGGGCCCCTCGGCCTCGGCCGCCGCGGCGATTCGCGCCTCGCGGCGCCGGCACCTGCCCGCGCGCCCCCCGCGAGCCCCGGGCCCGCGAGCGTTGGCGTTGGCGTTGGCGGCGCGCGCCGGGGCATGCCCCGCGCCTAGAGCCCGGGGGGCGCGCGGGGGGCGCGCGGGGGGCCCGGGCGGCGGCGGCGGCGGGCGCGGCGCAGGGCGCGTGGATGTGGCGCCGGTCCCGGGCGGCGGCGGGCTCCAGCGGCGGGACCCCTTCGCCCCGCCCGCCTTCGCCTTCGCTCCCCCCGGCGAGGCCGAGGCCGGGGCCGTGATCGGCCGTGAGCCGGCGACGGGGGGCGGCCGGGGCCGCGGTCGCGGGCGGCGGCGAGGTGCGCGGGGCGGCGGCGGAGGCCGCGGGGGCCCGGGCGCACGGGAGCGGGAGCGGCCGGGGGAGCCCGATCGCACCATGGAAGCGGCGGCGGCCAGCCGGGGCGGCTTCCAGCCGCACCCGGGGCTGCAGAAGACGCTGGAGCAGTTCCACCTGAGCTCCATGAGCTCGCTGGGCGGCCCGGCCGCTTTCTCGGCGCGCTGGGCGCAGGAGGCCTACAAGAAGGAGAGCGCCAAGGAGGCGGGCGCGGCCACGGTGCCGGCGCCGGTGCCCACTGCCGCGGAGCCGCCGCCCGTGCTGCACCTGCCTGCCATCCAGCCGCCGCCGCCCGTGCTGCCCGGGCCCTTCTTCATGCCGTCGGACCGCTCCACTGAGCGCTGTGAGACCGTGCTGGAGGGAGAGACCATCTCTTGTTTCGTGGTGGGAGGCGAGAAGCGTTTGTGTCTGCCGCAGATCCTCAACTCGGTGCTGCGCGACTTCTCCCTGCAGCAGATCAACTCGGTGTGCGACGAGCTGCACATCTACTGCTCGCGCTGCACCGCCGACCAGCTGGAGATCCTCAAAGTCATGGGCATCCTGCCCTTCTCCGCGCCCTCGTGCGGGCTCATCACCAAGACGGACGCCGAGCGCCTGTGCAACGCGCTGCTCTACGGCGGCGCCTACCCGCCGCCTTGCAAGAAGGAGCTGGCGGCCAGCCTGGCGCTGGGCCTGGAGCTCAGCGAGCGCAGCGTCCGCGTGTACCACGAGTGCTTCGGCAAGTGCAAGGGGCTGCTGGTGCCCGAGCTGTACAGCAGTCCTAGCGCCGCCTGCATCCAGTGCGTCGACTGCCGCCTCATGTACCCGCCGCACAAGTTCGTGGTACACTCGCACAAGGCCCTGGAGAACCGGACCTGCCACTGGGGCTTCGACTCGGCCAACTGGCGGGCCTACATCCTGCTGAGCCAGGACTATACGGGCAAGGAGGAGCAGGCCCGCCTCGGCCGCTGCCTGGACGACGTGAAGGAGAAGTTCGACTATGCCAACAAGTACAAGCGGAGGGTGCCCCGGGTAAGTGTCCCCAGGTCTTGGGGGTTGGCAAGCCGTGCCCAAAGTCGGGGGCGGGGGTGGTCCTCCTGGGCTGGGGACTCTGGGTTCCAAAGGTTGGGGCTCATGGCTCGGCCTTATCTGGCCTTGGGTTGTTTAGACTTCAGGAAATTAGGGGCCTTGTCGGTCTCTCTGTGGGTAAGGCCGTAATTTATGCTTTCTGAGCGCTGCACTCATGGAGTACGGTGAATGGAAAAGCCCTCTCGTGGCATAAAGCCCTTTACCACATAGGCTCAGCTCTGAAGGCCCGAGGAAGAGGCTACCTCAAGCTCCAGGAGGTTAGACTGCCTGGACCTAGGCTGTGACTTTCTGGCCCAGGTCTCCTCGGGACCTTGGCAGAGCTGTCCAGATGAGAATGAAGTTTGCCCCCTTTCTCTCTGATGACAGAGATGCCTTCCTGTGGCCCCCAGCTGATTAGCCTCCAATGTTCACCGGCTCTCCTGTTTTGTTTTTAAATCCTGGGACACAGACACTGAAACGTAGCTAGCTAGCTGTCTTGGCAGTAACTTGGCACTCGCAGCCCCTAGAGTCTCCTGTTTGTGCCCCTCGGGGGCCACTTGGCCTGGCCGGTGGTAGCAGAGCCCCTGCCGGGAGTTGCTGACGGTCTGCAGTTGGCTTGGACTCACCCGTTTCCTTCTGTTGCTCTTGGGCTTGCTGAGGAGGCCTGTCAGCCCCCTGGAGTCAAAGGCTTCGTGGATCCGCTCGGCATCTCTTGGGCCACTTGGTACCTAAGCCATTCCCGGGGGTCCACAGGAAGTTTCCTTGCAGATGCATCCTGAATGGCTGTAACTTTTAAATATCCAGGCTTATTAAGTTGCACACACAGAATGCTGCATTGGCTTAGCAGCTATTCTTGGGAGACCTAATTAATTCAGCTATTGCATCAAACTTTTTTTTTTTTCTCTAAATCTGTGAATAGACGCTGCAGCCCGGTTTTCTCTGGGCGCCCCTCCAGCAGCAGAGTGTCAGAGTTGTGGTGGGGGAGGGGCTCTGAAGAAGGACCATCGCCTCATTCTTCTGGGGGCTACAGAGTATGCATGTGCTGTGTGTTCTACGGCACTTCTGCCCCAACTGGAGGCAGTGCACCGGTGGGGGAGGTCGTAGGCCGGTCTCTGCAAATGGAGTTGCCTATAGGCAGGATGATGTGGATCCAGCCGGTGGGAAGCCCCTCTGTCTGGGATGGCTGCATCCGTGTCAGCTAGTGTGACCTGAGGTGGTCATGCCTGTGGCGACTGGTGGACTTGCTGGAAGCTTTCACTCTTATCTTGGGAGCAGGCTGAGAATCTTGTCTGAGTTGGGTGTGTCTGTGTCTGTGTCTGTGTTTGTCTGCTCTGGGCGGTGCGTGTTTGTGGTCTTTCTGTCTAGGCTTAGGGGAGTGACGAGGTCCCTTTGTCCCAGAGTGGGGTAGGCTCCTGTCTTCTCTGCTTACAAGCCCTGAGGTTGTGAGTATGAGTGTCTTTGGGCTTACAGAAGAGGCCAGCACCATGGGGTTAGAAGACAGGACAGTGTGCCGAGCCGTGGTCACATGCTTGGGTCATTTCCGCTATGGTTTGTAGCTGCCCTTCCCTGTTGATAGCTACCCTGGCAAGTGCTCTGAGACCTCATTTTCTGAGTGAAATTTCTCAAGGGACTTGTGTCTCCAGCTCCACTCAGGCAGCAGTGGCTTCAGCTTGGCTTCCTATACTTTGGCCAGCATGAGGAGGAACTGGTAGACTGTTTCCTTTTTGTGGGGTGCTCCCAGCCTCTGTGTGACCCCAGCTCTGCCGTCAATATTGCTCCTCCCTTGACGCTGTAAGTCTGTAGGTGAGGGTTTGGACTGGACTGCCCTCCTGCAGTCCCCACAGGACAGCTGTTTATCTGCATGAACCATAGGTCACACCCGGGAAGGGGATGTTAGTCTAGGTAGTTACGGACCCGTGGCTGCCCAGACTTTGCCCGTCCTAAGAGGAGTGGCCTGGGCGCCTGCTCTGGGCTCCTCCCACTCGTCTCTTGACAGCTTCTTCACTGGATGTTACCATTTCCTCCCTTTCTTCATAGCTTACTTTACTATTTTTGATGTACTGAGGAGGGCACAGAGAACAAAGAATGAACTGAGCTGCTTTGCAGGGCATACAGCTCTTGTCAGGCCTTTGGGTCACCCTTCACTGAGGGTGAGCTGAATGCTTTGTGGGAAGGGGTGGGTTCTCAAGCCTGTGGTGGGAAGGTGCAGAGGTCAGTGGTTTTCCTGAGTCCTTGATGCTCCGATGACATTTGGCTGCTCTGCTCTGTGGCAGCCTGACTGAGGTGGCTTCTCTCTGACTGAGGTAGGGTCTGCTTGGATAAGGCGGGATTGGCCTGGTTGAGGTGGAGTTGTGGTTTCTGTGGTCAGCTGGGTGTGTGTGGGAGTTGGGGAGTTTCAGCTTTGAGCCTGAAAACCTCAGTGATGGCCCCTCAACACCAGGCCTTGGCACGCCACACTGCTGTGACTACATGAAGGCTGGCGGTGGTCTTCTGCAGCTCCTTCCTAATGTCTCTTGTGACTGTTAGGCCCAGTTTTTCTCTGGTAAAGCTTTGAAGAACATGCTGGCTCCCTGGATGCTCAGTCAGCCATTCAGAGAGACCCGTGGCTCCTTTCCGTGCAGATCTGTGGTGAGCCAATTTTGTTGTGGAACCTCATGGAGTTGGTCTCACATTCCCACTCTCTTCCTCACTGGCTGTGTGAGCTTGAGCAAATTACTTACCCTCTCTGTGCCTCATTCTCCTCATGTATGTCGGGACTGGTGCTTTAGAACCTGTCTGTCCTACCGTATTTCTGGGGGCAGCACAGATGGATGGAGCCTCTGAGCCTCTCCTATCAAGCAGCTGCCTGGACAGTTCTCTCTTTCTCTTGGGTTGTCTGATAGCCGTTTACTGCAGAGTTTAGTTTGTCAGCGTCAAAAGGAAAATGGACAGTGCCACTTTGTGCGCTTTGTGGGATGTGGCTGCTGTTCCGGAGGAAGGTTGTAGCCACCGAGCTGCCACCTTTTCAGGCTGGCCACGGGGGCTGCTGTGTCTCCTTCCAGCCAGAGCAGGCCCCATGAGTGGGCCTGGGTTCCAAGGGCTTCCTTCTGTCGGCGGATACGGTGACTCGACATAGACGGTTGGAATTCCTCAGAGTGGGACAGTGGGACTGAGGCCATGTTTCTTAACTGGGCCCCCAGGCGATGGTCAGCTTTAGCGAGCGCTGAGCCCTGGCTGTGTTTTGGGTGCAGAGCCGAGGTGCTGGGTCCTCTGAGTGTGTTGTGTGCTTTGCTCTTTTGGTCTCCTGAGTGGTGGGATCACATTTGTGAACCACCATGCCCAGCTGTAGTTTGGCGTATGTGAAGATGACCATAGGAGAGGACAGAGGCAATATACTGCGACCCTGTCTCCCGGACACCTGCAGGTCTGGGTGTCCCAAAAGTCAGCTGCCCATTTTTTTTTGTCCACTGGTTTCCTTTTCAAGAGCGTTCCCTGGGATCATGTTCTGTGCTGGGCTTTCTTAGAGTTACTATTGATTACCCATCAAGATACTTGGGCCAAGAAGGTGGAGGGTCAGGCCCTGGTCCAGGAGTAAGAGGAGGGTACTTCAGGTCTGAGGCTGCCCAGGTGGTGGTTCTAGTCCAAGACCAGAGGGTCTTCATAGAGTGGGGCAGCATTTGAGTGTGAGTTCACCACAGCCGGCTCTGGGTGGGTGTGGTAATGATATCTGGTGCACATCCACTTCTGAGAGGGCCAGGGTCTCTTAGCATATCTTGTCAGCCTATTATTTGTTCATCTATCCTGCTACCTTCTGGGGCTCCTCTGGGAACCATTTGGGTCCCTCGCACCTGGAGGAAGCAGGGTCATTGAGCTGCCCTCACCTCTGTCCCTGGCTGCCCACTGGAGGCCCTGGGTCATCAAGAAGCTTCCAAGAGTAAGGTCATTGACTCTCAGCGTTTCCCAACCTCCCCTGCAGCCGGTTTGTGTAATGTCTGTCTGAAGTGTCTAAGGGCAGACAGGATGTAGAGGGTGAGGAAGTCTGGGCCAAGTGTGAACCCAGCCCTGCCCTGGATCAGGGTGTACCCTCCCCCCAGGTTTGAGCTGCTGTCTCCGCAGCCCCAGGAGGGAGGCTGCGGTTCAGGAGCCGGCCTGCCCCTGCTGTCTGGCAGGAGGTGAGGTGGCTATGGCTGGGGCCGGACTCTCTGCAATAGTATCTCTTTCTAAGGATTGCGAAAGTTGAGGGAAGGTTTCTCTTTCGGAAGAATTATGCAAGTTTCAACTGAAATGTTTTTTTTTTTTTAAGTTTCTTTGTTTGAATCAAAACATAGGCTAGATTACTTCTGTGAGATCTAGGAGAGCTGAATAGAGGGGATCCACTCCTGCCCTTTACCTGGCTGCCAGAGAAGGGAAAGGAATCGTGGGTTTGGGAGCTGAATCTGAATGCTGTTTAGATGGGAGCTTGGGATTATTGGCTGGGAGGTGCTCTGTTCCTGGTACCCGTATGGGCAGGAGCAGGTTTTGGTCGGTATCCACCTTGTGGGTCCTGTCACGCTGACTTGCCTATGCTACGCCAGCTAGGCTGTCCCTCCCCTCTTGTGAGCAGTGGAGTCTGGTCCCTTTTCTAACTCGGGTATCCTGTGCCAACGGTCTCGCTGCCTGTTGAGGTACCTTGAGGGGTTATCCTGGGTCACCCTCAGAGGCAGGGGCAAAGTGTAGTAAGCGACTGTGCATAGAAATGCTCTCTCTCCAGATGAGGCCCTGAACCCCAGCTTTTGTGATGCTGTTTAGAGAGCCGTGGGTTCTAGACTCACTGCGGCCAGTCTCTCACTTTATGAAACAGAGGACCAAGACTTGGATGTATGTTAAGCGAGACCGCAAATAGCAGTAAAGGAGGGCGGGAGCTGTGGCCCTCGAGGGGCCTGTGCGCCTGGTTACACGGTGACTTACTAAGTGTGCTGTGTGTGGCTTTGGCTGTGCGTGGCTGTACTGATCATGTGGAAACAGATAAAGGGATCTTGGCAGGAGCCAAAGTTATCCGAGATCTGCTTGGTGTTTGGCATTTGTGCTGTCTCTGATTTTACTTTTTTGGCTTCTAATGACTGAAAGAATGCTGGGACTTCAGTAACAGTTCACCAAGAGCGGGGATAAGGTGTACCCAGGCTCTGTGTGCACTCTGGGAGCATCTGCTGCCTGTGGCGGCCCGGTGTGTTCTATTGTTGAGTGAGGGCCATCACAGCTGGGTCTGGGCAGTGGGAGTGGAGGAATGACTCAGTGGAAGCAAGCAGTCACTGCTGGCAGGGCTTGGGTCCCGGATCTCGCCTCTCTCCACCGCAGCGGAAGGGAAGAGAGGGAAGGTTGGAGTCGTCCTTCCATTGAAGGACGTGCCATTCTTCACTTACCCATCTATCTCATGGTGTGCTTTGAAGAAGCCTGTTCCCTCCCCTCTGATTGATGGCATCCCCGGACCCTGCCTTCCATTGGAGTGCTTGGAAAGCCCTGGAATGTTTCCCTTGGCTGGAGCCATGAGCATTGATGTTCTTCCCAGCCCTCTTCGAGCCGACTGTGGCTTCCTCTGGAACGTCCGCTGGTCACTGTGAAAGAAGCAGCTCTTGTTGGGAACGGCTTCCTGCAGCCCCCACTGTGCTTGTGTTTCAGGGGAACACGAGCCGTGGCCTTGCCTTGCTGGGCCGTCCACCATGCCCTTGCAGGCATGGGCGTTGGGAGCCTGTGGAGGTGATGGTGGACTGTGAGGACTTGTGGGCTCACAGGTGGAGCTGGCCTGAGGGCCGGGGTGATAATTGGGCTCTGATGTGACCTTTCCCCTTCCTGACTTCCCTGAGTTTGTGTGTGAGGTGGCGAGCGTTAGGAAGGACGGGCCACTGTGTATGCCAGCCTCCCTGGCACCCTGTGGTTCTGTAGATGACCAGTGGCAAATACTGCGTGTGGGTAAAGTTCCCCAGACTGGCCTTACCCGTTTAGGTGAGGAGCTGTGGCTGTGCCACAGGTGTGACTGGTGGGTGCCTACGCCGCCGCCCTGACGCTGTTGCCTCTGGTTCTGTAGTCCTTGTACACTGTCAGCCGGTGGTCTCCTTCGGTATCGACTTTCCCCAGTGCTGTGAGGAAAACCATCGTCAGCGGAAAGGTTGTTTCTAAGTGTAGTGTTGTCTGTCCACAAGTAAATCTGTCAGTCACTGGAGTGAAAAGTGCCTGTTGCTCTGGCAAGCCCCTCCGCCTGTAATAGGCATTGCTGGTCTAGCTGCTGGGAAGGCCAGAGTGGGTGGCTGCCAGCAGTGTTGGCTCCGCACTGAAAGGAACATGGAAATGTTTTTGTTTTGACTATGGAATGTGGCCCTTTGCTTTTAGACAGAAGTTCTTAGTGCCTATTTTCATTTTATTTTTATTTTTACGTGCATGTCTCGTGTGTGTGTGTGTGTGTGTGTGTGAGAGAGAGAGAGAGAGAGAGAAAGCCAGAGGTTGATATTGGGTGTTCTTGAGTCCTTCCCCACCTTATTTGAGATCTGGTCTCTGAACCTTGAGTTTGCTGTTTTGGCTAGACTAGCTGGCCAGCAAGCTCTGGGATCTGCTTATCTCTCCCACCCAGTGCTGGGGTTGTAGGCCCATGATGCCGTATGGCTGCTGGGGATCTGCACTCAGATCTCATGCTTGTGCAGCAAGCACTAGACTGCCTTGTCCTCTCCCTGGACCTGGGTGCTTAGAGATGAGGCTGACGAAGTCCCTCTTGCCTTGACGGGGTGTCTTTCCTTGAGCTGTAGGTGAGTGTGGTCAGGCCTCAAGGAAGTGAGTGTCTTCAGCCCTAGGAGTTGGGGCACTTGAGGAAACCGGTATAGTTACACAGCGGTCCTGCTGCCCCTACATGTGCTGGCACACGGGACTTGCTGCTGCGCCAGGGCCAGCCTGATGGTCTCCTCTGGTGCAGCCTGAGGGTGGATGCGCCTTTCTCAGGGACCCCCTCCCCTTTCGGATTATTATTAAACCAAAGCAACGAACACTCCAGAGGAATACTGGAGGGGGCTGACCGGAAAGGAGGAGAACAGAGCAGTCTGTTTTGCGCTTTCCTTCTGTGGCTCCCCACCCCTCAGCACGGTGATGGAGAGGCCCTTACCACTGGCCTGCAGCCTCTCTGGCACCCTGTGAGTCTGTGGATGACCAGGTGGCATTGGGCCTGTGTCTAGGATGTCCTGCTACACCCTGCCACCCCGAAGGATTGGCAACTCTGGACCTCTCATGCAACCACAAGCCAGTCTCAGTCCAGCGCTCTGTCCTGTGTTCCAGTACTGTTGAGGTAGAGATAGTGTGCTTGCTCTCCTTTCTCTGTCCCATCCATCCCTGGCACCTGAAGGTAGCAGTCTGCTGTCTTGATGTGCAAACATTGGGACACTTTTCTCTGGAAGTAAAGAGAGCCCTGGATTGTCAAGAGAAGGACTTGCTTATTTTTCAGGGGGTTGACGGGCAGAATCGTGCCATGTAGTCTAGGCTGTTCTTGACTTGTGGTCCTCCTGCCTCAGTCTTTTGAGTTGAGATTAGAGATGTGTACCATCACACCAGCTGATGTGCTTGTTGAAGTCATGAATTCGGGGCCTGGACTTTGACCTCTCTTTCTATCAGGAGGTGGACCAGGCTGCAGATGGGGGACAGCTGAGCCACACCATAAAAGACTGCGGATAGGCCTTAGTTCCACATGTGCTGCTAAGGGTTTACTTGGCCTGCAGAATTGAAGTGAGATGCATTTTGGAACTTGGGCTGTCCCTGGGCTGGGCCACCCGGTGCAGCTGCAGGAGGTCCTGTTGCCCCTCCCCTGCTGGACCTTGATGAGCGAGTCCTGTGTTCTGAGGTGTGTTGCCTGGGAACCTACCCTGGCTTGTTTGGGTCTTCTGGAGTGCGGCATTGATGAGAGATGCCCAGATCCCCATGGCTGGCATAACGTTCTGAGATCTCAGCTGTGCCTTTCCTGGGTGCTTGTGGAGACCTTCCCTGTCACACTGCTGGGGCTGCCGCCTGGTGTTTGATGGTGTTGGCTGTCTTTTTTCTGCTTCACCTGCTGCCTCCTGCTTCCTGGTGTTACAACGGTGTTGCCCAAACCATTAAAAGAATTAAACTCCCTAGTTGAATGATATGCAAATGTAGTCAATTAAGCGAGGGGATTTTAATTAGCAGTTTAAGTTCATGTGTGAAGTGCCTTGCCTTAATTACTTGACAGTTTTGTTGTAAATTTGCTAAATTTTTTTTTGCAGAACTATCAAAACTGTGATTTTTTTTTTTAACATCCTTCTATGCAGTAAGTGTCGCCCAGCTTGCCTGACCCTAGTGGGTTTGTCTCAATTTATAAAGCTCTTTAAACTGTGAAAACAAGGTGGACCTTATGGGTTGCCTCTGCACAGCTCAGTTAGTTAGGTCACATTCCTTGTTTTCCTGGCACAGGCTGGCAGGGTGACTCCCTGGGCTTCCCTGGTGGATGACAGGGAGAAGCCTCCTTCCAGCTTGGGTCTGGTGCTGATGGAGCACATGCATTCTACCCAGGAATTGCTGGCTGCCTGGAGTGGGAGTCAGGAAGGTTAGACTTGGTTGGGGAGCTACGGGCGTGGGACAGCAGGGGACCTGTATCCTATCGGATAAGATTGCAGTTGGCCATCCGTAGACTTTGTTCTCAGACTCTTGGGGTTTATTTATAGTTCCACTTAGGAGAGGTGAAGAGTTACAATTTTTAAAGTTCTCTGCCTAGCTACTTGAAAGCCTTCAGGCCAGGAACTTTTGCCTTCATTCCCTCAGTTAGAGAGTGGTTTGCATGATACTGGAGTCCAGATGCAGCCTGCCACGTCTAGGTTCTGTCTACTAGGTTCCTTCCTCCCTCCCTTCCTGTCTGTCTAAGATTTATTTATTTTTACATACATTGTGTTTTGCCTGCATGTATGTCTGCATGAGGGTTTCAGATCCTGGAACTGGAGTTACAGACAATCGTGAGCTGCCATGTGGGTGCTGGGAGCTGAACCAGGGTCCTCTGGAAGAGCAGCCAGTGCTCTTAACCTCTGAGCATCTCTCCAGCACCTCCCTCACCCACAATCCCTGGTTCTCTTTTCAACCACTGGTTCTGAATCCTTCCTAACTACCCTACCAGGATGTTCTAGTGTGTAATGGGTAGTCGTTGTAAACGGTTGGTTTGTTTGGAAATCATCTCTGCTGTGGGGAAAGAAGGTTCCCTCTCTGATTTATAATACCTCTCAGATTTAATTCTGGTCATATGTTGCCTGCCGATGCAGATGTATTCTGAGGAACATAGTTTGAGGTGATTTTTGTTGTTTGGTGAACATTGTGAATTGTGCTTACATAGATCTAAGTGGTATGGCTGACCACATACCTGAGTTCAAATGTAGTCCAGTGTGCCCAAGCTCCAGACTTGTGCAGGGTGCACCTGCGTATAGGCAGTCGGATAATGGTGGGTAAGTTCTCACACATCTAAGTGTACTGAAGCCAAAGGTACATTGGAAATGCCAGATGGGGGCTGAATGTGGTGGCACAGGCCTGTAATCTCAGCACTTGGGAAACTGAGGCAGGAGGATGGCAAGTTAGAGACCAGCTTGGGCTACAGAGTAAGACCTTGTCTCAAAGGAAGAAAGGAAAGGGAAGGGGAAGGGAGAACACTAGGTGGTAGGCATTTCTGAGCTTCATTACCTTGTGGGACTGCTTTTGTGCATGAGGCCTGTAATTAAAGCGTTGGCTTGGGGTATAGGACTGCACCTGCCTGGACTTGGTCGGTTTTCTTGTTTAAATATTTTATTTGGATTGGGTTTTGGGGGTCTAGGTGACTTAACTGACTCTAAATGGAGAAAGTGATCTTTTCCTCTGAAGAATATTTGTCTGTGGGCTGAGGATAATGGGCCAGGACTCGGCAGGGTGGCCTTGCCCTACAACACGAACCACAGCTGTCCCTCAGGTTCTGCTCTGTGGGTATCTCAGCCTTCTGGCCAGGGTGTGTCTGGGATGCTTTACGAAAGTGTCAGGGAATAAGGAGGAGCTGGAGAAGGAGGCACTGGCTCCGTGTCCAAGGAGAGGAAACTTGCAGAGCTAGGCCCAGGGGCGGGGCTTACAGCCCCACTGTGCACAGTTGATGGCTTTTAAGATGGTAGTGTCTTTAGCTAAAGAGACTATCCAGTATTGAAAAAAAAAGTAGGTGCTATAGAAGTAAAGTTTGTTCCCTTCATTAGCAAGATTATAGACCATCATAGAGATCTGGCAAGGACCTGTTGAGGGCACCTTGTGTTGCTGGGGCCTGGCAATTGTATTCCTCGCTGTAGACCACATAGTGTCCTGTCAGGAAGAACTACAGCACCCTGTCCTTCATTCTTAAAGGCTGAGGACATCAGGTGAAGTGTAGAGGGTTCTTCTGAGTATCCTGGGTCCCTTCTTCTCTGCAGGGAGAGATGGTCTCCCTTTGGCCTACACCCTCAGCCTCCATGCTGGAAATGAAGCCCTGTAGCGTTCTGTGGTTGTGGACTCTGGCTGTACCTGGACCCTGTAGTACATCGTGTGCTCTGGGCATGAGTACTACCCCAGGTGAGGTTTGTAAGTCTCCCAAGGTTGCTCCCCTCCTCCACCTCTATTGCTTTCAGCTTCAGTTTATAGACTTGGAGATTCTGGAAGGCAGAGCCTTGCTGGGTTCCTTCCCTCCCCTATCCAGAGCATGGGGGACTCAAAGCCTCTGAACACCATTGGGACCCACAGGGCTTGTCTTTCACTGATTATGAGCCTCTCACCAAGCCATTTCACTTCTAGGCCTGCCCCAGATTTACTTGCAACTCATGCCCACTCTACATCACGACCCAGTACATTCTGTATTCTTCTTTCAAGAGTCCAGACACCATCAGCACAAGAACAGGGGGATAGCAGAGCCACACAGCAGTGAGCAAGAGTACCCTGAGAGCAGCACGGCTGAGAGCTGGAGGCAGGACAGGACGGCACACACACGGGAAGTACCGGGCGTACTGCGCTTCTTTCTAGTTCTGGAGACAGCTCTGCCACTGAGCTACACCACAGGCCCACATACTGCACTTGTGACAGTGCGCAGGCGTTGGTGAAATTGCACGTTGGCACAGTGAAGCTTCTGCACAGATGTGAGACAGGCCCTAAAGAATCACGTGCAATTAAAAAAAACTGAGCTCATGAGATGGCCCGTCGGGAAAGGATGTTTGCCTCCAAACCCGATGGCCTAAAACTGATCCCTGGCCTTGAACTTGCTATGTAGCTGTGACCATTCCGTTCCTGATCCCCTCCCTCGGCCTCCCAAATGCTGTGGTTACAGGTGAGTGCTGCTATCCTTCAGCGCCTTACCCATCACCAGGAGTGCAGTGCTGGGCGTTAAGCACGCTACCTCGGGCGTTGCTACCATAGTCCTCCAGCTGATTTCAGACGCCCTCTCCTGAGATTCTGTCTCTGCTGAACACCTGCCCACCCCTCTTCCCTTTAGCCCCAACACCTACTGCCCCTCGAAAGCCTGCTTCTGTCTCCCCAGCTACTCCAGGAACCTTACCTAATTACAGCAAGTTAGGGTTTGTCCTCTGGTGACTGGTTTTGTTGGCAAAGCAAAGTGTCTTCAAGATTTATTCATCTGTATCAACCAGCCTACCTTCCTTTCTTTTTCCCCTTTTCCCCTAGTATCTGGCTATGGCTGTGTAGCCCAAACTAGCCTCAAACTCAGTGGTTTTCCTGCCTGTCTCCTGAATTTGGTTCATTCCCTCCCTCCTCCCTCCTCCCTTCCTTTCTTTCTCTCTTTCCTTTTCTCTTTAACTCTTTTTACAAAAACTAAACATCCCATTGTCTCATAATACAGCATTTCCTTTATCCGTTCCTCTGCCTGTGGATCCTTGGGTTGTCGTGAAAAGCTGCTGTGACCAGGGTTATACAAGTACTTATTCCGAGCATTGTGGAGTATCCCGGAAGCGGGTTGCCGGGTCACTGTAGCTGTGCGGTTTCATTTTCCACTCACAACACGTATGGTTGTGTTTTCTGTACATTTGCTAATAATCTGTTTTTTTGAACATTTATTATTTGTGAGTGTTCATGTGTGTGTTACTTGTGTGGGCACACGCACAAGCACGTATGTACCGTGACATGCGTGTGGAGGTCATAGGACAGCTTTCAGGAGCCAGTTCCCTTAGGCCACCACGCGGATGCTAGGGATGGAACACTTGGGCCGCCAGGCGGGGCGGCAAGCACCTTTGCCCACGGAGCCATTTCATCAGCTCACCAGCCACCTTAATGGGTATAAGGTGGGGCTTCTTGGTTTGATCTGCACCTCTGTGGTGGTTGTTGGTGTTTTGTTCCTATTCAGTTCCTGTGTCCATTTTGACTGAGGTCGCTTTTCGTTTAATGAATATTACTTTTTATTTGCGTGTGTGTGTGTGAATGCCATGTATGAGGGTGCCCACAGAAACAAGAAGAGGTGTTGAAGTAGACCCCCTGGAGCTCGACTCCGGCTGCCAGAGTTTCAGGTGATTGGTTGTGAGCCGCCTGATACGGGTACTGGGAAATGAACTCCCATTTGTACAGTACGTGCTGTTCATCACTCAGGCAACCCGTTTGTCTTCTTGTTTGTTTTGCTTAGTTTTAGTTTTTACCTATTTTGTATTAATCTCATTGTTTCGCCTTCTGGCGTGGACCATGGTTTGTCCTGTGACCAGTGCGGTGCCCCAGTTGCCTCTTGTGTACCAGCAGACAGGCTCGTCGCCGAGCTGGATCCATCTGCGTTGAGATCTCAGTGCCTGTGATGGTGTGTGCCGCCAGTTCCCTGCCCGCACCGGGGCTGTGCCTGGGGTTGGCAAGGGTCGTGAAAGGGATTGCTGTTTGATGTGGAGCTGCTAGCAGCCTACTCTGTGACAGACTGGGAGCTAGGCCTTGCTGAGTAGGTAGTGGGAGGTGGGCCTGAAAGTAAGTGCTGCTGTGTGGAGCTCCTTTGAGTGTGTGGCTGCTGTTTTGTCTTTTGGGAGGCCTGTGTGATGGCTGCTGTGTGATCCTGTGTGCACGTGCGTATGTGTGTGGGGGGAGCGAGAGGGAGCACGCATGTGCCCAAAGGGGGCAGGGATGAGGTCACTTCAGTTTGGGAGGACTGGAGCGGCTTCAGGCTGCTAGGGCTGTGTCTTGCTGCATTCTGGAGAAAGAAGAAAGCAGTACTTTCCGAAACACGCTTCTCACCGTAGCTCTGCATTCCTTCTTGGTAGTGCCCAGCAAACGTGGACTCCTGGTGAGTCCAGCAAGTTGCTGTTCTGGCCACCCTACACATCCTCCACAGGGACCACCCCTGGCTTAACCCTGCTTTCTAGAAAATGGGGGAGGATGGTAGGGCTTCCTCTCTGGGTCTCCATGCATTCTCTCACTTTCCTGTTCTCTGGAGGGAGCATCTGTCTGTCCAGTTGGGCTTTAGGAAGGAGCTGGCCAGAACCCGCCCCTCCCCCCAGGCACTGTCATGCCTCAGTGCGCTTCTCCCTTCACCAGGGCTGCTCTGTCATGACCTTTTCTGGGCCCTGCTAGATGGTCTGGTGTTGGGCTGCAGCACCTCACAGTGTTGAGAGTGTGTGCTGTGAGCATGGTAGCTCATGTCCATACCCCATGCAGAGCTCCTTTGTTTCTTCCCTAGAGCCTGATAGCCTTTCCACACAGAACCTGGGGGAACCTTCTAGGGCCTGCACAGCCCTGACTCCTATCCTAGGGTTGTTCCGCACAAGCTGCCAAAGTGTCTCCCTTGGCCTGGCTGAGGTGACCCCCCTTGTCAGGCTTCCTCTCTTAATTGTTTAATGTTAATGAGGGCGGCTAGGGCGGCTAGGCCCTGGTGGTGGTTCTTGAAAACAGGGCCCTTGCCTTTTGTTTTGCAAATAATGTTAGGATCCCCTGCTAGCAGCGGGGGTGGTGGTGCTGGTGGGATTCCAAAGGCAAGCCTGGTGCCTGGAGCGGGGGCTGGTAGCCTTTGACCTGCAGCCACAGGGAAGGTGGTTTTTTGTGTTTGGCTTTAAAGAAAGGGAGAGTTGGTAGACTCTCATCAGGCAGTACTTTCTCACCTGCCCCTACTCTGATTGGCCGGTGAGAGTGAGCGTGATCTCTGGCTGTGTTGGGACCGGGCTCCACCTCCTCTCCTGTCTTTGCGTTTAGTGGTTCTGGCCAAGTGTCAGTTTCTTGGAGCTTAGAGACAGATCTGTTTGGTAGTTGGGGATGTGAGATCCTAAGTCATGACTGGTTTTGGACCACTCATTGTATGATCCTGGGTCATGGCATTTCTGTACAGAGGGATTAGAACACCTTGTGAACAGACACCTAGACCAGTGGTTCTCAACCTTCTTAACGCAGCAAGCCTCTAATGCAGTTCCTCGTGTGCGGCGACTCCCGGCCATAAGGTTGTTTTTGTCACTTTTCATAACTCTAACTTTGCTGCTGTTATGAATTGTAATGTACACATCTGATATGCAGGTTATGGGCTGTTCCACCCCCAAAGGCATCGCAACCCACAGGTTGAGAACCCTTGACTTAGGTAATGTACTCTGTGGCACCTTGAAGACTTAAGTTCTTTTGGCTCTTTTTTGGGAGAGCCAGCTACACACACACACACACACACACACACACACACACACACACACACACACATATTCCGTAAGCAATCCCAGAAGCCACAGCGGCCTAAGCACAAGGGATCCTGGCCTGAGTACAAGTGATGTGACCCATAGCCAGCTGGGCCACTTAACCAGTGATGGATGCCAGCAGACACCGTGAAACATTGCCCAAGAGGCAAAGACAGGCAGACTTCTATGAGTTCAAGGCCAGTCTGGTCTACACAGTGGATCCCTGTCTTTCTAAGCAACTATAAAATGATCCCTTAGGCAGAGCACAGGCAAATGCTGATCCTAGCACACAAAGGGATTTGCCACGTGGCTCTCCTCTAACAGTTTGAAGATTCTTCAGAACAAAAGTCCTAAACCAGAGACAGGCAAGCTCACTAACAGGCTGGTCCCCCCTCCTCCTTCAACCACAGAGGCAGCACAAATAGAATAGCAGCGGCCTACAGGAACGCCAGGACCTGAGAAGGGCCCTACAGAGACAATGAATACCCTTCGTATGTGAGCCACATTCTGTGGCATCTCTGAAACAGGCAGAGCACCGGATTCAAAATAGTAGAACATCCAACTGCAAAAATCCCAGGTTTTCTCAACTGTAAAAAACCCTGGCTAAAGTTAGAACTAAATTCCAGCTCAGCGATCGATGAAGCAGACAGCAGGCGGGAAGGTGAGCTTCAAGGTGTGTGCCACCATTCCTGGCCTGTTTCTTTTAGTTTTTGGGGTGGTGGTGTCCTCTCTCCAAGACAAGGCATATGGCTGAGTGGTAAACTGACCCCTGCTGCCCTGGCTCAGCCACCACATTTTCCTGGGCCAGGCTAAGCCAGGTATTCAGGACTTGATGGCACTTGCGGTGTGTTTGTGTTTGTGCTCTACTTTGGGAGTCTTTCCCATCCATAGTTACTAAGTAACCAAGGAGAAGACTTTCGGCCCTTTAGTCCCTGGTCCCCGTGAACTTTGCTCCAGTGGGTGCAGTGCCCTTGTGACCCCGCCTTGCCCAGTCCTGCTGCCTTTGAAGCATCGCTCTCTGCTGCATAGAGTACCCCATCTTGTCACATATCATGGTCTGTCTCTGGTTCACCCATTGTTTTTGCTGATACGTTTTTAGAGAACTAGCACCCCCCCAAAAAAACCCAAAAAAAACAGAACAAAGCACAACACCCCAGATACCCTCTGTAGGCCCATGCTGTGGCTGCCTGATCCCTCTGTATGAGACTCAACCCCACTCCTCCCAGTAGAGCCCGTGCTGTCCTCCAGCAGAATCTGCTGAATATCTGGTCTGTGTGATTGTTGTCTTCCTAGCTTCCTAGTTGGTAAGAACCATGGCTTCTTCTCTTTTCTGTACTTCCTCCTGCTCCTTGGCTATCGGTATGGCCTATGGCTTACCTACTTGATACTCTCTGGAAGCTGTCCATCCTGTTGTGCCCGTTGGAATTTCACTATCCCTGCCCGAGGCTGTGCCCAGACATGCGCATGGGCTCCTCCTCTTCTGAGCTGTGCTTTGCGCACACCACACAGGGTGCCCTGGGGTCTTGGGAAGGAGTGTGGATGTCGAGGAGTGGCTGGAGAAGGAAGAGGCCAGGATGCTTAGGTGCTGAGGATTTCAAAACTCCTTTTCTCCTTTTTTTTCAGATTTTATTTTATTACCATTATTTTTAAATTTATATGTAAGTGATTGGGATTCTGTCTGTATATATGCACATGAGTGCCAGGTAGCCTAGGAGGCCAGAAGAGGGTATCAGAGCCTCTAGAGCTTGAGATATAGGTGTGTGTAAACCATCTGATACAGGCGTTGGGAATTGAAATCTGGTCCCCTGTAAGAGGAGCAAGCATCTCCAGCCAAGGTTCATCACAGACAGCTACCCACAATTCTGTCAACTTTGCTCTCCAAGACAATTCCCTCTAGTTTAAAAAAAAAAAAAAAGTTAAAAAAAAATAAGCTGGACAGTGGTGGCACATGCCTTTAAGCAGGAGGCAGAGGCAGGCGGATCTCTGTGAGTTCCAGGCCAGCCTGGTCTACAGAGTGAGTTCCAGCCAGAGTTAAAACAGAGGAACCCTGTCTTGAAAAAAACAAAAAACAAAAACAAACAAAAAAAACCCTAAGTAAATAACTAAATGAAAGTTACCTCACTTTGGTCTGTCAAGATGGCTCATCAGGTAGAGGTGCAGGCGCTGCCACCAAGCCAACCTTCTGAGTTCAGCTCCTGGAGGCCACGTGTGGAGAGAACCGTTTCCCTCAAATTGTCATCTGACCAGCACGCACACACCATGGCGTGTATGCCCTACTTCTCAGAAACGTAACAACAGCAACAGCAAAATTAAATTTAATTGCCTAAAAATCTTGCAAGTGTTCTAAATAAAGGCTCAGTTCATTTTAGTTCCTTCAGGAAATCCAAAAGGGTTTTGAGTGGAACTCTTGTTTCCTAAGACAGTAGCGTCATTGAGTGCCCACTGGGCTCTGCTGGCTCCCAGCAGATGTCTCATGGCCCAGGCAGGTAGAATATTCTTGAGCTCGGCCCTGTTGCCACCACCTGCTGAGTCCCTGACCTGCTCCTGGTTTTGCTGCTTCCTGAGGGCTTTGTCTTCTTGAGCTGCTGTGCCTCTGTGATACAGCGCTAGACAAGATCAAGCAGCTCAGTGATGGGTGTTTAACGGGGAGACAGAGGAAGCGCCAGCCATTCAGTATGGCTCCGTTGCTCTTGGGTCTTCCCAGGACAATCTGGGGTTCCTCCTTTAGGGCCCAGCTGGTGCTCAGCTGCTCTGGTCTTAGAGAATTTGGTGGCTATAGCTCCCCAGGAGAGATTAGAGTAAGAAAGGGAGGTTTACTGAAACTTTAGACATTTTATGACGTGATTTGGTTGAATTTGCTTTAGTTGCCATGTGAACCACTGACAAGTGTCCCAGACCTTAGTCCAGAACACACAGATGCAGGCCGAGGCTGCGCGCTCCAGCATCGTCTGCCACACTGAAGAAAGTGGGCATTGCTGAAGGAAAGCTAGGAGGCCCCCAAGACAAAGCAGTCTTGAGTCTTCTTTATTATTTTTACTTATTTCTGAGACAGGATTTCACTGTGTAGCTCTGGCTGTCCTGGAACTCACTGTGTAGACCAGTCCGGCTCAGAACTCCCAACGATCCACTTGTGTTCCCCTCTGAGCCCAGGATCACAGGCTGTCAGGCTCAGCAAGTCTCTCCGTAGCCCAGGGACCTTGGACTCACAGTGAGCTACTGCAGTCTTTGGAGTGCTGGGATTATAGTTGTGAACCGTCGTGCTTGGCTCAGTTTTACTTTTTGTTTCCAAAAGTTTATTGAGGCCAAGTGTGGTGGCTCAGGCTTTTAAACCCAGAGACAGGTGGATCTGTTGAGTTCAAGACCATCCTGATAAGCGAGCAAGGTCCAGGACAGCCAAGGCTACACAGACAAACTATCTCAAGGAAGAAGAAAACAAAAACAGTAGACTTTATTGAGGGGTCAGCGGCCAAGGAGCGGCTAGAGTATTGTCTTAGCCTCAATGTAAATTTTGCTGTGTCTTTTATTATCCCTCAGTCAGAGGCCTAGCGGTCTTCTGTGGGGGAAGAGGGCGTGTGGCCCCGTAGCAGTCCTCTCTGAGTTCCTGGGCTGCATACAGTATTCTTCCAAATCTCCCCTGCACGTTCAGCTGCGTCCCAGAGGCCACCAGCCTCTGTCAGGTTGCCTTGCTGTCGTTCCCAGGGATCTGCAGCTATGAGTCAGCTCTGGTGTCCTTGTCTGGCAAGGCAACTCTTCCCCAGAACCCAGTGAGGAGGTACCCTTCAACTGTACTGACCTGGCCCCGATGAGACCTTTGCTTATGTCTCCTTGTGCACCACACACAAGAGACCACTCCGGTGATAGGTGGCACCAAGGGCATTGCCGAGACCTTTTTGGTGGTTGTGTGTCTTGCACCAGCACACCCTCCACAAGAGGTTCTTCTGGGAGGGAGAGGTCTGTGTCCTAGAAAGCTCACGGAGGAAAAGTCTCAGGTTACAGGTTCCTTCTTAGGCCTGTGCCTCTCTCAGCTCGGGGTCTGCTTTGGTAGAAGAACTGTCCAGGTATGGCCAGTCTTATGACTGTGGTCTGGCCCTCACAGCAGGAGGTGGCCATACTAGCTCAGGCTTTACGAATGGAAGCCGTCCTGGTACCTTTTGAATTTGGCAGGAGTAGAGTGGGTGTGTGAACGCGTGTGGTGGCAGACACTCAGCTGTCCTTAGTCATAGTTTTCGCTGTGTGTGCTGTAGGTTAGGCTCTTGATGTTAAGGGGGTTGGCGTGGCACTACCCCATGCAAGTCTTAACACACAGGAGCTGCTCTTAGTTCCAGACACTGCCGCTGGAGAACAGTTGACGGCCACTGTTGTGGAGGGGCTGCGATCTGGCTGGATGTAACTGCGTAGAGTGTGGTCCCAGCCTGCATCCCTCCTGTTGGTAACAGTAGATACCCAAGATAGCCCAACTGTGGCCTCCAGCCTGTTACTGGAGCAGGCGATCCTGCGATGATGCCATCTCATTCCAGGAATCACCAGACTGCAGGCTCAAGATCCCATTAGGTATTTATGCAACTACTTTTCCTGTTGGTTGACTCCATTCAGCTTGAGCACAGCTCATGCCCATCAGTAGCCCTGCGTCCTGCCCAGTGCTGCTCCACCTCTGGGTCTAAGTGAGGTTGGTGGCAGGATGGTGGTAGCAGCTGAGTTAGGGTCTCCTCTCCATTTCTGCCATGATCACAGTCTTGACTGGGTCATTTGGGAGTTTGCTGGTAGAATGGCATAGCCCTTAGAGCAGTGGTTCTCAGCCTGCAGGTTGCAGCTCCTTTGGGGGTCTGACGACCCTTTCACAGGGGTCGCCTAAGACCATCTGCACTTCAGATATTTATATTATGGTTTGTAACAGTAGCAGCATTACAGCTATGAAGTAATAACGAAGATAATTTCATGGTTGGGGTCACCACAGCATGAGGAGCTTTATTAAAAGGTCAGCATTAGGGAGGTTGAGAACCATTGCCTTAGACCCTTCTGCAGTGCCTGACGGTGGCTCCTTGCTTTGGACCTGTGGGTCCTGGAGCCAGGGTGAACTCTAGGCTTCAGAGGGCTGTAGTTAGGACTCAGAGTGTTGCAGACAGGAAATAAAGTCATGACAAAGTGGCCCAGATAGGAAATGAGCCAAAAATGCAGTGTGCTAAGCCAGGAAATGACGGCAGGACAGAATGGCATCAAGAGTAAATGAGAGAGAGCATCAGTACCATCAAGACGTCTCTACGTCTTTATTTAAAAAACAAACAAACAAACACAGAACAAAAACCAGATTCATCCAAGCTTGCTGTTTAGTGGCCTCAGATGCATGAGGCGAGCGTTGAGAAGTAGCAGGAAGCCTAAACAGCTGAGCAGAGATTAGAAGCATCGACCTGGCAGGCTGTGAGGCCAGCCAGGGCTACGTTTGAGACCTTGTCGAAAGGAAGCAAGGGAGGACAGATGAACCTGCCTATGGCCAAGTAGAGTGAGACAAAACGGGGTCCTGCACGTCAGCACCTGACCGCCGGCACTCACGATCCAGAGCATTGGAGATCCCTCGGCTAGTGGTGCAACAAACTCCAACCAGGAACTGACCTGAGAGGCATACAGCGTGTTGTCTCTGCCAGGCAGTCACCACAAAACCACAGTTGATGCTCAGTCAGCTTCTCAGTGAGGAGACAGAAACAGTCACAGGCTTATTTCAGCTTGTGGTTTCATGGCTTCTGATAAGCTTGCAGCAGAGCATCAGAAGCATGGCAGAGGAATGCTGCTCACCTTGCGGCAGTCAGAAAGCCAGGACAAAAGGAAGGACCGGACAGGTAATCCTCGGTGGCCGCTTCTTCCAGCCGCGTCCCTTCTAAGCTAGCACCCCCCACCTTCTGACTACATCACTTCCAACTCAGGATCACTTCCCCAAAACCTGGGTTCAGGGTGGCACTCTGACCTCACCTCTTTTCCTGTCTGGGCCATCCTTTTTTCCTAACCTCACTTCCTGTCTGGACAGATTTCTGCCCTGAAGTTGCACGTATGACCTCATTTCCTACCTACTTTGTGTGTGTACCTGAAATCAGTTGTCTCTCCTTTTTGCATACACTTGGTTTTTCCACCTCTGCACAGTAACTATACGGCCTGCATTCCCCTGTCCGTTGCTAGCTGCTGCTGTCAGGCCTTTTCTCCATTCTGAGTGTGTCTGTGTGGAGCTCTAGGACCCCCTAATCCTTCATCTGAGTGATAAGAGCGCGCTGTGTGAATGGGAGCCTAGGAGAGTGGGCTCTTGGTGCTGTATAGCTGGGTGTTTGTTTTTGTTTTTGTGACAGTCTTTCTATGTAGTCCTCGCTGTGCTGTGTAGACCAGGCTGGACTTGAGCTCACAGAGATCCACCTGCCTCTGTCTTGTGAGCACTGGGGTTAAAGGCGTGCGCCACCTTTCCTGATGCATAGCTGGATGTTTAATTCTGCACCCAGGGCTGGTTGGACTAGGATAGCTTGCTTGCCGGACACTCTTGTCAGTATTCAGCCTCCATTGTCTCTACGGAAAGACCAGTGCCTTACGACATGCGCCTTTGTGCGTGACCTGCCTCTTCCTATTGGGAGCTGTCACGATCTCCTGACCTGCCTCTGAAGATCATTGTGATGGGCCCGGAGCCTCTTTGCATGCCCTTATTGGGGGGCTTTGTATGTGTGTTCAGCCTGTCTTCCTGTAGCGGCCTTGTTTCTGCTTCTCGAGCCTGTGTTTTTGGAGCCCCTTCTGATTGGACGTTGGTCCTCCTGTGGCGCTGCTCTTCCCCTCACTGCTCCCTTGTATTGCTTTCTGGAAATCACCTCAGCCTTATCTTTCTTCTCAGCTGACTGCTTTGGTGTCTGGAATTTTGTTTCAGTCTCTAAAGCGGGAGTTCTCTCTCTCAAGGCTTCTATGCCAAGTTGTCACCTGTTGTCACAGTTTTTAAAGATGCTGCTTTTGCTTGTTTCCCCTGACCTCCTTCTATGGTTAATGCCGGTTCTCCTTTAGGCACCTCTCCCCACACTGGCAGTTCTTGACCTGCGGGTCTTATGAGGGCTGAAGTAGCTAGGGCCTGCAAGGTGCAGGAATCCTGGGAGCATGCCTGCTGCTCTCCTGCAGACTTCCCCTATGACTGTGTGCTAGCCCGCTTTCTGTGTTTCTGTGAGTCCTACCTGGGGTTCCTGACACTTGTCCCTGAAGCTCTGGGCCCTGGCCTGGATGTTATTTAGCAGTCCTTTTTCAGAAGAACAGAGGCTGTAGTAATTGATTTTCTTGTTTTGTTTTTGTTTTGTGAGGCAGGATTTTTGTATTCCAGAGTGGTTTTGACTTCTATTCTGCCTCAGCCTCCTGAGTTGTAGGACTGTAGTTGTATGCCACCAGTCTGGGTTCCTTGTGCTGACTGTTGACATAATGGAGTTCGAACATATTTCCTCTTCAGTTTTGAAACTACTTTTCTTGCTTTTTAAAATTATACTTGGTATTCATCCATTTACTCTGTGTGTGCGTGTGTGCGTGCGCGTGTGCGTGTGCACTCTTGTTGGCTCTGGCTACAGGCAGAGGTCACATGAGGGATCAGGTCTCTCCGGTGGAACTCAAGCTTACCTGAGCCATTATGCCGGTCTGTGCGGCTAGTTTTCTTTGTGGTGATGCTGCATCTTACTCTGTCACATTCAGCTGGATTTGCAAGTTTTTAGGTAGGTGTTAACGTTGAACATGTTCTATTACATCTTAGTTTATTTTATGCGCATGTGGGCATGCTGCGGCCTGTGTATAGAGGGCTCCCCTTCCACGATGTGAGTCCCCGGGTCACACTTAGGCTATCAGGTGTGGTGGCGAGTGCCTATACCTGCTGAGCTACCTGTCTCACTGGCCCAGATACAGCATTTTAAGCATGGGGGAGCAGATGGTGCCTTGAAGTGGACAACACATTTATTTGTGACTGTAACCCAAAGTCCTCAGATAATTGGTGCTTCTTTTTTCAGAGCATCTTACTATTTTTGTATCTGTGTGCGTGTGTGCATGCGTGTGCATACAGGCTTCATGGTTAGTACATCCTGACTTCAGTATCTGTGGCAGACACAGTCTTGCCTGATATTTTGAGAAATGACTCAAATACCCCATTCTAGGATCCTAAGATTTACCAGTCCCCAGAGCATATCTAAAGAGTAGATTCTAAGACACCTATAAAGCGCTTGGGTACAGTTTCATGAAAAGGGCTCGAACTCTTGAGGCTGGGGGTTTAGCTTGGTGATCACAGGGAGTCTTGCTTTCCTTTCTTCCTTTTCCGGCTTTCTGGCTCTCTCTACCCCTTGAGTGTTCTTGGTCAGCCGTGTCCCTTCACAGCCTCCCCCGCACTCTGTGCCTGATGGAGCGTAGGGTCTTGTACGTACCAGACAAGTGCTCGTCTCTGACCCAGAACGGCTCGTCTGAGACCCAGTGCAGCCTCTTGCAGGCAGCTGGTCCCGGGGTCGTTCCTTCTTGGGTCTGTATCAGTTTATCCTGATGGTTTTCTGGACCAAAAGCTCAAGAGTGAGCTTTGGAATCACTAGGTGGCTTCTTAAATGATTTGTTTCAGATTTTTTGGTCGGAGGTGGGGCCCGAAAAACATGTATTTCTGACAAGTTTCCAGGAAATGTGGTGGTAACTTCTGCTGTGTGAGCCACAGTAGCCTTCCTGATTAGGTAAACAGATTTCAGAGGCCCAGGGCTGTGTCTGCCCCTGCCTGTGCTGTCTGTGTCTGCTTTTGTGATAAAAACCACACTGAGTTGGAGCTGTGAGTCAGAACACATGTCCCCAAAGTCACACACATCTGATTTCACCCTTCACAGTGATCTGGAGAAAGAAGGGATTGCATCGCTGTGCTGGCTTGTTTTTGTGAAATGTTTTGGGATGGAAAAAGATATATTTGGAATTACTGTTCATAGAAGAAATATGGCCTTTTGCTGCTAGGCTACAGGGTCTCGACCTGTAGAGAGTGCTTAAAACTACAGAACAAATGGAAATCTGGCCACGAAGGATCCAGCTGGAGTGATGGCTGCATGGTTATTTCAGATGGCTTTCTGAAGTATAATTAACATGTAAGAAGCTGCAGTTCGTTCATTCATTCATTCATTCATGGAGTCTTTCTTACCCAGGCCATTCTTGAATTATGAATATAGCCCGTGACCTAGAACTCCTGATCGGTTCTCCTGCTACTGCTTTCTGAGTACTGGCATTCCAGGCATGTCCCAGTGCACCTGGGTTATTTGAGCTATGTCTCCAGCTCTTTGTGCACTTGATGTGTTCCATTTGTGCACAGGTACTTGTAAAACAGTAAATGTAATGAGCCAGCCTGCCCTCCTGGTACCTGGACTGTCCTGTGCCCCGTGAATCCCACATTCTCAAGAACTTGTGCCCACCTTTCTTTGCAGATGCTTGCTTCCCTTTGCCTTATGCAAAATACATCCATATAATAATGAGGCTTTTGCTTGCCTTTTCTCAGTGTAATACTTTCATTTTTTGAGACTCTCTGAAACACTGGGAAATACCAGTGGTCCCTTGTTACTACTAGGTAGTATCTGGTTGTATGGATATGTGCATCAATTTTTAATCCATTCACCTGTTGGTGCATTTTGATCCTAGTCAATTTTGTTCACTTTCTTTATTTTTTTAGAAGGCAAGGTCTTGCATATGCAGCCCAGGCTAGCTTTGTACTGGCAGTTTTCCCTCTGTGCTGAGAGTACAGGTTTGCACCACTACACCCATCTGTTCGTGGCTCTTGACCACTACAAGTAAAAGACTAGTGAGTATCCCAGGGTTTGTAGCGACAAGACTTTTTCCCTTGGCAGTAGAAACCTAGATTGGGATGGCTGAACTACCTACTTCTGCCTCTCAGACTGTCCTGTAACACGGTCATGCCCTTTCACAGAGCCTGCTCTTCTCTCTAGCCACACCATTAGAGCCACTCTGATTTCATATTGTGATTGAGGCTTGCATTTTCTCGGTAACAGGTGACCCTGGTGTTACTTTCGAATGTCTGACTGTTCTCTTTGCAGCACCTTTGATGAGGTGTTGGTTACCTTGGTTGTTGCTTGGGCTGGGCTCTGTTTTCTGCTGATTTCCTTGTTGGGATCCCAACCTAGACCTGCATTTGTGTTCCACAGGGACTTCCTCCCTGCCTGTGGAACCCTGCCTGTGGAACTCTGCCTGTGGTACCCTGCCTGTGATAAGCCTTTCCACCCCCACCCCCCTTTTTTTCTTTTTCTCTAATTTTTCATCTGTTCTTGTGGCTAGTTTCCCAACTGAAGCATCTTTCTTTTCTCCCGTGCGCCCCCCCACTTCTGTGTTTGGTTTTTCGAGATAGGGTTTCTCTGTGTATCCCTGGCTGTCCTGGAACTTGCTCTGTAGACCAGGCTGGCCTCAAACTCAGAGATCTGCCAGCCTCTGCCTCCTGAGTGCCACTCCCTTGGCGAGGCATCTTTTCTTAATTTCAGGCTGTGGAGAGCATCTTCTGTGCTCTTTCGGGTAACTTTAAAGCTTTTAAACTTTCCTGCTCAGGCCTGCGGTGTACTTTGCGCTTATGTTTGTGTGTACAAGCTGTGGCCCAGGTTCACTGTGCAGTTGTGTGGGCACCTGGCCAGCTGTTGCGGGGTCCTGTCTACGGCTCTGTTCACTTGGTGTGTGCGTGTCATCTGTCTGCATGTACCACGCCTGATCTCCAGAGCCCGTCAGCACTTAGTTCCCAGTGTGTGATGTCGAGGACCGTCGTTAGCGCCCTCACTCCTTTCTTCACAGTTGCTCTGGACTCTGGGAACGTTGCATTTTCATATGAATTGTAGGATCAGTTTGTTGATTTCTGTGAAAAATATCCTGCTCAGGGTCTGGTTGGAACTGCGTTGGTTCTGTAGATCACTTTGGGAAGAACTGACATCTTGTTTTCTGCCCCATGACAGAGGGTAGAGCTCTGCTTCCCTGGAGTACTTTCTGTTTCTCTCAGGGGGTTTTGTGGTTTTCTGAGCACAGGGCTTCCAGACCCCTTTCTCACAAGTCCTTCCCTCCTCTTCCTTTCAATTAAAGAAAAAGCCAGTTCCTAATGCTATGTTGCTAGCACAGTTTACTTTTATGTATTGATCATGTGACCTGCAGCCAGTAGGGTTTGTAGCGTTCTTTTTGAGGTGGAGTCTCACTGTGTAGCCCAGGCCAGCCTGGAGTTTCTGAGCATCCTGCCTCAGCTTCCCCACTGCTGGGAGTGCGGGTGTCTGCCACCATTCTTGGCTCCAGCTGACTTTTTATCAAGGCTGGATACTGGAGTTTGTCAGCTGTGGTCAAGGTGAGTGGGAAAACCTGTTTTGGTTCATTTAAAACTTTTTACATTTATTTGTGTGTGTGTGAGCTTACATGAGCCACAATACGTATATAGCAGCCAGAGAACAACTTGGGGGAGTTGTTTTTTTTTTTTCCTCCTTTTGTCACATAGGTACCAGAGAGTAAACTCAGGTCACTGGACTTGGTAATAACACCTTACGCTCTGAGCCCTCTCGCCAGCCAGGACTTTAAAGTAATTTCCATATAGGGCATGCTAGCTGGTCTGTAGTTGGGGTGTCCCTCCCCCCCAACCCCCAGATGTTGTGGTTTTGGACTATTGAGAAGTGTCCTCTCTTCATAAATGTCGAGAAATAATTGTTGTTTCTTCTGAGTGTTCGGGAAAAATTAGCAGGACACTGGATTAGCCTGGTGTGCCGTGGGCAGGCTTACAGCTTCTGCAGCCTGTATGCTATCTGTTCTTGTGAGAGTTAAGTGGTGAGCTGCCACACTTGGACCTGAATTGCGCCCATCCTCCCCCTCACCCCGTGTGTGTGTGTGTGTGTGTGTGTGTGTGTGTGTGTGTGCTCGAGCGCACGCTTGTGCGTATGTGTATGTATGCGCACGCGCGTGTGGATGCTTGAAGTTAGCCTCAGGTGTTGTTTCTCAGGAAGTGTCCACCTTGTTTTTAAAGATAACCTCTCACTGACCTGGAGCTCACTGAGTAGAATAGGCTCCCTAGCCAGGAGCCAGGTCTGCACCTGTCTGCACACAGCCCACCCCCAGCACTGGCTCTGGTGCCTGTGTGGTGAGCACTGTGTCTCCTGACCCCAGATCCTCTTGAATCTGTTGAAGGCTTCTGGGCCTTGAAGCTGGCGTGTCAGCAGTAGACTGTCACAGGAGAGGCTGTGGGGTCGACTGCCTTGGTCTTTTTGCTTATTGGCTTTCAAAGAGGTCAGTTTTCACCCTCTTGCCCTTGTACCTAGTTCTTCTTTAGATCCACTCTGAGCCAGCAAGTGAGCACTGATCATGATTTCCTCCACTGTCGCTTCTCTTCAGGTTCTGTGTTTGGGTTTATGAGATAGGTTAAGTCTAGAAAGGTTTTGGATACTATCTCTACGGGTTTTCCCCGTGCACAGGCACATAACTGTCTCTTAGGGCCCTCAGTTACTTGTGCGTTGGCCTGTGTTGGAGCAATGCTTGTCTTCTGGAGCCTCCTGTTCATGGGGTGGTTCCGTTGCTGCGCGCACAGGATCTTGGGTCTTCTTTTTTCTGGTACTGTGCTGTTAATTTCATCTCCAGAAGCTTGGTTTTGGGGACTTGCTATTAGTCGCTCACTGGCATTTAAATATAAGAAACGGAGCTGGAAGCACAGTGTTAGCACTGTGTGCGTGCATGTCTGCCGCTGCTGGCTCTGGTCCTTCTCAGTGATGGGCCATTTTCTCATTGTAGCTCATCGTCTCCCGCTCCGTGCATACCAGTGTTTTGGGATTTGCTCATCTGCACGCAGAGTGCCTTTTTACCCTTAGAAAATCCTGCTGAGCTTCATCTTGGGATGCAGGAATTTGAGGCAGTTTGAGTCTTTTGGGTTTGGGTGTTATGATTCTTTTCTTAAAGATGGGTCTAAACGTGGGTTTTGAGTTCTGTTCCCCATCACCATGGCAGATGTTCCAGAGGAACAAGACCTTGTGAACTTGAGGGGCTTCCTGTTTTCTGGGTGGGGACCAGACCACTCCCAGCCAGTGTGAGCCCTGGGCCTGGTCACTATTTCCTGACCTCCCAGAATGCCAGTACACACTGGGCCTGGGTTTTGCTGAGTTCTAGAGGGCTGGGCAGATCTGGGACCCTGCACCTCACCTTGTGCTCTGGCCTGTGAATTTCGGCGCCACTGTCTCTGCATCCTTCGAGCCTTGCCAGTTGAACTGTGTGATGACGCGTGTCCTCCCTGCTGCAGCCTCCGGACTGTTGAGGTGGGAGGGCGGCGGGTCCCTGCAGCTCCACGCGGGCTGCTGTCGTGCAGGGTGACTTCCCGCTCTCTAACCAGCTGTTCTTTTCATTGCTGCCCTCACGCCTGGTCTGGACATCTGCAGCCACCAGGCCTCCCTCCCGGGGCCCCTTCTTACGGTGTTTTGAGAAAGTTGCCCAGTTATTCTAGGACTGAAGACTACAAAACCTGGAAATAACCTGAGAGCTTGAAGAGACGGCCCGTGTGGGTATATTGATTTGATACAGGGAAGCTAAGCAATTCGTGCTGTGCAGTAGCAGGTTTCAAAAAAAAAAAAAAGCCCGAATTGTGCTGACTGGCAATCCATTCTGAGTGGATGTTCCCTCTTGCAGTCATTTTGGCTGCATTAAATTCGTTTCGTTAGCATCTTCATTACCGCCTTTTCAGCTTTCGTCGAGATTGGTTATGAACAAAGTCCCATGATTTTGACTATTCAGACTAACAACTGCATTGAGCCAGTGCTCTGCTGGTTTTTAACAAGCACGGGGTCCAGTAACATCTGCAAAAACAGGCGATGCTGATGGTGGAGGAGCTGGTGAGCAGGAAGGGGGATCACCAAGGGCCATTCGAGATTCAGCTTGAGCAGAGATAAAACGGGTTTTTTTTTTTTTTTTTTTTTTTTGTGGTGGGGGGGTTGTTTGCAAAATTTCCAGGTAGCTCAATCCCTTTCAGGGTGAAGCAGGGTTCATCTGTGCTGCGCAGACTGCGGGGGAGGCCTGGGAAGGCCTGGCCTGCCTGTGGTGTGTCGTTGGAGATGCACCTTTGCATTCACATACATTCTTTGTAGAAGCCTTTCCAGCGTGAAAGGAGAGTGGGCAGCTTTAGGATCTGGCTAGGCCTGGGGGTAGTGCTGCGTTAGGAAGTGTTCTGAAGAAGCAAGAGCTTTGGAGGGGAGCTACTGGGTAGCAGCCCCAATACCAGAGTGTTTTGTTTTGGGGGGTGCTGAGTACTCTATACTTCCAAACTGGCTCCCAGGGCAGAGCAGGTGGAAGACCTTCAGGGAACACTAGTGACTTGGGCATTCAGAAGTGAGGCATTGCTTGGTGGTCTTTCTGCTTCCAGTCTGTTCTAGGACACTGGGTGCAGTGACAATGAGTTGGTTCTCCAGTGAGCACATATATTCTAGGTAGCCTGCAAGACCTTTCAGAGGTACAGTTAGGTTCCGTTTCCTAGTTGAGCCTTGGGCCACCTGTAATGGGACGCTGGATGGCTTCCAGGCTGTAAGGGATCTGAATCGGGGCCTGTCACCTGTGCTATTACGATACAGCTTCTTGGGCCCTAGACGAAAGCCTGGAAGCGGGTAGCTCCTGTACCTTCTGTAGTCTCCCAGTGGGTGTCACTTACTCTTAAGATCTCTGTTGGGAGAAGAGGGTAGCTATGCATGGTTGATGTAACACAAGTTGTATTTTACTGTGCTGAGAGTCATCACATAAAGTTCACTCCTAATCGTCTCCCCACCTCGACTGCTCACCTGCATGACACGTCTTAGCCGAAGGCCCAAGGGTTAGGGTCCTGGGGGAGTCTCTCTAGCCACAGGGCAGATCAAGGTGGTGTCTCTGCAGCAGCCTCCAGTCAAGTTCTATTCGTGTGTCTGGTTATTTTGGGTAAGTCGCTGAGTTCTGGTTATCAGGTATGGTCTTCTTAGGTGTAGTGAGGTTCCTGACTAAGCTATTTTACATATGTAAAAAGCGTATTTTTGGGTAACTATGGATATCACAATCTCTCTGTTTTTTTGGTTTGGTTTGGTTTTGAGACAGACACCCCCCCCCCCCCCCCCCCCCCCCCCCCCGCCCCAGGCTGTCTTGGAGAGACACTCACTGTGTAGGCCAAGGCTGGCCTTCAAACTCACAGACATTTGCCTGCCTCTGCCTCTGCCTCTGCCTCTGCCTCTGCCAGGACTAAAGTTGTGTACCAGCAAGCCTGGCTACTCTCTTAGGAACTCTTTCCTGGAGGTCAGAACGATTTTTTTTGGTACTTCATGAAGCTGGTGCCTGTGCACACATGTGCCTAGCTTGCTCTCAGGCCCTGACTCCTGTCTTGGTACGTGCTGTCCTTGGGCCAGCCACATGTCTGCACAGCTGGATGTAGAATTAAGGACTGAGTGTGTGGCTACCTCTTCCATGCTGGATAAGAGACCGTGTGGCCTCTCCTGAACGGGTGACTGAGGAACAAACATCCCCCAGGGGACTCTGCAGCCTAAATCCAGGCCCCAGTGGGCTCAAAGATACATTCCTTGGGTGCACAGGGGATTTCTGTCCCCCACTTCTCAAACAGTACTACAGGACAGCCGTGGACTGCTTTTAGTTTGGGGCTTAGTTTGTAGGTCTTGTCTGGCTTACAGATTTTACTCCTCTTTCTGGCAGTATGGGGAGTTTTACGTAATCTTTTCAGCTTCCTTTGGGCTCCTGAGGGCCGCAGGGTAAGGGACCTGGCCGTGGTCAGAGTTGAAGGAAAGACCTTAGGAAAGGGGAGAGGACCAGCTGTGTGGACTTGATGTGTTTTGGTTTCTGTGTTCGGTCAAATGCAAAAGGAAGGGTCTGAATTTTGGCTGTTTGGACAAGA
The DNA here is from genome assembly GCA_026225945.1 of Cricetomys ansorgei. Taxonomy (NCBI): domain Eukaryota; kingdom Metazoa; phylum Chordata; class Mammalia; order Rodentia; family Nesomyidae; genus Cricetomys; species Cricetomys ansorgei. The sequence goes on from JAMJFZ010000484.1 coordinate 1,001,614, forward strand.
TAAGCCAAAAGAGTCTGTTTAGGATAATAGCATTGAGTTTTTCAGTGCTGAAGGAGAGTATGACTTAGAATTGCTGGTCCAGCAAGGTCTGGAGGTGCTAGCCAGGTCCCGGCCGCTGACTCTTCTGAGACCGTTCCCTTGCCGTTCCCTTGCCGTGGGCTGGGGTTTTGCTAAAGATTCTTAAGAGCATGTGTTTCTTAGGTGTCACGATGAGGTTCTTGCCCCTGAGAGTGGCACTCACAGAGGGAGAAGGAGGGGGGGAGGCATTGTTGGTGAGCCTTAACTTGCTTTGCTGATAGAAACAATCTCTGGGGCCTGGCAATGGTTATGCATACCTTTAGTCCCAGCACTTGAGAGGCAGAGGGAGGGGGGAATCTCTGTGAGTTTGAGGCCACCCCAGTCTATAGAGTGAGTTTTTTGAGAATCCTGTCTGAAAAAAAAAACAAAACTTTGAGATTACAGGGTGTGGTGGCACATGCCTGGTCTACATATCGAGTTCAGGCCAGTCAAGGCTGCATAGTGAGACCCTGTCTTTTCAAAAGAGGGGGGGGGGTAAAAAAAAAAATCAAGGTTAGCCAGTGTTATATTACTTGTCAGACAGAGAAACAGGAAAATGGTGGGGTTGAGAGGCCTTTTTCAAACCACAGTTAACATGTTAACCGAGCCTCTCCAACAGGCTCAGAGAGATGATCCCTACTGACTTCTGGGAAGCAAGGCAGGCATTGAGGCTGGGCTGATTGGCAGTGTGGTTTGCAGGCCCTGCACATCCTCACTGCAGCCCAAGGAAGCCTAAGATCTGGATTACTGAGCCTGAGGCCAGTGTGAATTTATCTGTCCCATGCTAGCCCAGCTGGAAAGTCCTGCCAAGTACTGGCTAGAACTTGCACAGGCTGACCCACCCTGGCCTCCAGGGTCCAAGGAACAGGAGGAAAAATTGAGGAGTAGCCAGCTAGATTCTCTGCAAGACTGCCCCACCTCCTGCCCCTCTGGGGACTGGACAGCCTGAACTTTTCACCTTAGGCACAGACACTGAAAGAAAGGCCACAGAGGTGTCTGCCTGGGAGGCACAGGGGCGGAGGGCCCTCCTGACCTGTCTGCAATTTGTTCCCTACCATCCCCCCTCCAAAAATGTGGATTGCCCCTTTTACAATTGCCAGATGGCAGCCCCCAGGGGCCACAGGCCTCCCTCCCCCATGTGGCCGACTGACCTCCCATAAACAGAACAAAGCCTACAACTGTGGCCACACCTCCCGCCCTCCAGGGACCAGCAGAGGACGCTCAGGTTACCAGGGCTGCATCTGAGACAACACCATCCCGGGGCTCTTCCAGCCTCTGGCATCAGGGTGGTGTAACCAACATCTCCCAGAACCCCCATGGGAGACCCACAGAGAGTAGAAGAGCCCTGGACATGCTGACAGATAGTGACTCTGAATCTTAACACCAATAGTTTGCCTTTTGGGCCTGCGCTCCCAGTTCAGCATAGGGAACCTCACCCAGCAGTGAGGCACTAACAGGACCTTACTGTCTGGCCAGAGTACAGCCGTGACTGTACAGTGACTGTACAGAATCACCCCCATGGGGACGTGCGGGTACAGGCAAGTCTGTGCAAAGGAACAGCATGAGAGGGTGCATACTCCTGACACTGCCTGCCCCAGCTGCCTGTCAGCCTGAGCCCATGGCATGGCTGCATCACACCCAGCTTGTCATGCCCAGGGACTGGGCAGGGTCAGTGCCAAGGATCTGCATGGGGCAGATTGCCAGCTTCTCTCTTCTTTAAACTATATTACTCAAGCAATGTTAATTACTTTCGTTGTTGTTGTTTGTGTGTGTGTGTGTGGGGCTATTATTTTTATTTATGTATGTGTATGTCTTGTGTGTGAGGGTACCCCTGGAGACAGAAGGTGTTAGATTCCTTGGAGCTGGGGCTATAGGCGGTTGTGAGCCACCCAGCATGAGTGCGGAGAACTGAACTCAGGGAAAAGCAGGAAGCTCTCTTAAATTACAGGCTGAGCCATTTCTTTATCCTGGAGTTTATTTTTTCATCTTCATCATCTCCTCCTCCTCCTCCCTCATCTTACTTTAAGTCTTGTTAAAAAGCCTCGACTGGCCTGGAACTCACTATGTAGACTAGGCTGGCCTCTAACTCAAACAGACAACACCTGTCTCCTAAATGCTGGGATTAAAGGTGTGCACCACCTTGCCTGGTCCAGCCTCAGACTCTTAATCTTCAACTCTTAAGCACTGACCCCACTGCTGGCTTTTAGGCTGGTTTGCTCTATCCCTACAGAAACCTTTGTTCTTTTGAGCCCCCTCCCCCATGCTTGAAGGCTTTGGGGACACCATCTCCTCCCCAACATCCAGGCTACTTACTGAGGGACACAGAGTTTTCTGGAAACATTTGTGCTGATGGCTCTAGAGGCCAGCACCCTGGGGAGGACTGGATGTTTCCAGAGTGGTTTTTAAGACACACCTGGTCCATAAAACAGCAAGCAATGTCCCTGGGTCTGGGAGGACGGCGTTTGTTTGCTCTGATCTTCTCTAGGGAAAGGTTTCTCTCTCTCTCTCTCTCTCTCTCTCTATGTCTCTCTCTATCTCTCAATTTCTCGGCAGGTGCAGAGGCAGCCAAACTTTGGAAAGAGGTTGAGGCACTGTGTCCTCTAGCCACTGTTTTCTCTGGGCCTTCACCCTGTAAAGAGTCCGGTTCAAAAGGTCACTGCCCTGATTTTTATTGTGTCTCTCGAGTTCTCACGACCCTTTGGCATCTGCACAGACCATGGGTAATGGACCTTTGACAGGGCCCAGCCTTTGGAGGATTAAAAATCCACTGAATGGTCTGAATCTGAAGCCACCAAGGTTAAGTGTTTCCGTAGCGTAGAAATGATGTTAAAAATCAAGCAAACTGGCCAGTAAAATGGTACAATGGGAAAGGTGTCATGGCTGAGGCTGATGACTGGGGTTCAGTCACCGGCATTCATTCACTTAGCAAAAAGATCTGACTTCCACAAGTGGGTCTCTGGCTTCCGTGTGTGTGTGTGTGTGTGTGTGTGTGTGTGTGTGTGTGTGTGTGAGAGAGAGAGAGAGAGAGAGAGAGAGAGAGAGAGAGAAACTAACTCATGGGTACTAACAAGCTTAGGCCAACAGAGGCAGAGGTGGTAGAAGCTGTGATATCTTCTAACACAGGACGTAAAACGCAGAGGTGAGCATCCCTCAGTCCTAGTGGGGCTGCCTTTGCTGCTGGTACAGTGGGCACAGGTCCCCAGAGCGGCTGTGTCTGGCACAGACACTCAGTCCATCTAAGGCCCAGATGGAGAGTGAGTTAGTTCATATTTTTGCCCCAAGTTACTTAAGTTCTGTCTCACAAATACTGCCTGTAAGGGAAATTCATGTTTTACCACGACCAGAGCTTTTCCTGTTGCTATTCTAGCATCTTGGCTTGTTGGTATTATGTCTGGGTTTTTTTGTGTACCTCCTTCTGCCCTGAGGCTCCCTGGGGCCTGTTAGATGTTGAGGGTACTCTTTTTCTGAGTCTTAAATCAGGGAAAATCAGGAAGCCTTAGTGGTAGTAAAAATAATCAAATAGCTAGGAGAGCACCTGAAAACACAGACATTTGTTAGGTTGCCACCAATTCAAAGTGCAAATGTCATGGGGGCACTCTCTTTCTGAGGTGACCCCTGAAACCATTTGGCCCTTTGTCCTGGTGACAGATGAAGGAAGGAGGGCTCTTCAGCTGGCCCCAGGGATGCACTGGAGTGTCTGGCCTCAGCTCTGCCCATTACTTCTAGCAGCAAGAGCTGGCTGGGGCCTCCAGGCTCTGCTCATTTTCCCCAGTTCAGTGGATCTCTATGAGAGAGAGGGGTGGGGAGAGAGGGAGAAGGAGGAGTGTGTGTGTGTGTGTGTGTGTGTGAGAGAGAGAGAGAGAGAGAGAGAGAGAGAGAGAGAGAGAGAGAGAGAGAGAGAAGGGGGAGAGAATAATTTCTGTGATCTGTGTCCACTAGCTCTGATTCTTTAGTGGGTGGGACCTCTTAGGAAGTGGACCACTTCCAAGCCTGCCTGGGGCCTCAGTGCTGGGCCTGGGAAGGCTTGCTCAGGCAGAGAAGGCAGGAAAAGGCCAATGTGGCTATTTGCTCATTCTTTTGCCTGCCTGGAAATGGAAAGTCCCGGCCCTATCTCTTGGTGGGCACAAGTAAGCTCTACTAACTAGTCCTTCTCTGAACTTGGGACAGGAGAGTTGACCCTGAGCTGAGCCATGACTGGTAGGAAGCAGAAGCGTTTTAGGAGTTGGCGAGTTCCCTGTGAGGACGTGCTTCTAGCCACTGGATGTCGGCCCATAAGCTTCTATTGGCTTTTTAGGGACTACCCTGGACTTACGAAGGGGGCTGAGAGGAGGTGTTGGACTTTCATCAACTTTGCTATCAAAGAACCTGAGGTGTCCACGTCCTAGAAGATCTCAGGGGTCATCGTGCTGTTTCCTGACCCCTCTGTGGTCAGCTTTGGGGGATGGACACAGCGGTACCACTCGGCAGGGCGTGGCCACGGTGAGCACCTCTGCTCGTCAGTGGATCCAGTCGGCGCCCTGCTCTGATCTGGTCTGCAGTCAGTGAGACGTGCAGGTGGGTGGGGTCGGCCAGTCTGCCTACGCAGGGGCAGGGGACTTCTACCCTTGAAGAGTTCTAGAGGCTGATGAGGTAACCCGAGACCATGCCGTGCACATAAAACACACATTCTACCACCAAGCCGTTTCTGTTCTCCTCTCTCCCTTTCCCCATTCCCCTGTTGTGTTGCTGCTGTTTGTTTTATCTTTCTTTTTTCCTCCCGCAAGGCTTCCTATGGCCCAGGCTGGCCTAGAACTCAGCATGTCACTGAGGATGGCCTTGTACTCCTGGCCCTCCGTCTCTGTCTCACAATTGCAGGCATGACAGTTGTGTGCCCCGTGCTCATCCACGTTTGCCACGCCTAGCATCTCTGTGGTGAGGTTCGGTTTGTTCTTTGAGTTCTGTTTTCATCTTTTCCCATTTCCCTCACTGTAGATTTTTGTTGAGTAAATGAAGCACATAAAAGTCTTTGTGAATTCTTAACCCTTTCAGGTCTTGGAGGTACTGTCGACACAAACCCATGTGAATCTTACAACCCCTACAGGGTCTTGTAGGGGAACGGGGCAAGGGGTGGTCACAAGTCCTCTGAATGATAGATAGCTGCTTTTCCCTCTCGTGCTGAACTTTCCCTGCCATCCTCTTCTGCTGGATGATGGTCCAGGGCTCAGAGCCCATTCTTAGTTGTGAAAAAGGCAATATTAAGGCCTCCTGGGAAAGAGGAGATGACTCTGGTTAGGGAAGCTGCTTTGCCAGTGGGCACCATGGTGGTTTGTGGCTGGTCCCACCATAGGCTCTACCCTTCCCTGTGTGTGGTGTGTCCCAGGGTCCAGCTGTCAGACCCTGTGCTATGACTGTAGGCTCTGCTGTCAGACCCCGTACTATGACTGAGCAGTTTTCTATTCTGTTCACTTCTTGTAGGGTATGGGGATACCGTTTGTGGGGCGTGAGTGAGGGATTGCCATGACCCCATTGCTGGACCTCAGGGGAACAGTGGCAGTGACAGGGCACCAGAGCGAGAAGCTGTGCGGAATACTCTCAGAGATGAGGGAGGCTAGTCCTGACCTCAGTCGCCTGTGAATCACTGTCTCTGGGTGGTGCATGATGGGACACGTGTCCCATGCCTGGGTCTTAGTAGAGGAGATATACTCTTGGTGAGGTGGGCTTAGCACCCTAGTTATCTGGGGTCTTGGCTATCCTTTGCTTTCTGTATTGACCTTCCCAGGTCATGTTAGGCTGTGTGTGTGTTACCCTGCATGGGTAGTGGAGGGAGGCTGGCCTATCATAAGCTCTGTCCACCTCCTACTAGAGGGCTACCACACTGTGAGAAAGGCCTTGAGAGGTTAATGCTTAACTTTGGGGGTGATGACATGTTTGGCTTCTGGTTTATTTTGACAGAAGCTTTGAGCCCCCTGGAAGATTCGGAGCAGTGGCCAGTGCTGATGGCCTGTGCATTTATCATGGTGCCCAAGGAAAGTTGTGTAGTTTACTTCTTTGAGTTTGGTGCAGCAATCACAAGGTTGCGCTATCTCCCTCTACCTGGGGGAATCTCAGCTCTGCTTTTTGTTTGAGGCCCTAGTCTGGGGTAGAAGGTAGAGCATGATTTGGTTTCTCCACTGGTTTGGAAAAGGCCCATTTCCAGCCCTGGCCCCACCTGTGGGAAGGTCTTTGCAGGCCCCCCAGAGCACCCTGGCTCCCAGCCATGTCCTCCCTCCATATAGAGCAGCATAGGAGCCTGCAGGGAAATGCGGTTGAGCCTGGGGAGCTGTTCAGGTCTCCTGTTGTTTTTTCAGAGCCGTAAGCCTGAGCTGTTTCCTTTTGTTCTTTCAAGCTTTGCTTTTTTTTTTCTTTTCTATCCTTTCTTTTTCTTTTTCTTTTCCTCTTTCTTTCTTTCTTTCTTATTTATTTATTTATTTACTTATTTATTTATTAATTATTTTTTCCAGTGCAGAGGCAGGTGCTGAACTGTGAAGCTCCACTGAAGGACCTGTATTGATCTAGGGCAAACTTGTGGCTCATAGTCTGACAGGTACATGTTCTGTCCAGTTTACCAAGGAAGGAATTATCCTGTACAACCAGGTCTGTGGGCCACCCCAGAAGCACCCCACTTTCAGAGATTCAGTAGGCAGAAGCTATTTCTGAGATATAAAATACTTATCTCTAGAAGAAGGGCTAGGACCAAGTATGAAGATAACAGGGCTCCCCCAGGCAACCTGGAGACCCCCTCTCCCAGATAGGCCCACAGAACCGTGTTTCTGAGTCATGGCTGGATCTTTGAAGGTCTTCCTGGACCACTTCCCCAGAGCATTTTCAGACAAAAGTGAGTGTCTGAAGTTTTTAGTTTATAAAATTGAGGTGCTCATGGACATACCCTTACTTGGACTGGTCCACTTGTAGCAAGAACACGTGAGTGTGACTGCCCTCTGAAGGCCCTCCCCCCTTTATTTTTATGACTTAAGAATTATTTTAAGTGGGGCTGGAGAAGTGGCTCAGTGATTAAGAGAAATTGTTGCTCTTGCAGAAGACCTGGATTTAGTTCCAGCAACACATGGTGGCTCTAGCTGCAGTTCCAGGAGTGAGAGCATGCATGCATGTGCTGCACATACATGCTTTAGGCGAAACACTCAACATTACAAAAAGTACATAAGTCTAAAATCTTTAAGAAATGTTTTCAGTTACATTTATTTATTTTGTGTGGAGGGGCGGCGGTCAGAGAACAACTTGTGGGAGTCAGTTCTGTATGTCACGTGGGTTCCGGGGATTGAGTTCAGGTACTCAGGCTTGCCAGCAAGTGCCTTGGCCCACATTTGTACGGTGTAACAGCTGTTGAGTGGGGCTCTAGCTCAGTGGCAGAGTGCTTGCCTAGCATGGTGGGGACTTGGGTGGCATGCCTCACACTAGCGGATGCTTCTGTCCAGGGCGGTGCTCTTGTCTGCATGGTGCGAGATGCTGCTTAGTGTGGTCTATGCCCTGATGGCCGGAGCTGTCCCCAGAAGTCTTCCTTTTGGCTCTCGAGTCCCAGTAGTTCCTACTGTATTTGTAGTGAGTTGAACCTTAGAGTCTCAGCCTTAAGGTGCTTCCTACAAGGACTGGGTGTGTCGGGAGGATTCCTGTCCTGGGATTGTATAGTTTTTGAAAAGGACTACTAAATAAATCTAAACTTGAACTGTTTGGGACTTGGGGTGTCCTTTTGCTCTGTGTCAGCACTATCAGGTGTCCTGTGGTTTCTAGAAAGTGGTGATTTGGCTGCACCCGGTAGGGTGGCATGATACCTACCCAGGCACATGTGTACTAGTGGCTTTCATGAGCTGGGTGCTTGCTTGTTTCTCACGTGGGTAAATCAAGTCTAGAGGAAGGCACTTTGGAACGGGCTGGCATCAGTGTTGTCATCAGCAGCCCAGATAAGGTCTGAAGTAGCCACTCCAGCTGTCTCTGTGTCCAGGCTGGAGGAGGTCTTCACCGCAGAGGGTGAGTCACATGGCTGTGTTGTAAAGGAAGTAATTGGGCATCCCTTATGTGAGCAAGGGTGTGCTTCTGGCTCAGTGTGCCGTCTGTCCTCGGTAATGGAGTGGGATTCAGCACCTGAGCAGGCTTTGGGGGTAGACTCGTGGCCTTTATGGGATCTAGGTTCAAATCTGCAAGTTGTAGACCCAACTGGAGGTGATTTCGGAGGAAATCTGTCCTTATTACTTAAGGACAGAAAAGCATCCTGTATCCATCTGCCTTTCCTGAGCAAGTCAAATTCTTCTCTCAGTGATGGGTCTAAGGTGGTGGAGGTCTCCGTGGGTCCCTCAGCC
>JAMJFZ010000484.1:1012500-1135000 GCA_026225945.1 Cricetomys ansorgei
TATAGTGTGTGTGTGTGTTTAGATATGGAGAGAGGTGTGTGTATAGTGTGTGTGTGTGTGTGTGTGTGTGTATATATATATGGAGAGGTGTGTGTATAGTGTGTGTGTGTATATATATATGGGAGAGGTGTGTGTATAGTGTGTGTGTGTATATATATATGGAGAGAGGTGTGTGTGTGTATAATGTGTTTGTGTGCATGTATATATGTGTGTGTGTATATTTATGGAGAGAGAGAGGTGTGTGTGTGTGTGTGTGTGTAGGAGTGGTAGGTCAGTGGCTGTCCAAGCCAGCTTGCTGCCCTGGTTCTCTCCCCACCACAAGCTCTGTAAAGACAGGATGTGGCTGGTCTTTGGTCAGCTACTAGGGGATGAGTAGCCAGTGACTAGTCAACCCCAACAAGTACCCCTGCTTTGTGTAGAGGGACTCAGGCCACATCTCTGCACTGACTTGCGGTGAGCACTCTTTAGAAACCTATGGCCTCTCTTGTAACGCAGAGGAGGGATTTCTCCAGCCTACAAAAACCCTGCTGGCCCAGCCTTTCTGTCTTCCTGGTTAAGGGAAGTGGGTAGCCTAGAATATGCCCTGAGGGAGGGAAATCAGGATGGAAGATGCCATGGGAGGGGATGTGTAGACTATGCCTGGCAGAGATCACTTTCTGTCACCCATGATACATGTCCCTTCTGTCTGCTCTCTGGCTAGCGCATCCTCCCTCATTCCCACTTCCTCCCAGCCCAACTCTGCAGGTCCTGCCCATATGTAGCTGCCCGGCTTCCCCTTCCAGCTCCTGATGGTCCTCTCCTGGTTCTTAGTTTGCCTCTCTCTGGGCTTGCCAAGAATGCGGGGGAGTTGGGGGGGAGGGGACACAGGAAGTGTCTCCTTTTCTGTGACTCCATTCCAGCTTTTGGGGGAGGGGAATAGAAAAAGGGTGACATGGAGGGCTGGGGCACTTGGGCAGGCAGGCAGTTTTTCTCCTACACCAGGCACAAGGCAGCTTAGCTCCTAGATTCTTTCAACTAGTTTTGAACCCTAGTAGATGCTCTGTGAGGAGGAATTGGGAATGTGGTCCTTGTTGGCAAGCAAGCCTCCTGAGCAAGACTATTCTGAATGCCTTACAGTAGAGTTTATTTAGAGCAGATTGAGTCTTAGCCTTAGTACCAGCTAGCAGTGCTCTCAGTCCTTCAGGAGCAATAGTAGCTTTGAACCAACCCCCCTCCCAAAAAAGGAGCTCCCTTCTAGCTCTCAGGAGACAGTCTCCAGGAGCACCAGCTGGGCCTCACAGCACTCAGACCTCTTTGCTCTTTCTTACTGGCACCAGCATTTTGAGGGTGCCATTCACTCACTCATAGGTTGGGGTTCTTGCAGAATTTCTCAATGTAATGTGTGCAGTGAGTATGTGTATGCATGCATGTGTGTGCACATGTACCCCTTTAAGTACGAACATGAAGACTGGGTGACCACCAAGGCCCTGATGCCTTAACAGAGTGGAAGTAAGAACAGACCTAGTAGAGTGGCTGCTGTGTGGCTGAAATCAGTAGCTAAGCTCAAGACCGAGTAGTAGTTGCTGGGAGGGGTCCACAGTTGCCCAGGGTTTGTTTGTACCCCACAGCCAGTGGTGACATCCCAAGCCCTGCAGCCCTGACCTGTGATCCTGCCGCTGACCTCGTAACTCTGGCGGTTCACACGCACTCTCAAACACCCGTGTCCCTACGAGGCGCGAAGCCCTGGGTAGCCAGTTCACCATCTTAGTGCTGCTGCTCTGAAAGCGTCAGGCCCTGCACTGACAGACAGTCTAGAGCTCTGAGTGGTTCATAGAGAAGGAATTCTGTGGGTCAGGGTTCTGAGAAACCGTATGCCCAGAAGATCTGGTGCTGCTGTCTAGGTCATTGCTCTGGAGGAACAGGTAGAAATGTATATTCTGGAATCCTTTAGCCCACCCCCAAGAGGGCAGTAACTTGGAAGCTCAGACTGGAGGACCGGGCCTTTTGGAACACGTGCGTGTCTGTTTGTCAGAACAAGTTTCCCAGTTGAAGAATCTATTACTGTTCTGGAATGTCTGGTGACCTGTCTTTCTGGGTGTGACAGAGCAGCCCTTAAAGGGCTTTAAGGTAGCCTAGGGGCTCCTGAGCTTGGGCTCCATCTTCAGGACACATTCATGGCTTTGGGTGCTATGAACGGTGTTCTGCCCAGTGTGCTAGGGTGCTGCCCAGGGTGGGGTAAGGTGCTGCCTTGATGCCCCACTATCAAGAAGCTGAGGGGCTGGAGAGATGGCTCAGTGGTTAAAAGCGATGGCTACTCTTGCAGGAGATCCTGGGTTTGTGTCTCAACACCCATGTGGTGGCTAGCAGCTGCCCACAACTCCAGTCTAAGGAGCTGCAACACTGCCTTTTGGCCTCCACAGGCATGTGGGCATGTGGCTCACAGACGCATGCAGGCGAAACATCCATGCATGTTTAAAAAAAAAAAACTTTAAAAAAAGAAAGAAGTTGGACAGCTGCCACCACAGCCCTGAGCTTCGTGTAGCTCTGGAGGGCCGTCCACCCTGTGTTGTGTCTGTTTCTATGGAGAGAAAACAACGTGGGCGTCAGTTGGTGGGAGGGAGGAGGCTGAGGAAGCACAGCAGACCGCTGGTTGAGAGTGGTACTGGCTGTTCCTCCTCTTCCTGGTGAGGCCAGCAAGGGGCTCCAGAACTGCCACCCGCAAGGCCTGATTCTCAGGGCCGGACCAGATGCCATGTGGCAACGCCTGTGCCACTTCCTCCTGTGTCCCCGCCACAGGAACAGGGGCTCGGGTCTGCCTGCTTTCTGCTCCCATCTTTCATCTTGGGACAAAAGCTCCTTCAAAAGCAGAAGGCAGGAGGCTTTGAGTCCCACGTATGCGGATCCAGACTCAGGAGCCTCACTAGCCTTGGCTGTGGGTTCACAGGGGAGGCTTCTGGGTATAGATAGACCTCGGGAAGGCTGCCCTCGTCTTCAGGCCTAGGTAGCCTGCGACAGTGTTTTCAGGCTTGGCTCGTGTTTTGACAGAAATCTAGGGCTTTGCTTCTCTTTGTCAAGAAAAGATTGTCCAAAAGAGATTCATCCACATACTGAGTGAGGCAGGCGCTGTTGCACAGGAGTCCTCTACCTCAGACTCCTTCACAGTCACCATTGACCTAGCGAGACTTGGGAAAAGTGGACGGACACAGCTGCCTGCTTTGGACTGACCATGAGGTGCTCCTGCATATCCTTGGCCTTCTGCGGGCAGAGAGGGAGCAAATAGCAGAGGAGGCACTTGGCCACAGGCCCATCCTGATGCCCTTGCGAGGAGTGTCGGTGGTTTTAATGACATATTTTAGGTACCAGTCTTGAAACGCTTGGGCCATTTTGATGATAAGTCAAGCTATAGATGAAATATAGATAGATAGATAGATAGATAGATAGATAGATAGATAGATTGATTAGCAGAAGAGAAGGCCCCTGTATCCCCAGATAAAATTGTTCTCTGATATTGGGCCTATGGAGTGTCCTTGGGCCCAGTATGCGTGATGCGGGTTGTATCCCCATCTGCCCAGTGAATTCCCATCTCCCTGAACATCAGCCGGCTTTTTGATACGCATGTAGGTGGTGTTAACAAGCAGGCTTGAGACTTCTCCTTTGACAAATTTGTTTGGTAACAGACTAGAAATTTATTTCCAAGTTCCCGTAGCCAGAGTGAGTGATGGTGAGTCCTGCCTTCGGGCCAAGGCCTTTCTTGGCTGCGTCTCCCAGGAGCTCTGGGCTCAGTGCTGCTGCTTAGATGTGGTGCAGACCAGCACATTTTGGTTGCCTTCGGTTTGAGAGAGGTTCTGAACCAGTACTTCAGAGGGCTCACGAAGCCCTCTGCCTGGCGAGTTGCTGGTGAGGGCAGATCTGTGCAGGTGCCTCAGGCTACGCTGGGGTCAGGACCACAGTGTGGCTGTGTTAGAGCCTTGTGCTTCCCAGCTAGTCGCAGTGGTAACTAGTCACTAGATAATACTCAGGGTGTAAGCTTTATCATTTGTCCTATATGAAGCCAGTGTGAAGTACAGGTGTCAGAACAGGTAGTCCATTGTGGAGCCACTGGAGTTGACAACTTGTATTTTGTATCTTGAACATATGTAATTAAGTCTCGTTCTTGCCACAACATGGAAACGCTATGGGAAACTAACACTGTTTTTCTTCATTTCTTGGCCCGCACGTTTCCACATCTCCACTGTCTAGCTCACTGATGGAGTGAGGAAGGGCTGGGTGCGGTGTCTGTCTTAAATCAGTGCAAGTTTATAGCTCCGTTGGTGAGTGGATCTGGAAGGTCACTTGGTAGGCACGAAGTGGGTCTTCATGCTTTGCGTCTCATAATCTGCCTGAAGAAGTCTGGCCTTGAGGGTGCTGGAAATCCCTGTGCGTACTCACGGCACCCCGCTCTGGGCCTCACTGGGCTCCTGTATCGTGGATGCTCAGTACACACACGTCCTGGGATAGCAGGCAGCATGGGTGCGTGCGATGCTGCTCCAGAGTTGAGCCAGTGCTAAGGCGCCTGCCACTCAAGTGGCCCACCTGTGAACTCAGAGTACTTGCACAAGTCTTGTTTTCTTCCCAGACCCAGGGACCTAGCTTGTGTGTGCCTGGGACAGGCGATAGGAGAGGCCTCTGTCCTCACCTACCTCTGGAGGTACTGTAGATGCCCAGGGCCGCTGTGAATGGTACTCACTCGGGCACAGGGCTCCTTGCATGGCTGTGCAGAGAGAGGCAAAGCCAAATTCGGGTGTTTTTATTTAGTCTTTGAAGACAGGAAGGTGTTGGCTCTGGACAGGAAATGTGGCGCTGTGTTTTCTCTGGGCAAGAAAATTTCCAATTTAGAGAGAAATGGAAATCTCCATTTTGCTCTGGGATGGAGCAGCAGCATCAGTGGACAGAACCTTCGTACGTGGTGCTGGGCAAGGGTCTACCTTATCTGGGTCTGTCTTGTCAAAAGTCTGAGTGTGGCCCATACAAAGGGGGAAAAAAGTCTTTTTGGATGACATTTCCTGCCCAAGTTTCCTTCCTTTCTACAGGAACATCTCACTAGTGAAACCTTGCCCAGGGTTTTCATGGGACCCACCAGTGCTGAGGTGTGAGTTGGTGTGCTCTTTAGAAAAGGCAGATCTCCGAATGCACATGCACATTCATACACACTTGCCTGAGTCTGGTTGCTGTCAGCCCACTTCTTTTTGAGAGCTTCTCTGGTGCTTATGGATGTCTGCTCATCTATGGAGAACTGCCCGCCCGGGTCTCCTCCTTACAAGTCTTCAGCAGTACCCTTAGTAAATGAGCTTCCTGGATAGCTGGATCTTCCTGAGAAGGGGGGCATCAGTCTTGAGCCTTCACTCTGTCATAACACTGCTTTGAGGGCCATGTCTATAAAGGGCTGGATAGATGGCTCAGTGGTTTAGAGCATTTACTGCTCTTGCAGAGGACTGGGGTTCGATTTCCAGCACCAGCATAGTGGTTCACAACCATCTCTAACTAGTTCTAGGGGATCCAAAACTGTTTCCTGACCTCTGTGGGTAGCAAGCATGCACGTGGTAGGTACATGTACAACTGACATACACACAGGCTAAACACACAAAATAAAATGAATAGATCTAATTTATTTGGTGTGGGAGGGGGGTTGAGACAGAGTTTTTCTGTATAGCCCTGGCTGTCCTGGGACTTACTTTGTAGACCAGGCCATCTTTGGAATCAGAAATCTACCTGCTTCTGCCTCCCAAATGCTGGGATTTAAGGTGCATGCTACCACCACCTGGCTAATTTTTAAGTCCCAGGCAATGGCAGGCGGATCTCTGTAAATTCCAGCATAGCCAGAGCTATATAGTGAGACCTTGCCTCAAGCCCACCCTCCAAAAAAATTTATAAAAAAGAAAATGAGCATTCCAGTGCTGGGCAGGTTCAGGGACAGAGTGCTTCCTTGTCATGTGTGAGGCCCAGATCCAGTCCCCGCTCAGCAGAAAAGAAACAAAGCACATCGTTCTGTCTCTTTAATTTTGTTGGAGACGGGGAGTCGTGGCTAGAACAAAAACACTGCCCTCTCCTGCCTTAGCCTCCCCCGCCCTGCGATTCGCTGCACCATCACGTGTGTGGAGGTGCTATAGAGGCTCAGTTCAGTTTTATTTCCAGTCAGAGTCAATACATTTGTGATAGCACCTTTCTCTGGTAGGGATGGCAAGCAGCTGTCTTCAGCCATTCCCTTCTGTATGTGTGCATGTGTTCATTGATGTGCATGGGTGTGTTCTTCTCACAGGTGTGATGACAGTGGCTCTTTCCCTGCTTCCTAAGTCTTTGAGCTAAGCCGTCACTGACCAGTAGGGTCACAACACTGCCCACATGACTAGTGACTGCTGAGGTGGGTAAGCATTGAGATTCTCACCTTAGACCATCCTAACTAACATCCAGCCAACTGCCCTGGTAAGTGCTGCCCACAGAGCAGGCTGCTCTGCAGATGTGAGGGGATGTGAGGTGGTGGCTCCTCTCAAGGCAGCAAGTCTGAGCCCGAGCTACCCTGTGCCACCTCTGGCAGGACTCTGGGTCCCACATACCACCAAGCTGTGGACGTAACCTATCACCAGCCTCTTCCTGGGTCTTATCATTACAAAGATAGGAAGGTTGAGCATAGGCTGTGCTTTGCATGGGAACTGGTAGACTGCAGATTCCCTCTCCTCTGAGGGAAGGAACAAGGAGGCCAAGGAACAGGACTAGGAATCCTCTGGGGCAGAGTATTGTCCTGCAGGAATCCCTTGCCTGCACTCTGCATTGGAACTCAGCCCTCGGATCCCTTCCGAGCCCTTAGATGCTGTGTGGCTCTGCTCCCTTCTCTGTGCTCCTGGAAGGCGGCAGGAAAGCCAGAAGCTATGGGTCCTAGAGGCCTGCATGTGGGTCCCAGGCAAGCTCTTTCTCCAGCATAGCCATAATTCCTGTGGCTTTGGGAACAACCAGGCTAGCTGTCCTCCCCCTCCACCAGCTGCTGTCTGCTTTCCTGTCTACAATTACTTACTGGCTGGCCGAGCTGTGCATTGCTGTCCCTGCTGTGGCCCTGCGGACGTGGGCGACTGTTAGGCCTGTAAGAGGGACAGAGTCCATTACCCGAGGGCTTGAAGTAGGAGGGAGTACCTCCCACACCTCAGGAGAACAACTGGGGACTAACAGTAAAAACGGAGTGGAGGTCCCTACCTGTCACTAACCCTGCCTATTCAGGACATAGTGCATTCTGGGACAGAGCCTGAGAGGAGGGCAGCTGGTTTCAGTTATATATCTGACAGAACCCCTCTGAGGCTCAGGCTGGCTGTTCACTGAGCTTAAGGGATTGGGTCACTCTGCTGTCCTTTCTCAGCTCCTCAGTGATGCACGTCCTATATGTTTCTGGCTACATGAGGTGCCTCAGAACCAGCCTGCTACTTCCAGATTCTGGAGAGGAAGGCCTGATTTGGGCTGTTTGGGACAGAGTTGGTCAGGCCACGAGGCCTGTTTCTCCTGCTCTGGGCTGGAGGGGCTTGTTGCAGAGGGTGTGGGCAGTGCAGGCGGTGGGGAAGTGAGCCCCTCCTGCTGGCCTGGAGAAACACTCCTAGCTAAGCACGGTTCTTGGTGAGTCAGCCTTCCAAGAACAGCGCCTGCAGCAGCTTGCACCTCCCTCAGCCCGTGTCCCTCTCACTGCTGCCTGCAGCCTTTCCTCCAGCCCTGGATGGGAAGGCCTGTTTATCTTTATCGATCTCTGGTGAAGGGGTGGCAGGTGGCCAAGCAGCCAGTACTGGCTGCCCCGCCCTCTGGCGAGTCATCTTGATGGAATGTCTGCTGGGAGCAGCTGAGGGACGCTGGGAAAGAATAGGTCCTTTTGCCCCGCCCCCATCCAGACCAACGCTCCCAGGCTGGGGCACGCCCACATCACAGACTGCTTCTGTACCAGCAGCTGGCTGTTTTTTGGGACTCTGGTCCTTGTGTTTTAAGTCTCTTTTTTAACAGTTACTTTCCAGTAACCATATAGGGCACATCTCACGTCTGTTTGGGGACTTCCATTACTCTCTGCTTTTGAAAGATCGTGGCGAGGCTTCAGTACCTTCAGGGTAGGGCAAGAGTGAGCCCTTGGGTTGGGTGGCTCATGGGACCAGGACATAGGTCTAATATTTTTCTGGAGCTCAAGCACTGCCTCACTTTGGGGTGCTTGGCCTCTAGCCCTTCTCTGCAGGCCTGATGGGTGAGGCCAGGACTCGGTGTCCCTGCCGCTGAGGAATCCCCTCCCAAGGGCAGGTTCTTGCCATTCCGACAGATCCAGGAGCTTGTCATGCCCAACTCCTGAGGCTGCTTTGAGAGAGCTGAGCCCCCCACAGGTGTTCAGTGGGGGTCTGGTAAGGGCGTGTCCTCCCAGGAGGGAAAAGGCAGGCTCTTGGTGACTCAATTTCCTTGGAGAAGCCTTGTGAACAGTATTGAAGTAACTAGAGAAATGGCCTACTTAAGTCAAAGGAATCAAAGTCAGCATTCGAAGCTGGTACTTGAGCGTCACTTGGGGGTTGGGATTGTCTTGGAGATACAATCTGCTTCCTCAGTAGCACAGTAGTTAGAAAATAGGTTAATTTGAGCATGATGAGAAATGTGAATTATCATGTGTAAAATATTAATGGTGATTACAAAAATAGCCTTGCAACTTTTAGAGTCGTGGAGTTTTCAGAAAAGACCCATAGCTCAAACTGAACCAATTCCAGAGTGAGGCAGGGTAGAGTTTGCCTGTAGAAGACAGGAAGTGACCCTCACAAGCCCTGAGTCACTCCGGGAAGCATTCTGCTGGGGTTGCCCATGTCTTGGTGATTTTGCCTAAAGGAGCCCAAGGCCTTACTGTAAGTTAGTAACTACGTTATTCTGGCGCTGGTCTGCCCTAGGAAGGAATTAGCAGGGTGATAGGATGTTTCTCCACTGACTAAATGCTTATTAGGGATCTGTTGTGGCTAAACTGGGGTCTGTACTTAGGATTGATTACAAGCATTTAAAACTATGGGCTGCCCCTTCCAGCCATGATGGCCATGGTTTCCAGCCATGGTGGATGGGCAACTGTTCTCTCTGGACCTCTGGCTGCAGTCTGGCTCTCCTAGCACTAAGGCTGCAGTCAGTCCTAGAGCGTTTAGATGTGGTCCGCAATACCTAGCTATCTTTTTTTTTTTTTTTTTAAACCTAGAGCGCACCGTTCCCCTTAGATTAGCTGGACATTGAGCCCCTGGGATGCACCAGTCACCACCCCACAGCTTTGGGTTTACAGATGTGCAGCACAACACCCAGCTTTTATGCATGTGTTAAGAATACAAACTGAGGTCCTTATGCTTGTATAGCAAGCACTTTACCACCGAGCACCTCCCAGCCCCGGTTGGCTGTCTGACAGCAACCTTGTCTGAAGTGTAAGGAGAGGAAGGACTCTGGACTAGGCAATGGCCAAGTGCCAGAGTCAGGCAGGTCCTGGCCATAGATGTTGATGCAGATGCAGATGTTGATGGGCCGGCAAGATACAGCAGTAACTTTGAACCTCATTGGGGTAACAGCAGGGCTCAGTGCGAGCGAGGACTCCCGCTAAGTGAAGCTTTTGCTTCTGCGTCTCCTCATTAGATTAGAGCAGATTTGTGGCAGGGCCCGGTAGTGGATGTTCTGGACCCTTGGGCTGCAGCCTGGCGGTGCTGAGGGAAGTCTTGTAGTGCTGGCCTGCAAAGACCCACTGACCTACTTTAAGAGAGAGGAGCCAGGAGAGGCCGCAGCTAAGCCCAGGGCTTCTTCCCTGGAATTATGGGTGCCCTGCACGTGGGCACCGCTCGTTGCTGTTGTGTCTGCAGCTGCCTCCATGTTGTTTGGTTTTCCTCTGTTCCACATTTGGATACTTTCCTGGAAAAGCTTTTTTGTTGTTGTTGACATACCGAGTCTTTCTGGAAGTTTCCTTCTCATCTCAGTCCTGTGTTCACTTTTAGCGTTTTTTCTGTGAGCCACTCACTGATTGGGGCTCCCTCTCTGTGTATGCGTCTCGAGCCTGTCCTGTACCCCAGGCACGGTAAGTCCCAGCGCGTTGGGGTGCGTTTGCGGCTTCCTGTCTTTCCGGTGCAGCTTCCAGACAGCAGCCAGGACATGGATGCTAGGACAGTTAATAACAGGATGTAGAATTTTAAGAAGGGACTATTTTGAAAGTCCAGTATCTTCCTTGTTCAAAGTGACATGCCATGAATAGTTTCCATCTGTTTAACCCTCTAGACGAAAGAAAGTGGAGAATTGGGTGACAGTTGTGCTGATTTTATGAGGAGTCCCAGCAAGTGACAGAGGGCGAGGCTGCCACGCGATGTGCAGCTGTCCCCAGAAACCCCATACCCCCGACGTAGTAGCTAACCACATACACTCGGAGGCCATGTACATGTAAATGGCAGCTCTGGGCCTTCATCCTGTGGGGACTTGAAAGTCTCCTGAGATTGGTGTGAAAAAATTTCCAAATGAAAAAAAAAAATTGTTTTTAAATCCTCACAGAATCTTTGGGCAAATAAATGCTTCTGACTTGAAGGTGTTACTAGTTTGAAGTCTTTGGTAAATTCTGCCTTTTGTGGGGGGGGGGGGAGGAAGGAAGGAGAGATGACCTAGAGGTTAAGAATGCTTGCTGCTCTTACAGAGGACCCAAGTTCAGTTCCCAGCACCCAGCTTGGGTGGCTCACCACAGCCTGTTACTCCAGGTCCAGGGCACTAGATACTTATGGCTTCTGGGGGCGCCTGCACCCACATGAACATACGCATAGATACACATATATGTGATTAAAATACATACTTAAAAAATAAAGTCAGGAACAAATTTTGAATTGAATTTACTAAGAGATAGATGGATTTTACTAAGGTTTATGGGTAAGGCAGATGTCGGGCACACATGAGTCCCAGGCCAGCCTGGACTGCTTCAGAATACTAACTTACCCTCAGGCCCATGTTTGCCCATGTATCAAGAATGTCTTTATAACTTCCTAAAGCCTCCCAGTACTGGTTCCCAGGTTGGAATTTTCTTCTTGTGGTTCATATATGGTGGGGTGCTGGCCTGGTGTCTAAGTGAGACAGTAGAAGAAGGCTGCCCAAGGAGAGAGCTGATTGGAAAAGGGCACCCTGAATGGGGGCACCCTGATCGGGGGTGTGGTGGTCACGCTTGGGTGAGGGCAAGGCATAGGTCTGTCCTAGCTGACGATGCGAGCAACGGTAGTCTCTGCTAGTGGTGTTTGTCCCAGCCTGTGATCGGTGAGTTTGCCACCCAGGACGGTGGACTTCAGGGACTAGAGGCTGTGAGAGGCAGCTGTTGGGACGCTCCCCACAGAGGGGCACTGTGGCGTACCTGGAGCCCTAGGTGGCTGTTAGGGTACCTGTGAATACAGCTCTGCCCTCAAGGTTTGTCTATGGCAGGCAGATACTTCTGGCAGGACAGGAATCTACCGTGGGGTGCTGGCCTCTGCTTGCTTCACGGCAATGCCAGGGTGTTCTGTGTATTTGAGGAGTTCCTTTCTGTGGTGTGACATCCAGTACCCTGTGGTGTATGCCTCATGGCGAGAACTGGAGTGTTCATTGAGCCAGAAGTCAGGCCACCTGCTCTGAGGGTTTTCTCTTCCTGGTGAGCATTGTGTTCTAAAGACTTTACAAAGAGAGCTCCCGTTGTTTGTCTGGATGTTCATACTGAATACTCTTGTCTATTACGTAGCTGTTATAGGTGGCAGCGACCCAGACCTAGAGTGTTCCTGAGGTCAACACACTGGTCTCTTGGCAGCTCTCTTGGGCAGCATCTGTGCGCCAGGCTGCTCTGGAGCCACACCTGTGCTGGCCTCTGGAGACTACAGCTCTGTAAACCTCAGCCTCAGGCTTTGGTTTTCCACCAAAAGTCATCAGCAAGGGTTTTTTTTAATACTTTCTTTTTTTTTAGTTACAACATCATCTCTTATAAAGCTGTGGCTTTTACCATATGCACCCATCACCACTAATTTTAGAACATTTTCACTACTCCAGTATGAAATCTGGTATCCTCAGCTGTCACTCTGCAGAGCCCCGACCCCAACCCTCCAGTCACCAGCCACCGCTGATCTAAGTTGTCTGAATGTCCTGTTAGAGACATTTCGTACAAATAAAGTCATACAATGCGGGGTTTTTTCTTAGTTTTGTTTTTGTAACTGGCTTTTGTCACTTGGCAAAACGTTCTCAGAGTTCATCTGCGTTGTAGCTGCAAGTGCCTCCTTTCAAGGGCCGAGTGGGTCCCACAGTTCTCGTTTCTTGCCTGTTGCAGACAGACCACTGTGGTGCTCTGGGTGCTGTGTGAATCTGTATGTGGATTCTGTTTCCCTTGGTCTTTGGGACAGAGTGGGGACATGTGATTCTTTTTAGTTTCTTTAGTGTAATTGCCACCCTGCTTACATCTTACATTCCCTCCACATCGTTGGTAATACTTGTCCATGTTTTTAAAATCACAACCATGCTTGCGGGGACACATACCACCTCGCTGTGCTTTTTAATCAAAATGTTTATCATGAGACAGTTGTGGAATTCTAGGCAGTTGTAAGAAACAATGCATGGGCCTCGACCTGGGAATCGCTCAGTGGCAGCACCTTGCAGAAGCAGGGGACGAATGCTCAGGCATGAGATTACTAGTAATTTGGCTACTCTGGTTTGTTTGTTGGCTGGTTTTTAAATTGTTTTGGGTTTTGGTGCTGGGGAACAAACACAGGCATTTGTGTTAGCTAGGTAAATACTCTACAATGGACCCACATCCACAACTGTAGCCACCCTGTGAGGAGCTGCCAGGATATCCCGTAGTGGCTTCACCAGTCTGTGTTTCTGCCAGCAGGTTACTAGGTCTCCTGTTCTCTACATCCTGCTTCTTACTGACTGTTGGCTATGCTTCTCATCTGGCTGTCCTAGTGGGTGTGAGATGGCATCTTATCGTGTCTGATTTATTCCTTAGCCAGGGAGCAGGCAGTACTTGCTGGAAAGTAGATTTATTTGGAGAAATTTTCATACACACATGCAGATTTAGATCTACACATTTTGACCTGTACGGTCTCTGGACAGTGGTTCAGGATGTGCTTGACCCTTGAGGTCCTGGAGCCGTAGGGAATGGATTCCAGCTCACCTGCTGCAGTATTGATGGAGAGGGTGCAGGACACGTCATGTGCCATAGTCCACCTCTGACTATTAAGGGCTGGGTGCCTGCAGGGTAGATGAAAGTTGTTCTTTGAGGGTCCTACGTGGGGCTCTTTGCAGGGTGTGTGATCAAGCCAGTGATGTCCTGCTGTGACAGTGGTAGTGCTGGGCCTTCCCTGTTTGTCCACAAAGGAGGGCTAGCCCACCTGGTGGTAGCACTCCCCAGAAGCCGCATAGACTGACAAGACCCTGAGCCGTGTGCATGTCGGGCCCTGGACCAGGGCTGGTGCCGTCACTGTGACACTCTGATGGGCTGTAATTTGGCAGGGACAATACTTCTCCAGTTGGTTACATTCTTGGTTGGAAGGTGGAAGACACCAGCACTGGGCCTCTTTCTTTGTCTCCTTTAGAACAGTTTCATTCCTCTGTGCTGGGCTGGCCCTTCTCACTCACAGGTAGTCAGACTGTGGCTGCTGCCACCCAAGCTGCTTCCTCAGCAGCCTCATTGTAGCCACCCGAATAGGGAGAGAATAGACATTCTTATCTAGGCTGTTTGCCATAGTGTGCCCTTTGACCTTCATGCTGGATTAGAAAGGGCAGGCCTTGACCTCGAAGGCCTGTGGGCCTTAGAGTCTGGAGTCTGAGTGCGGAGCAGGTCACACCCAGATGAAGCGCAGGCATTTGGAAATGGGTAACACCTGGCTGCTGTAGCCCCACGCTCTACATGGAACCCTTACTTCAGTAATTGCGGAGAGGTGTAGAGATAGTTTAGTGACAGACCATTTGCACAAGACCCTGGCTTCGATCTGCAGAAACAAGAAAATGAGTTATAAGAGGTTGGCCACCTACCCTGTTGGCCATTTGTGGTTTCCTTGGTGTACAGACCCCATGCTGGCTTCATTTTCAGACTGCACCTGAGTTGCATGTGGACCATGGCCAGTACCTCAACTCTGCGCAGGACATTGTGACTTCCTGTCTCTGGGTCCTTCTCTAGTGTCTCACCCCAGCTACTGCTCAGTACCTTCCTCTCCAAGTAGGTGCTTCAGAGACATCCATCACCATCTGCCCAGTGGCCCTCTGCTGAGTCTTGCTAGACATGAACGGCATTCCCTACTCTTGACAGTTGTTTTCTGGTGTTGCCATCCTGTACAGTCCTTTGGATCCGCATCAGGGCGAAACTGGAGCTTCCCTAACCAAAACACCTACTGGAGCCTCAGCTTTGCCCCTCAAGGCTCACGCACTGGACCATGCAAACCTTTCAGACCAGGAGAGACTATTCATGAAGCGCGCCTGAGTCAGCCTCACCACTTTCTTTAGGCTCACTTGTTAGGAACCAGCTGTCATGGACAGAAGCAACTCACCCAGAACTTGCAGGAGCTGCTTGTTCTCGACATAAGCATAGGTTAGCCCACCAAGCCATGTGTCCCTATCATTGAGTACCTTCCAACCCTTACATACCATGGAGGTCCTCACCTCGAGGGGTGGCCAGTTGTGCTGTCCCTACTGGGGTAAGGTCTCTCGACATTTTCTGATTCCAGAATTGAGGTGACGCCAAACCATGTTCTTAAAGATTTGCCCCACACTGGGGAATCGTGGACTCCCAGATGGCCCACATATGTTGCCTTTTGGCCCTGGGTATGGACTGTCTTTGTATGGATGTCAAACCCCAGTGGCTAGGAGGTTTGAGGGGTGATAAATAGCACCACACTGACAAAGGGTCTCAGTCAGAGGGACCATCACTGCCTTGGAACCACACAAGGAAACAGAACCTTGGTGTACCAAGCTGAAGGTCACAGTCACAGGTAGACTACTAATCTAACCCCTGAGGGTCTTGATGCCCCGACAGAGTGTCAGCAGAGCCCAGTCCAGCATGTGTGGCAACTTCTGGCAGGGCAGGCAAAGTGAAACCTTTTGCTCTGGGATGTTGGTATCTCCTTGTATCTGGCTCTAGAGGCTGAGAGGGAACAGCTAGCACTTTGCCCATATTGAGCCAGGGTCTTGAGAGAGATGTGGCCTGCCCGCCCTCCCTATTTGGGGAGGGGCTAGAGAGATGGTTTAGTGGTTAAGAACACTTTTGCTCTTTCAGAAGATGTGGATTTTATTCCCAGTGCTTACAGGTGGCTCACAGATGTCTGTGCCTGCAGTTCCAGAGGCTTCCACAGAGCCACATAATGTGCACACGTGCAGTCTAAGCATTCATACACATAAGCAAAATAACCTTCCCAAGCTATTTCTTAACTTGTTTTTATGTTTGCCTGCATGTATGTATGTATATCGTACGCATGACTGGTACCCTGGAAGGCCAGAAAAGGACACTGGTCTCATGAAACTGAATTTGCAGATGGTTGTGGGTCACCATGTGGGTACTAAGGACCAAATCCAGGTCCTCTGGAAGAATAGCCAGCGCTATTAAACACTGAGCCGTTTCTTCAGTCCCAAGGGAGATTGAGCGTGTCTGAGAGCTTCCAGGCAGTCATCCCTTGATGTCCCCACTGCAGAGCTGGCTCCTGCCTGGGAAGACTGTGCCCATCACAAGCAGAACCAATCCCCTCCTGTCCTTGCTGTGAGGCCTCAAGGAGTGCTCAGGTACGAGATACTCTGAGACACCACAGCTTCTTGCAGGTGGTTGTGACCCTGTGGGATGGCACAGAGAGCAGAGCCTAATCTGCCTTGTTGCTGTTGGCAGCTGTTGAGTTTGGGTGTTTCCTCATAATCCTTCCTGTTGTATTTGTGTGTTTAAGAGCATAAGTGACAAGAGACCCTGGCACTAGATAGGCTGAGAGCCTGGCTGGAGTCAGGCCAGCCTCAGGAACAGGCCTTTCCCGCCTCTGTCCTTTGGAAGCATGCCTTGGGCTGTGACCTGCAGTGTGAATGCTGTCTGCACAGCTAGGGACATACAGCAGAGCCCCTGTGTACTCCCATGGCTGCTCGGTGGTCTCTTAAAGATGGTTGGCGTCTGGCGTGGTGACCAGAACATGATGGAAAGTTAGCTTGTTCTGTCAGGACTGGGAATGGGGGAGACTGCCAGGATTCTACAGCCGGCGGAGTGAGCGTGTGCTGTGTAGGGCCCTAGTGGGTCTCAATTTCTGAGGTGGGTATCTAGTTACTGTGATCTTAGCACAGGCCTCTTCTAGAACCCCAGACCCGCTCTCTACTGTCTCCACAGCCTGAGTCTGGGGTCCACTGCCTTTGGCAAGTTGCCATGCCTTGTGAGGGTTTCTCCAGCCACTGTCTTTGTTTTAAACACAGGCATCCACAGGGTACACTGCTGTCTGGTTCATAGTCTCCAGACTGTGCTCTGTGGCTCTGCCTGCCTCTCAGCACTGGCTAAGGCTGGAGCAAATGCTAAAGGCAGCAGCCACGTCAGCCACAGCTCGGTTCTTGAACGCCAGGCTCCACTGTATCCCAGCGGCCTGTATTGTCCTGACCTTGCTTCTGACCTTGATCAGCACGAGTGTCTCATGTATTCTTTCTGAGGTAGAAGTGTGGAGGTGAGGGTAAGGAATTCCTGAGTTCCCTGGGGTCAGAATACACAGACCCCTCAATGGAGAATTAGGGTGGGGTGGGCATACACAGCTGGCTCTTCGCCTGCCTTGGGATCTGCAGGATCCACAGCCCTGCGGGCCCTGCCCTTCCTGCACAGGTGCAAAGGCTCACACTCAGTGGCACCTGTTCTTAGTGTCTTTGCCCTTGGGATGTGGGGGAAAACAAACATCCACTGTCTAAAGCCCCAGAGAAGACATGGCCACGGGGGCACTGCTCTGCCCAGCCCAGCCCCTCATACAGCCTGATAATGGCCTGTTACTATTGGACTTTTTGGGGCAGGGCTGCCTCTTGTAGACCTGTTCAGGTCCTGGCCTAAGCATGTGTGCTCAGAGGTAACTGACTGGTTCTAGTCTGTCATAAGGTACAGCTTTGTCCCTGATCATTGGCTGACTCCTAGGACCCCCAGTATTCCTCCTGTGGACACTGATGCTTCAGGCCTGACGAAGCCCTTTCTCTGCAGCTTTGGAAATAGGACGCCTCTCAAGTGGCCCTTCTTCAGGGTCCTCTTGCTTAACAGATGCCTTCAGCTTTACCCTCACTTTGTAACTTGGTGTTAGTTTGGTATTAAAGAGGAATTTCTGCTGGGTAGTGGCGGCTGCAGCGAGCACCTTTAGTCCCGTCACTTGGGAGGCAGAGGCAAGCAGATCTTTGTGGTCTACAGAGCCCCCTGAGTCCGAGGAGCCAAGGCCACACAGAGAAACCCTGTCTTGGGCAGGCAGGGGCAACAAGGACGGGTGGGTTCCTGTCACCATCTTGTTTTAAGACTCCCTTGTTCTGTAATAGTTCTGCTTACCTTTGTTTCAGCTGCCTACAGGCCCTTCCACTAGCTCCAGGGGCTCCCCAGCCCATGTGTGAAGCCTAAGGTTCCCTTAGGAGACTTGGACCCCAGTACATTAGTGTAGTACCCCCACCCTCACCCTGTGGCCTTACGAACAGGAAGCAACCCCACTCAGTGGTCCTGTTCTCCAGCCTTTCCTGCTGGGTCACAGTCTGGCTCTGAGACTGCCTGAGAGGTGTCTCAGACTCCCCACCCCCAAGATCTCTGGAGTTTTCAAGTCAGCACCAGACTAGACTTGTGACTTTCTCAGTGAGAGAATAGAGCTCACTTTCCACACCTGTTCCAGTGTCTGCGCAGACAGGAAGCCCCACCCTGCTGTGTGCACCCTCCCCCTTCTGCCTTCACTGTGGGAGGGACCCATGCAATTGCGGAAGTGGGTTCTTCTGCCCCAGTCAGCATCGTGGATATTTACCCCTGCAGGGCACACACGGTCCCCACTGACAGGGCCTTTGCTGAATGACACCTTGACACCAAGACTCATTTCCTCTAGAAAGAGACAACACAACTGAGGTGGCTTTGGTGGCTTTTTTCTTGAAGGGTTGTTTGTATGTCTTTGAGGAACACGCACCCCAGCTGAGCCTGTGGGTTTTTCTCTGAAAGTGCCTCAGGAACAACACCAACATGGTCCCTCCAATGGTTCCCCTGTCCCAGGTCCCTGAATATAGACATCCTTCCCTTTCTGAGCCCTAGATGTAGAGGAACTTCCTGCCCTGCTGGCCCCAAATACCTGCTTATTCCTGGAAGGGGCAGCCAGCCTCCCAGGTACAGGCACTGGGTGTGGACTGCATGCCACCTGTGCCCTGGCGAAGGCCTCCACCAGGGCTGAGCATCCCCACTGTCCAAATATCATGGTAGGAAACATATCAAGGTGGCACCTCTTCCAGGGGCAGGTTTACAATAGGGTGTTTCCCCCAAGTATTCTGGAGGAAAACCCTGCCCTTCTGTGTACTTGAGCCCCTGGTCAGAGGCCTCACTTTGGCTGTGGCCCTCTCAAGTCAATCCCCCACCCCAACTCCTCCCTAAGAACCAAGGTGTGTGTAAACCCTGGTATGTCTGCTGGTTCTACTGCCCTGGGGTCCCTGTCATCTACTCAGGCCCCAGCTGGGGGACAGTAGCCTAGCTTCTATAGACTTCTCTGCTCTAGGGGAAGACTATGCTGTGATTGTCTTGCAGATGGAATGTCCCTGAGAGGTGACATTTGAGTGGAGGGTAACTGGCTCAGGTGCGCACCACTTAATGCTGGGTGTCAGAGTAGACCCCACTGGTGCCTGAGATGAGCTAGGGTGCTGAGTGGCTTCTGCAGGCTTCTGCCAGTAAAGACAATGTGGTAACACTTGGTGAAGCCTGTTTATTTTGTCTTCAAGTTGGATGCTTCTGTCATCTGGGGAGGGGGTGACTCTGATGCTCAGCAATGAAGCAGCGACATAGGCCACAGAGGGCAGCCCTCCCAGGCTGCTTCTGAGTGCAGAGCTTATTGGCTCACACTTGAGCCTCTGGTCACTGCTGGGTCATTTTAGCCCGCTCCTGGGATGGGCCATGGAGTGGGACTGGTCCTTCCAACCTTCCCAGCAACATATCTGTGTTCTAAGGAAGTACTGAGGACTGAAGGCAAAGAACCTAAGGGTCAGATCGCTGTCAGGCCAGAACGGGCCTTGGCAATCCATGAAGAGCCCTCTGCAGCTGTGAGTGAGGTCACTCACAGCAGCCATAGCAGCACAGTGTCCTCTCTATTCTCGGGTGCCTTCACCCCTCAGCAGAGCCATCAGGCTTACCTTTTTGCACGGGGCCAAGGGTGCACTGTGCTCGTGGTTCGGTACATTGTGGGACCTCGGCTCCTTCATGGCTATGGAGTCGTGATGGTCCAGCAGGGAGCTTGCTACCACAGGGCTGGGTAGGGAGACCAGACCCTGCTGAGGCAGGGATTCCAACGGGCCTTTTGTGTTGCTCACAGGTCTCAGAGCCCCCAGCTTCCATAAGACCCAAAGCAGACGACACTTCCTCACAGTCCCCTGCGTCTTCTGAGAAGGACAAGCAGTCCAATTGGCTGCGGACCTTGGCTGGTTCCTCCAATAAGGTGCTATGTGGGAACCTGTCTGGGGTCTTTTGGAAGGGTACCAGGCCCTGCTTGGAGCCAACTCTGTGTCTCTATCTGGCCCCAGGGACGCAGAGTGGCCTGTTTTCCCGCAGTCACTTACATAGAGAACTCTCTTGACAGAGCCTTGGCTGTGTTCACCCCCGCCAGCGCCTTTCTGCTTTCCGACCCTGGTCCCCTGCAGTTTCAGCAAGTGAAAAAGAGATCTCCCCACACCTCCCAGCCCTGATTCGAGACAGGTAAGTGAGGGAAGGCCCAGGATGACCAAACTCTGGTTTAGCGGGCTCTGGTGTTGATTCCTTTAGTCCTAGGATAACTAATCTAAAACTTTGAAGTCTTGGGTGAAGTTACTGAGCTCACATACTGTCCTATATTAAGCATTAGATTCCCAAGCCAGGTGTTGGGAGGCAGAGGTAGGCAGATCTCTGTGAGTTCAAGGCCATCCTGGTCCACAAAGTGAGTTCCAGGACAGCCAGAGCTGTTACACAGAGAAACCTCATCTTGAAAAACTAAAACACAAAAAAAAAAAAAAAAAAAAAAAAATTAACTTCCCAGCAGGGCATAGTGACTGATGCCTTTAATTCCAGCACTCAGGAGGCAGAGGCAAATGAATCTTTCTGAGTTTGAGGCCAGCCTGGAATGCACAGCAGATTCCCAGCTAGCCTTCCATGGACAGGAAGGTCCAGCTCTGTTTCACCCTAATCCAGTCTGTAGAGGAGTTTGTGGTTCTCAGACAGCAGAACCGTGACCTTGTGATTTAGAGTTGGGAGAGAGAGGGAGCTCACGCAGGGGCTTGTGAGGCTGGCGTGCCCCGGCTAAGCGCCCGTGCCCCTACAGCTTTTACTCCTACAAGAGCTTCGAGACAGCCGTGGCCCCCAATGTGGCGCTAGCACCGCCGACCCAGCAAAAGGCCGTAAACAGTCCGCCATGCGCCGCTGTGGTCTCTCGGGCATCAGAACCTCTCGCCACTTGTATCCAGCCACGGAAGCGGAAGCTGGCTGTGGAGACACCAGGGGCCCCAGACATGCTGACACCCGTGGCTGCCCCAGAGGAAGACAAGGATTCTGAGGCTGAGGTCGAAGTTGAAAGCAGAGAGGAATGTGAGTATGGATTGGACTCAGTATAGGGTGGGGTCGGGGCCAGCGTACTCCAGAGTGCCTGACGCCTCAGTTTCTCTCTCTGTCCTCAGTCACCTCCTCCCTGTCCTCGCTGTCTTCTCCGTCCTTTACCTCGTCCAGCTCTGCCAAGGACCTAAGCTCCCCAGGCATGCACGCCCCACCCGTGGCTGCCCCTGATGCTGCAGCCCACGCTGATGCCCCAAGTGGACTGGAGGCAGAGCTGGAGCACCTGCGGCAAGCTCTGGAGGGTGGCCTGGACACCAAGGAAGCCAAAGAGAAGTTCCTCCATGAGGTGGTCAAGATGCGTGTGAAGCAGGAGGAGAAGCTGACGGCAGCTCTGCAGGCTAAGCGCAGCCTCCACCAGGTGAGGTGGGCAGCAGGCAGGACCACGAAGCACAGGACACTGCCTCCCTCTTCGACTGCCCAGGCCCTCTTGGGAAGCCAAGGGGCGGGGGTCCTTCCAAGTCCTCTGGAGGGCCCGGCCCTTTGGCCCTTTGGCCCTTTGGCCCTTTGGGGCAGTTTTTGATGTCCAGAGTCCTTCTGTGCTTCCAGGGAGGCTCCCATAGTGGCCTCAGCTACAGCTCTCCCCGTGTGGGGGCCTCCCTCATGATAAAGGCCCGGGTGTTAATGGCGATTAAAGAGTGGCTGTACTAGTACTGCCTCTCAATCTGTGGCAGGAGTAGATTTATGCCCCACCAGCAAGACCTGTGCTCTGCATATAGAGTGCAGGGATGGCTTCTGAGCTGCGTCTCCAAAGGCAGCAGGCCTCTAGGCAGAGACAAGCCCGTGGGAATGTGTGCTTGTGAGAGTGCGTGTACTCACACACTGCTTACTGGTTGTTTGTCTGGGCTGTAGCCATTCCTCCTATACCTCCTCTTCATGCTGTTTTGTTTCTCTGACATGAGTAAGGGAGGCCCATTTCTCAGGCAGCCTCGAAGTGAGGAGCTCAGAAGTGAGGCGCTTAGCCGTTGGTCTCCATCAGGGCTCAGCATTAAGGCTCTGCTGCAGGCCCAACCTCAGCTGATTTCACACCTCAGCCTGAGTCTGGCAGCTCTGGGGGCAGCCTCACGCGTGGGCTTTAGCACAACACAACCCTGTCAGTCCTCAGGGCTGCAGGATTTCAGATGTTCTCAGAGGGAGTCTTAGTCATTCCCTCATCCTCCCTTGCCCCCATTCTGGGTGGAGGTGTGATTTCCCACATGACTATTCATGGGGGGCAGGTGCCACACTGCATTCTAACAAGTGGGGGAAGGGCATGGGAAGTACTAAAAGCAAATGGCTCCATCTGGCTGGGGGCAGTTCCAGGCCTCAGGTGCAGTGTCTGAAACTGTGTACCCACTGGTGTCCTGCCTTCCCAGTGAGACATGGCAGTAGCATTGGTAGGAGGTGTGAGGAGGCTTGCTGCAGGCTTGATGCGGGGCAACGGATAGCTGTAGTGATACTGCTAGTAACAAGCTGGGCCGGGTGGGGGGAGCTAACCGTCAGCTCAGCAGCCTGTGGACGCCGTGGCAGGAAGGTGCTGGGCTGGCAAAATTCTGAACCTGGCTGCTACATGTCCTTCCAGGAGCTAGAATTCCTGCGTGTAGCCAAGAAGGAGAAACTGCGGGAAGCCACAGAGGCCAAGCGCAGCTTACGGAAAGAGATTGAGCGGCTCCGAGCTGAAAATGAGAAGAAGATGAAAGAGGCCAACGAGTCACGGGTGCGCCTGAAGCGGGAGCTGGAGCAGGCGCGGCAGGTCCGGGTGTGCGACAAGGGCTGCGAGGCTGGCCGTCTGCGTGCCAAGTACTCAGCGCAGGTACGGGCCGGGCGGTATGTGGCGTCTGTCCCCCGAGTGCCCCACAGAGGGCAGGCCTAGTGTTGGCTGGCAGACGGACGTGCACAGAATAGCTGCTACCACAGACCCCAGGTCCTTGGTTTAACTATTTCCGGCGGGATCTGGGAGGTAAGGGTGCCCCGTGTCTGGAGGCCCTGGGTGCTGACGACTGTAATCCACAGCCAGGGGTGGAGGTCCAGGTGCCCCATTACTCCACCAGGATGACTGTGGTCCCAGAACACAGGCTTCCCTTCCTGCTTCTGGCTTGAGAAGCAAGCTCTGAAGCTAGGATCAGGGGATGGAGCTTGGTAACTTCCCCATGGCAGCTTCCCCAGCCCAGGGCTCCAACCCAGGGAGGCGGGGAAGGTCCTCCACATCTGCAGGGCTGTTTGGTTCTCCTGGGGACTTCAGAAGAATAAGGTGCAGGTGGACCTAGTTCCTGCTCCTGTGCAGCAGATGAGGCGCCGGAGGCTGAGTAGGAACTCAGCAGGGAGACGAGGCCTTGCTAAGTGCTAGCGTTAGGCTCTACTGACCACTCAGCATCCCTTTCAGATTGAGGACCTGCAAGCAAAGCTTCAGCATGCGGAGGCTGACCGTGAGCAGCTCCGAGCTGACCTCCTGCGGGAGCGTGAAGCCCGTGAGCACCTGGAGAAGGTGGTGAAGGAGCTTCAGGAGCAGCTGTGGCCTCGGCCACGGCCTGAGAATTCGGGTGGCGAGGGCAACGCTGAGCTGGATCCCTAGCCTGGGCAGTGCCCCACTGCCACATGGACCTCCATGCGTGCGCAGAGGGCGGGTCCGCGCTCCGCAGGCCCGGCCCGCGCCTCTGCAGCCAGACAGCACAACGTCTCTACTGTGCCTATTACCAAGCGAGTGTTTGTAACCACATACTTTTGGAATCCACTGCAAAATTTTCTACTGGCCAAGTTCAAGTGAGCAAGCCATGTCCTCCAGCTGCAGCCAGAGTTGAGACTGGCTCTGTGGCTTGTAGCTGGTCCTCTGCTTGCTAGAACATTCTAACATTTACACTTTTGTTATAAGCTATTTAAAACCAGTAAGGAGACTTGATACTCAGAAAATCAACATGTTTTTTAATGACTAACTTTAAAAGGCCCCTACACGTGACGCCATCTGGACACCCACTCTGGCGGGGGTGGCGCCCACCCACCGCCGTCCTGGGAAGCCATCACCGCTCATCTGTGCCCGCGGCTGCAAGAGGACAGCAAGGGTTTTCTTCAGAGTCTATTTTTTCAGCAACAAGGACCCAGTCTTCCTGCTGCTGCCAGGAAGAGCAGGGAGAGCTCCGCGTGCGAGATGAGCCCCAACACTGCCCGCCTTACCGCCGCTGCCCCGCCCACCAACACCGCCACCACCCCTGCCCTTGCAGGCACCAGGCCTCTGGATGCCCCAGCCATCTGCACCTTGAGGGGCTGGCCTGCGTTAGGCAGTTGCCATGGTCCAGTGTCATGTTGTCCCCGTCCCCCCGCCCCACCACCACTCCCTGCCCTGCGCTGTGTCCCCCCATCGCCGCCCACCCTGCGCTGCTTGGCCACAGCAACCCCTTTTCAGTGCGCAGACATCGCTCCTCTCATCTTGGGATTGAGGCTGCAGCACTGGAACAAAACAGCATTATATCACTTTTTTTCTTTTGTTTTTTGTTCATTTAAACATGTATTTAGAACTGCACTTTGTCAGACCGTCCCTTCCCTTTTTATTCCCCAGTTAACTGAGGTTTTTACCGATTTCTAGAGCAGTTCAAACCCTAAGTGCTCGAGTGCTTAGAAATCCCCTCTGGTGCTTGGTTGAACAAGGGAATCACAAAAAAAAAAAAAAAAGAAAACGCAGAGACTGAACTTGGGGGTCGTTCTGTGCCTTCCAGCATCTTGTACAGCAAACCCTGACTCGTCTTTTTACCCCCAAAATATCGTCTTCAGTAGCGATTGAATCTGCCACTGTCAAAATACGTTACTTGCATTTATTCCAAATAATCTCGTTTACTCTTAACTGTTTATGCAAATTGTATAAGGTTTCTTATGCCCAGGCTTGAAAAATGATTTCCCAGTAGACAAGAGGCCACCGCCCACCCTCCGATTGTGTTCATTTACATGAGGAGATCACACAGAGACCCTCGCTCGAGCCCTAACAGGGCAGCTGTGAGCTGAGGGAGGTGGGGATGGCTCGTGCAGGTACAAATGACCTCAAGGACTGTTGCCTGCAACTGGAGACTGCTGAGCCCTGACGTTGGTGCCGAGGTCGTGCAGGGTTTTGCCCTTGGTTTACTGAGGGGGGCTGGTTGCTGCTGGGTCCCCCCTTCTGAAGTGCAATGCAAAAGGGACATCGTGTACACGCAGCGTTTATTTGGAGTTTTTCCTTTGGCTTTTTTTCCTCTCCTCTTCAGTTACGAAACTTGTATGCATGGATTTCACATCTCCGCAGCTAGACCCACCCATGGGCATTATGACCGTGTCTCCTAAGGGTCAGTTTTGTTACCCAACACGAAGAACGCTGTTTCCAGCCTTGTTTTCTAGAGTTGTGTCTTTCAGTCATTTCTTCAAGGAAAACTAAATGATTTAGTTGGAGCAAAGCTTTAAGTGTGTCGGTGTGCTTCTGTGTGGCTGTCCCTGTTGCCTAGGGGATCGCAGTGCTTTGGGCCCCTGAGCCCCTGGTTCCAGGGGACTCTTCTCAGCAGAGCCTCTCCTTGCCACACGTCACGTCAGTTCTGGCCGCCTTGGTCCAGCATTGGTCCCAGCATGGGAAGGGCGTGCTGTGTGCAGAGGGGGGTCCTCCCCACTCGCCAGAAGGACTTGGGTCTGGGGGGGCTGTCACCTCACGAGTTGCTCCTCCTGGGTCCCTCCTCCCTGCTTCCTAGAAGGCCCTTGAAGGCAGCCGACCAGAGCACAGGCTCCCATTTACCAGTAGCTTGTGCTCTGGACTCTCCAGGTCATCCTGCTGCTCCTGTCTGATGCCTGGGCCTCTGTCCCAGGTGAAGCTGGTGAAGCACTGGGTGTTTTGTGCTGCTGCCATGGAAGGCAGCCCTGCTCACTGCGGGACCTAGGGCAGCCAAGCACTGCATGCCTGGCTTCCGTTAGGAAGGCTGCAAATTCCTTTTCAGAGAAAGAGAGGAGAGGTTTCCATCGTGTGTGCTGTTGACCCTCCCTGTATGTTAAACCCTCTATCAGTTTACGCATTTCTATTCCAGAAGATTTTTAACGAAGGGAAAAACCAACAGCAATAACACTTACTGGTGAGCAGCTAACCCGTACACGACACCCTGCTTTTCATACAGAACTAGCCAGTGTAAAAACAGCTCACATGTAAATACGTCTCCCATCTCACACCACTGTATTATACGTGTGTGTGGCGACTCCTTCCCAGAAGCTTTTCTTACCTGTCGTGTTTTCTGGGTTGTTTTTAACTGAGGAAAAATGGCTCATCTGCCAGAGGGGACTGAAGCATCTGCAGCATTTCCCTTGCGGTGCCCTCAGCGGCACCCCGGCCCCATTCCTACACGGGCTACCATCTGTGGACCTCCCTGCATCCCACCCCAGGGCTGCGGAGGAGCTCTTGATTTAAGTCAGGAGTCTCAAATGACGTTTTCATCAATTAAAGGAAGTAAAAGCCCACCTCCACCTTCATAACTGCCCAAGCCCCTGCGCCCTCCAGTCCTTCGCTGCTGCTAATGACAATATGGCTACTCTGCTACTCGAGAACTATTTTTATGTAATTAATGTATGCTTTCTTGTTTATAAATGCCTGATTTAAAAAAGGAAAAAAGAAAAAGCTTGGCATATTTATCTATTTCTCTGTGTACCTGTTAGTCCTTTCCCCTCCCCTCCCCCCGAAACGGATGACATTGGACAATAAAGGACTTTGCGAGTACCGTGGGCGCCCACAGCCCCCATGCGTGCAGTCAGAGGCCTCCGGGGAAGTGGGAGCCTCTCCACAGGTTAGACCTGGGGGTTACGAGGACCCTGGGCTGAGCAGGTTTGGACGGGACCCACAGTGGGCAGTTCTGAACATAGACTGGGCATTGCTGACAGGGCTTCCACAGGTTCAAAACTTCCTGGGGCCAAATAAGAGTACATTCTCCCCAGGAGCATCAGTCATCTCCCCAAGAAGCACCTGTGTCGTGTCCTGATGTGCTGTAGAGAACAGTCACAGAATCGTAGGCCAACACTTTCCTTCCCTGCCTCTGTTACTTCCGTGGAGCCATAACCTTGTTGTCCCAAGGTCTACAGCCTTCACGGGAGCCCATGACTGAACATCAGCTGCCTCACCACAGGGCCAGCACCCCATTTCTACCCGTCCTGTGCCTCCTGGGGGTAGGGGGAAATCCTTACCCTCCATCTGACTAGGCTCCCTCCTGTCCTTCACAGGGCCCAGAAGGGTTCTCCTAGGATCTTCAGAGAGAGCAGCGAAAGCAGGCTTAGCCTAGAAGCTCAGTTAGGATGAGCTTCACCAGACCCAGGGGTTCAGAAGAAAACAGTTGGACCTGCATGGTGGCTCACCTGTAATTCCAGCACTCATGGGCCAGCAGGGTTGAATCACCTCAGTTTAAGGCCAGATGGGGCTACATAGTTCTAGAACAGCCTAGTCTGTTTGTCTTTTGAACCTTGTCTCAAGAGGAGAAAAAGAGTAGATGGGCCAGCTCATCTTACTGAAGCCCTAGCAGCCTGGGCATGAACTGAGAAGAGGTGTACTCAGCACTGGGTGGCCAAGGGCCCACTCAGGCTGGGCGCTGGCAGTGTTCTTTCCCATGACTGTGAGTGACTGTTGTCGTAACTAGTGGGATGGATGCATGAGAAATGAACGCAAGCAGAGGAAGGTCTGGTCGGGACAGCCTTGGCATCAAGTGCAGCAGAAGCTAAAGGAGCAGGAGGCAGGGGAAAGGCCTGTGGCCCTGGGTGGCGAACCTCCACTCCAATAGCAGCTTCCCCTAAGGCTCTAGACCCAGCCTCCTGTACTGGGGTTGCTCTAGGCTTCGTCTCTGGGCATGAAGTTAGAGGATTATAGGTACCCCTGGACCAGAACACATCCAAAAGGAACCAGGACCCTGAAATGGGGAGGGGGGAGGCCTGGGTGGAGAAGCCCCCATCCCAGGGTCTGGCTGAGCTCTCCTACATCAGCCAGAGCCTCTGTATAGACACAGATGCCCCTCCAGACTCAGCTGCAGCTACTGATACCCCATGTCTTGGCTGGTACCCACTTCCAAGTTTCTCAAGACCTGGTGAACCCCTGAGTAGAGCTGGCAGCTCCCAGGTAACCCTGGTTCCTAGGCCTCTCTTATAACACCACCCCATTTCATTTCTACCGAGTCCCCAGGGTCATACCCTCATCTCAGTTCTCGTATTTGTTCCCCGGCCCCTACCTACCCCAGCTAAGCAAACAAGCCCTTTTCTGGAAAGACAGGCTTCTTCCACGGAGCGCCAAAGCCAACGATTCCTGTCCAGTTACTCTAACGGCTGGTTTGACCTTCCCCTTGCTCATTCTCACTGTGGTGATAACCTGTACCTTCTACATGTCCCCACTCCTCCAGAAGCCTATCCCTACTCTTCAAATACCAGTTAGAGGAGAGCCACTCCCGCCTCAGGCCATCCAGCCCAGACCCTGGCTTAGGCCTGCCACCCCTACTGTCTCAAACCTGCTCTGAAGCTCCTCTGCCTATCCTGGGTTCACTGACTCTGGCCACGGTGAGGTAGAACCAGGCCCCACCATGCAGGCGTGAGTTAGGGGAGGGCTCTGCAAGATTTTTGGTCCTGTTTTTGCTGTCCTGGGTGTAAAATCCCCTGGAGCCCAACACCTACAAGGAAGAGATTCCAAAAGCAGAGGGGCGGAGTTGTGGTTCAAGATGCTGAGCATGGAATGATAGGAAACTAAGGCTTTTACTGGGATCCCAGCCCTCCTCACAGATACCCAACATGTGGCCAAACTCACTGTTGCCCCCACATAGCCAGGCAACCCTGGGGAGGGGATGAGGATGGGGATATTTGAGGCCTGCCACCCCATGATCGTGGTGACGCATAAGGCCATCTGTGATCAGGCCTGTGCCAGGTTGGTAGGCTTGGCATCGGGGCACCAAGCCCTGGAACAGGTGGCCCACTGCAGGTGGGCACAGGCAGGAGGAGTTAGCTAGCCCAACTTGTCTTCATGGCATCCTGTGCTGGGCCAGGTGTCCAGCCAGTCTGGGATAGGCCTTCCTCTCCCTGAGTATGCGCCTGGCTGCCCTCACTGACAGGAAGCTGGGCCCAGGCTCTGGCCCACATTGATCCTGATGCACAAAGGCCTGCTCAAGAAACCAGGGACAGTTCGTCCAAGAAAAGCAGAAACTTCAGTGTGAGGACCCTTCCCACAAAGTCTCCAGCAGACACCTGAGGGTGTCCCCTCAGCCTTCCCTATAGCTGTTACCCGGCAGCCCTCAAATGGAGGGGCCATGTGCTCAACTCCACAGCTACAAAGGGAGCTGTCTAGCCAGACTCAGGCCACTAGCCCAGCCCCACTCTTAGGCAAGCAGGGTTTCCTATGCTTCTTGGGTCCCATGCTGGCCCTCGCAAGCTGCCCAGCGGTTCATCTTCCGAAACCCCAGAGGGTTTCAGGTATCCATGGCCAGCTGACAGTCGGTCTACAACACTCAAGTTTATCTTACCTGCCTCGTCTCAGACTCTGATCCTCTCCCCATCTCTCAGCTATCGCTCAGAAAGACCTCTGGCTCCTGCAAGTGGACCCTGATCTAGCAGCTGCTCCTCAGAGAGGACTGTTCCTCACTGGCTGCTCAAAGGAAAACGTAAACTCCTAGATCCTCTGCCTGCCTGGTGAGGAACCAGAGGAAGTGGTGGCTGCCTAGGGGTAAATACGGATCCTTTCATCCATCACAGTCCTTCCCCCACAGCTGCTACTGTCAAAAACGAGAAGGGCCAGGAACGGGGCACCGGGCATCCAAACATGGGTACCTTGACTGTGGGGGGATGCAGAGGTCTCTTGGCCTTCGGATGCACTGTGTGCGCACGTGCAGGGCTGTACGTAGATTGGAGAAGGGGCCAAGGGCATCTGCAGGCCCCGGGGCAGTCCTTTGTGCCCAACCCCTACCCTTGGGGAGAGGCCCAGGGCCAGATGAATTTGACCTGTATCGGGCAGGGCAGCGGGGCCTGTCACATGTGGGAAGGCCAGGCCGTGATGAGCCTCGGAGGGAGGTCCTGTGTGCTGTGCCCCACCCTGGCCTTGGACACATGGGGCTCCTGGGTCACTACGGCAAGGCCCTGGGGTCTAACGTCACCCTGCCGCCTCTGTCCACATCTCTATTTCCTGTTTCTACGGAGAAGGGGCTCCAGTAAGAGACCCGGTGGTTGTCGAGCTGGGGGTCTGCTGTACTGAGGGGCTGACCACCATCCGCCTTCTCCACTTTCCCTGCGGCCCCCAAAGGCTGGGTATGGCAGCCCAGCTGGACGCCCCCGTGCTTGGGTCAGGACACAGGCTGAGCTGGCGACCAGGGGCTGACCGACCAGGGGCTGACCGACCAGGGGCTGTCCTCCACCCCGCAGTCAAGGCGGTCGGCCCCGTGGGGTCCATGCACGCACGGCCTCTCCAGTGCGAAGATCACCCACAAAACAAGGGCGTGGCACAGAGACGCCCGGGAACCGCCGCGCCCTTCGGCTTCCCACATTCCCGCTCCTTCCGACCGACCGGGGGCGGCGGGCTGCAGCCATGCCCGGGGGCCCGGGAGGAGCGGCCCCGACCGCGGGATGGCTTCCGGGCCGACCCGAGTCCCGGCAGCCCCGGCGGGGCCCGCACCACCCACCGGCCGCCGCCTCCGCCCGCTGCGATTCCGACGGGCTGGGCCCGGGGCTTCCGGTTACGACGAGCCAGCGCGGCCCTCCGGGGCCAGCCCGGCGCCGCCCCGCGCGCCCCGACTTCCTGCACCGAGGGCCCCGGGACCCTGGTCAGACGTCAGCTTCGGGGCGCGCGTTCGTGGCCGGGGCAGAGAGGGTCGCAGCCCCAGGGTTATCTAAGACGGGGTCCGGGCGCGTCCCTGCTGCCCCAGCCTGGGTCCAGCCCAGCAGGAGCCCAGCACTGGAGGCCCTGCGCGGACGGGTCCCAGCACCCCTCCCTGGGATCCGTGTGGTCTCCCACTCCCCGGCTTAGAGGGAGTGTGTAGAGCGCTGCCCAGCCTGCAGCCAGGCCCCTGTCCCCAGCTCTCTGGGTCTCTCCTTGTCCACTGCCCTCCAGCCCCAGCCCAGTGCCAGAGAGCACTGGCTGGAAGCAGACTCTGGGGTCCCAGGACAACCTCACAGGACTTCTTTTCGCCAGCCCCTGACTACCCCCGCGGAAACTGCTCCTCTACAGGTTCTCACAAAGAATTGTCTCGGTGCACCTCGAGTTGCTGAGGTCCCTAGGGAGGCTTGGTTGGGTCCTGGGATGTGGCCCTGGGTCCTTCCTTGGAGAGGAGTGGGGGACAATGCCTGAGGTAAGATGTGATTTCTGAAGTTTATCCCAGGCGGCATGCCTCTGGCTGACAGCTGGGAACAGATGCCCTGAGTTGGTCCAGCCCCCCCATATCCCATGTCCCACCTCCAGCACCAAGACACTGGGCCCTTGGGTCTATAGCCCAGGGCACCCTCTCAGTAGGGGGTGGGGTGCTGCTACCGTATGCTGGGCCCTTCACTGGTGAGGTTGACCCAGGGGCCAAGGTTTAGAAGCCTTATGCTCTCTAGCCTGGCATTCTGTGGAGTCCCTCCAGGAGGGAGGCCCCCTCAGACTCAGGCTGTTCTACTGGGGCTCCAGATGCCAACCTGAGGCCTCTGTGTCCTGGTTATCTAAAGGTCGGAGAGTGGCACCATTCCCAGTGCCATAGGGACGGGCCCAGCGGCCGCAGTGGTTTAACTGTTGTAGCTAACTGGCCTTAGGACAGGTGGAGCATGGCTGGCCAAATCCTGCCAAGGCTTTGGTGGGCACAGACAGCCTTGGCAAGTGATAGTCTTCACGTGTTGGGCCATGGCAACAGGGCAGCCTGTGTGCTCCTTAGAGAGATAGGCTTCGTTTTATGCTAAGACAGGGCCACTGTGCATGTGTGTGGGTCACCTGTACACTCTGCTGTCCCCATTCCTGTCTGCTTCCCGAAGGCTCACTTCTACAGGGCCAGCAGTTCCTCGGCCCCTGGACAGTCTCTGGCCTCCACACTCCCCCTGAGCCTCCTCAACCTCCACAGGGTCTCTCCTCTCTGGCTGTGAGAGATTGTTGGAGGCTGTTCTTGAGCTGAGGAATTCTGAGCAGAAAGGGGCAGACCTACCAGCCGCCACTGAAAAGTATCTCCTGGGTCGTGGTCTTGCCAGGATAGGCTTGGGGACTGCCATAACACTGTCCGGGACTGAGGGCTCCCAATGAACTGGCAAGGCTGGCCAGGCTGTGTAGGAACCGGTCTAGCAGGTTTGGCTCTGGCACCTCCAGGAAGCCCTAGCTGGGAGGGGCCCAGGCTCAGCACAGCTGGCCTCACACCTGCCTGGCACCAAGACCAGGCAACTTGCCTGGGTTGTAGACAGGGCTGGGGAGGCTTCCCCCAGAGTGTCCTGAGTGACCAGTCTGGCCATCGAGAGAGGCTGGGAGGAGTTATGACCACCTGTGCCAGACAGGCCCAGGGAGAGGGCAGCACACACCAGGTAGGCCAGCCTAGTTCCAGGCTATGTCCTGGTCATGCTGCCCTCTGCTGACCCCAGATGTGTCCCAGGTGGCCTGGAGGGCCAGCCCTCTGAGGTGCCTCTGGATGCTTGAGCCTTGAGGGGCAGACAGCTCTCCTTCCTCTTTCTCTCAGCCCCTGTCTCCTCGCCTCCTTCTGTCTTCCTTCCCTGATGTCTGTCTGTGTATCTCACACAAGCACACATGTGACAATGCCCTGCTGCGATGCTCGTATCTCATCTTCGGAGTGAATGGTGGGCAGACTATAGTCTCCTCCCTGGAGGGGTCAGAGTTGAGAAGGTAGCTCAAGAAGGGCTTTGTCCGGAGTTGGCGCTTCTTCCTGTGCCGTGGTTCATGTCCTCTAACTTGCTGAGCCTCCCTCCCTCTCTCACTTGCTCCTGTCAGTCCCCGAGTGGGGACAGTGTGTTAGGACTGGTGGTTTTGAGATCCATGGGCTACTGGCTCCCAGAGGAGGTACCCAGAAGCTCTGTCACATGTCCACAAGGTCTCCCTGTGTCAGCCAGAGAGGAGCCTGACGCACAGTTCCTGTCGTTCAGTGCTGGCGATCATAAAGCCACACGCCCAACCACCTGGCCCCTCCCACTCACAGAGAGGAGCCTACCCAAGCAAGACAGAAGCTATGACTGTTACTGTGTTGGGCACCAGATCTCTGGATAGAGGTGAGGCCACCTCTCTTTGGGCGCCGTAACCAGACCCGGATTTATGCATCTTGGCCACAGGCTGCAGTTTCCCAGTAGTTAGTACCCAGACCAAGACAGAGGTCTTGCTGGGCTTCCTCCTAGTTCTGCCATCACAGACCATCGCAGAAGAGTGGCTCCTACAGGACCTAGACAAACCTGCAGCGGGAGTTTCTGGCTGGCAGAACCGTATCCCCACTTACCTTTTGAAATGAGCCCTCCCAACCCCAGGATGGTGAGGGACTCTCAGGATGGGATCCCCAGGCTTCAATGCTGCCCTTGGGGCCGAGTGGCCTGTGGGCTGGAGGCCAGTCTCTCCTGTGGTAGGGCACTTAGGGTTGTAAGCGATTCACTCTGCAGCTCTCGAACTAGGCTAGACCGAACACCAGTTCCTTCGCCGAGCCAATGTCTGTATCCAAGACCTGCCCCACTGAACCCTTTTGCATGCGTGTGTATACGTGTGGGTGTGCATATGTGCACGTGCGTGTGGAGGTCAGAGGGCAATCTTGAGTGTCGTCACTAAGATGCTGCTCCTCAGGTGCCGTCTACCTTTATTTATTTATTTATTTACTTACTTACTTATTTGGAAGCATGATCTCTCACTGGCCTGGAGTTGTCAAGTAGGCTAGCCTAGCTAGCGAGCCCCAGGGATCCACCAGCCTCCCCCTCCCCAGAGCTGCTGGGATTACAACTGTGCACCACCGCACAGTCTTTTTCTTGTTTTTCTTTGGGGGGAGGGAGGCATTTGTTTATTTATTTTTATTTTTTCAAAACAGGGTTTCTCTGTGTATCCCTGGCTGGTCTTGAAAGCAGAGATCTGCCTGCCACTGCCTCCCGAGAGCTGGGAGTGCTGGGACTAAAGCTGTGCGTGTCGTCCCCCACCCTCCACCCCCTGCTTTTGGCTTTTTTTTTTTTTTTTTAACATGAGTTCTGGAGATCAGATTCAGGTCCTCCTGCTTGCAAGGCAAGCACGTTACCAACTGAGCTGTCTCCTCCATCCGGAATTATCTTTTGTTCTTTTTGTTTTAAGATAGGGAGTGTCTGTATAGCCGGGGCTGGTCTTGAATGCAGAGTGATCCTCCTGAGGGCTGGGATTGCATACATACTACATACATACCAGGCCTGGCTCTAGAACTCTTCTTGGGTGTTCAGATTTCATATGCTTGGCATGGGTGCAGTGGGGTGGTGGGAAGGGGAGCTACAGACAAGAACACCAGCTCCTGTTCCTGTCGTGGCCTCATGGAGGGCCAGGCCAGTCCCAGGAACCTCTGTCCTCAGACCCCAGCATTTGCTGGTGCAGATATACTTAGCCAGAAGAGGTAGTGTCTGTCTGGGTGGCATGGCTACCCCTGATGTCTTGCGGCAAGGATTAAAAACCCAGTGTGTCCTCTCAGATCCTTGGTGACCCCATCAGGAAGCTAGGGCAGGGAGCCGGGTGTCTTTCCTGGACCACCAGCCCCTCATCAGCTGGCAGGTTTGCTGACAACCGTCTCTGTTTGCAGAGGTTCTGTGATGAGAAACACCCTGCCTGGCCTCCCTTGTCAGCGCAGGCCTGGTGTCTGCAGACGTCACTGTGGAGCGAGCTCTGCCTGCCGTATCCCACGTGGAGCAGTGACTGCACGCTTCCTGACAAGGGTTTTGTGATTTTAAAAGCTGAGCATGCTTCTGGGGAGTTAAATACCCAAGGAGGGCTGGGAAAAGGCGGCAGCTGCTGCTCAGCCCCGCGATTTTCCTTCCTAAATTGAAACATCATTTTCCTTGCTTTCCTTTTGACAGAAATGTGGTTTCATCTCGAGGAGGAGGAGGGAGCTACAGAGTGCTGCGCGGCGTCTGAAGGGCAGACCCGGGAGGTGACGTTCAGAAGTAGTTAGGAAGATAGGCTGTCAGGGTCTGCTCCGCGGGAAGGGAGGCAGAGGGCGGGTCCAAAGACCTCTTGCGACCTGGCGAAAGGTGCTCGCAGCTGACCCAAGAGGTGGGACGACGTCAGAGCCGGGGCGCCTTCGGGCCACCAGCCTCAGAGACCCAGGCTCCCTCGCTTCAGCCTCAGGCTCTGGATGGTGGACAGCAGGGCTGAGAGCTGTGGGTTCAGCTCTGAGGCTGGCGGCTGCATCCAAACCCAGGCCACTGACCTTGACTTGGGGCTTTTGGAAAACAGGGAGGGTAGTCACCGTCTTCTGCGAGGGTGCCTAGCTGCCTTGGAAAGTCACTGCTCAGTGTCCCACATCCTAGGGCTTTAAGAGATACAGTGTCTCTCTAGACAGGCTGCAGTGTCACGTGGGTAGGGCAGAGGAGGACATGGGGGTCTGCAGAGCAGTAATCTGCGCCTGACGTGCAGTGGGGAGGTCACTGGGCTGCACGCAGGGGTTGTTTCTGTGGCTATCGATGGTGTACTGGGCCCAGACCTGGCATGTGGCACCAGGGCAGGAGCTGAGCTCTGATACTCCTTCCTGTGCTGACAGCCCAGGAGGGGACGGGCCAGGATGAGGCAGTGCCAAGTCCTGCATTACCCAGCTGGGTCCACGCATGGACCAGTGGGCACAGCCAACTAAGGTAAGGGCCGATAGCCACAGTTCTGGAGCCAGGAGGTAGGGAGTTTTTGTAATGGAGTAAGCCCTCCCAGGGGTGCCTTCTGCGTGGGCCAATGGTCAGCTGCTCTGGGCCTCCTGGGCAGCCGGTGTGCCCCTCGGTGGCAGTTGTGAGATTCCCTCCAACCAATTCTGGGGCTAACCAGACAAGCCGGCCCTCCTCGCTTTGCAATGCTGGGAGGACCTGACCTTGAGGTTGGCCATGCTGGGTGGCACAGTTGCCCCCAGTCTCTGCCTTCACAGAAATCTGACGTAGAACTCCACGGGCGGGGGAACAGTGTGGGTGGGGCAGATATGAGCGTCCTCGAAGGGCACTGGGGCACC
Source organism: Cricetomys ansorgei (assembly GCA_026225945.1). NCBI lineage: Eukaryota > Metazoa > Chordata > Mammalia > Rodentia > Nesomyidae > Cricetomys > Cricetomys ansorgei. The sequence goes on from JAMJFZ010000484.1 coordinate 1,048,312, forward strand.
GAGTCCCTACCAGTGTCTCGTAGGTCTGCAACCCAGCTCAGGGCTAAGGCCCCTCAGAAGGGGCCCCATGAAGGAGGTGCTACTCAGAGTTGGTATGGAGAGTTTTATTGAAGTCAGTAGCCTTGGGGCTCACATGGGCCAGCCCCCAACTCCCAGGCTGTTTAGGAATAGAGGATGTGGCCCCTGGGGGAGGCAGCATGAACCTCCATTCAGGGGAGGGTGCCCCTTCCCTTGAGGGTGCTGCTGGCTCCTTTATGTCCACGGGCCAGGGTTGGCCTCTAGCCTAGGTCTTCTGGGTGATCTTCAGGGACATGGGACCACCGGCTGTCCCCTTTTGCCAGGACTCGAAGGTGTTTGAAGGTGGTGGGCAGCCTGTGGCCCAGGAACGGAGGAGTGGCTACATCATGGATCATGAGCACATACTCCCCTGTGAGGGATGAGCAGTGATGTCCTCAGGCCGGTGTGGCCACTGTAGCCCAGGACTGTCACCATCCTTTGAATATTTCAGCCCTCATCCCTGCCTGCCACTATTTTCTCCCACCCCAGACTGCCACCCTGGGCTGGGTGTTCGATCAGCCAGTGAAGATGTGTTTGTGGCAAGGCAACCAGGTTTTCAGACTGGGGCGTCCTGGAGACTGAGGTAAGCCGTAGTGTTGGGGGAGAAGAGGCGTGTGGACAGCTCTCGGGGGTCAAGCCGCAGAGACCCCCTGCTCCCAGCTGCTTTGAGGCCACGTGTCTTAGTCTTTTTGGAAATGCTCGCCTACATTGTTTTTGGAGAAAATACATTCATTTTCCTCAGAATGTTTAAGAAATAGCTGGGCCTCTGAAGGCTTGAGGTACCTGGCAGGGTCCTGAGGCCCTGGGGGAGAAGCTGGGGGAGGGAAACGCTGGGGGTGGGGGAAGGGAAAGCACTTTTCCTTTCCACAGTCTGTAAACTGTCTGGAGAGCTTCAAAGTTGGAGAAACCATAAAAAAGAAAATAAGAAATAACAAAAAGGGAAGTTGCCATAGAAACGGCCCTCTCTCCCTCCCCTGAGCCCGCTGGGGCTGGCACCAGAGTGTGGAAAAAGCTCCTTGGCTGGCCCAGGCTCACACCAGGAATGTGGCCGCAGCTGAAACTGGGCTGGAGCAGGCTCTCACCACCAAGCGCAGGCGAGCCCAGCTGAGTGACATTCCAACCACTGAGCAAGTGGTTATCCTCCGTTCTACCTTCCTGGGCAGGAAGAGAGTGGGCCTGAGGGCTGAAGGGATTTGCTTGGCCTTGGGTCAGTGTCTTCAGAGAGGCTGGCTCCAGGAGGCCCATGGGCTGAGGCTGGGGTACCTGGGGAGGGGGGCGCACATTCTACCAGTAAAGCACCGGCAGCAGGCCAGCCCTCTGGCAGCTGGAAGAAAAGCCCTGCATAGAGACGCCAGAGTGTTCCCAAGCAGCTCGTCTCTAGGCGTACCCCGGGAACATGCAGCTGCGCCAGGCTCGGCCAAGGGCGCTGGCCCGGGGAGCCGGTGTGAGCTCACGGCCATGGCCGCAGAACCAGGCCACAGGCCTGATCTGACCCTGTTCCTGGGGCCTGTCCCCATCAGATGCAGAAGACCGGCATGAGAGGCACTGGCTAGTGGCTGTGCACTGGAGGCCTGGCCCGGACGCTGCGTGGCTCGGTTGTGGGCTTTGGGCCTACTGTCCCCCAGGACAGCTCTTGCTGAGGGGTTTGGCTGTCACCTGGCTCTACCCTGTGTGGTACCTTCAATCCCTGGAGCTACCACACACCTACAGATTAGTCCTGGAGATCTGCTGGCAGAGGCCTAGGAACTGAAAGATTCTTCACGCGGTCCAGAGGTGACAGGAGCTCCCCCGGGGCCAACCTACAAGCTCAGCAGTGTGGGTGGGTGGGAATGCTCCAACCACCCCTCCCTGTCTCTTTTCTAGTAGAACCCACCAGCAGAGCTGCAGGCCCAGGCTCATCTGACCTCAAGGCCCTGCCAGAGCTGTGAGTGGTGGTTTCTTAGCTTCCGATGACCCTATGTAAGATGGGTCGGGGCCTCGCATTCTGTTGGCCTCCCACCAGAAACCTAGAGAACATGGGTAATTTTGGGGAGCCAGGTAGACAAGCACCCACTCCTCTTGGGACCCATATCAGCTGCTCAGAGCCTAGGCCCTTGTAGGGATGGTCCTTCGCCTGGAGAAGTCATTTTTGTCCTGTATTCTGATGAAGTCAAGGCCTCGGCCTCCCTGGCTCTCTGGGGTTGGCACCTCTCTGGCATAGAGGGGAGGGCCCAGGCTTGAATGCTGCCCCAAGGCTGAGGGCAGCTTCCCAAGAGGGGCTTTGGCTCAAAGGCATCCTGTCCGGGTCCAGCTTGGCACTGCCTGGTCCCTGGAACCTTCACAGCTTTGAATAAGCCCTGGACCAATGACCCTTTTCCCACGCCTGGGGCTTTGCTGGATCCCCTAGAGCCACAGAGCCCTCTTTCTGCCTAGAGGGACATCGGGCAGACCAATAGGCAGGGATTCTGTGCTTGGACACATGAGGGTCTGAGACCCTGACCTTATGGCTGCTTGTGTTCCCTCTGCCCTTCAGGTCCGGCTGCTGGGTGGCCTCACTGTCTCGCCCTTTGCCAGTTCAGCCACCACCTTGGCAGGTACCCTCCTGAAGAATCAGGAGGGGCGACACTTCCCTCCCCCACTGCACTCAGTTACCCGAGGCTTCTGCTCCTATCCCACTCGGCTCCTTCCTTTCTGGAACATTCTTACCTGTGAATCTTCTGGCTGCCTCAGAGCCTCAGCCTGGGAGTGGCTCGTGATGTTACCCCTACCCACAACCCACATATCCATCCACCTGTAGGATACCTGGGCATGTGCCTTCCCTGGACACCCCTCTCCCGTGCACTGGCAGGAAGCGGTGTCTGTCCCCCAGACAGCGCTTCCCTCTGCCTCTGTAAGCACAGTGATGGGCTTCTTTGTGGTCCACACTTAAGAGCCTACCTAGATATGCAGCTGTTGATGGCTCTCCTGTGGTCCCATCAGGCCTGTGGGGAGGAGAAGAGGGACTCTGAGTATTCTGCTCAATCCTCTTTGGGTGTTGATTCCACCCAAACCATGGCCAGCAGTTCTGGGGCAGATGCTTGGCCCCGAGACAGCAGAGGTTGTAGTGCCTGCCTGTATGTGCCACGCTTTTTCTGAGGTTCCCCTCTCTCCTCCAATCAGGCTCTGGTTGTGCAGTCTACTCTTGGAGAGCTCCCCCTCCCCAGAAGCCACCCTGGCTCTCTGCCCTCCAGGCCCCACTGACAGAGACTGTCTGATGCCTCACAGGCCCAGAATTGCTGGGCAGGAGTGTAACCACCACCCCATGACTCTGGCCAGCCTTGCCTCCTCAGGACAAGGTATGAATCGAGGGATGCTCCAAGCTCTCGCCCCCGGCTCAGCACGTGATGGAGGGAGAGTTAGGAGCTTGTCTGAGAACAGCTGAGGTCTAGGCCTGCTTGGAGATTGCCAGGGAATATGTCCATCTTTCAGAAAGGAGTGGCTCAGGGGCGTGAGGGCTCAGACAGCAAAGCCCTTGCCTCGTAAGCTTGAGGACCTGAGTTAGATCCCCAGAACCCATGTTGAAGAGTCGGACATGGCGACGTGTTTGTGACCCCAGCACTGGTGGGGACAGGAGCATCCCTGGGGCTTGCTGGCCATCCAGTCTAACCTAATTGGTGAGCTCCAGGTCAATGAAAGGTCTCAAAAGAGGTAGTGTTCCTGAGGATGGCACCTAAGGTTATCCTCTGGTCTGCGCGCACACGCACACTGAATACACATGATTGGGGCTGAGCACCCATGTGACCCCTCAAAAAGCAGAGGTCAGTATCACCCGGGAGCCCCCGAGTAGAAAGAAGAGGGACAGGTGAAGACAAAGGTCGGAGAAGGGTCTCACCCTGGAACCCTGTCTGTGTCTGAAACATGGAGACCCTCGCTCATGGAGACCCTCGCTGCTGGCCATAGGACCCATGGAAACCCCGTGGGTTCCCAAGGTAGGTGCGACCCTGTCTGACACATGCTTCAGACTTAAGCCCAAGTCCCACATGGGGCCCAGGGCCCACACCCTCAGGCTCTGAAAACAGCCAATGAGGACAGGTCCAGCGTTGAGACACACCCCAGAGAAGGACCAGCTGCCCGGGTGGGTCATCTGAGGAGGAGCTGGCACGGCCCTGCTGTGTGTGGCCAGCACACGTGGCCAACAGGGCCCTCTGGCACATCCTGGGTTTGGGTCTCTAAATCGAGTTTTCGGCTTCTTCTCTTTCCTGATGGGAAGGACGAGAGTGCTGGCCCTGTGCAGACACCTGGCCTCAATCCCAGATGTGCTGAGCTGGGCTGCGTGCTGGACGATGGGTCCCTATGGACGGGGAGGAGCCTCCGAACTCCAGCTGCTTGGGCCTCCTCCCCGACCCTGGCCCTCCACTGGGGCAGTCGATTTCCTGTCACTAGTGGCCCAAGGTGGCCAACAGCCAATACAGAGCTAGGAACAGTGTGAAGGGCCCCTGTCCAGGTGGGGCATAAGTGACCAGCAGGTTCTGATCCCTTGACAGACTTAAAGGCCACATGACTGGTTTGGGTGATAAAAAATTTAAGACAAAAGATTTTAAAATGACCTCATTTTAAGTAGGGAAAACAGGCCTGGGCTGGACCCCAGGAGTCACCTTAGTGTGGGGAGGGGGGGAAAGAGATAAATAATTTAGCAGCAGGAATAACTAGAATCTGTCAGGCTGCCAGCTTTAGGAGAAATAAAGGGGTTACAAGAATTCTGAGAGTTTTTAGAGACCCCCAGGGCTTTGAGGAGGCCAGACAGAGCCGGGCAGAGGCTGGCGTCTTGGGTGAGGGGCCCTCAGAGCTGGTGGTTAACCGGGTAGCGGAGGGGAGCATGTGGTCAGGCCTGAGGCCAGATCTCAAGGAGACTGGATGGTCTGAGAGAGAAGAGGGCCATTCTCTGGTGCCTGGTAGCTGTGTGAGGGAGAGGCTCCCACAGCCCCAGAGTCATGGGTTAGGTAGAACAGTATGCTCAGTAATGGCCGGACCAGAGCTCCTGATGGACAGCCCATGAGCTGGGCTGGCGTCCTTGGGTAAGCGTGGAGACCCTCCACTCTGCATGGTCTCCACTAAGAGTTTTCTCCAATTTTTTTCTTTTTTGAGACAGGGTCTCACGTATCCGAGGCTGCCTTTGGACGGCTATATAGCCAAGGATGGTTTTGAACTCCTGTTCCTCCTGCCTCTACCTTCAGAGTGCTGTGGTTACACGTGTACACCAGCACGCCCAGTTTGTGTGGCGCTGAGGATTGAACCCAGCACTATGCGCATGGCAGGCAAGCACGCTACCAACTGAGCTAAACCTCCAGCCATTTGTTTGAGGGTGGACCTCTGTGAGTTCTAGGCCAGTGCGGTCTGCAGAGTGAATTCCAGGACGGCCAGAGGCACAACAGAGGAATCCTGTCTCGGGGAAAAAAAAGAAAAGTAAAGTTTGCCCTAATTAGAAAGTTTGAATCCCAGTATTTGGGAGGTGAAGGCGAGAGAGTTAGGAGGCTCAAAGCAGCCTGGGGCAACAGGAAGCCCTGTCTGAAAACAGACCAGGCGGGCAGTGGGCGGAAGCCCCTGCTGCACAAGCCTGACAGATCTTGGGTCCCACGATGGAAAGAGAGAACTGACTCCGAAAGCTTGTGCTTTGACCTCCATGCTCACTCTCGCTGGGGCACACGTCTGCACGCTTACGTTCACGTCACACACCGCCACCACGGCCGCCACCATCTAAAAATGTCAAAGAGCACAATGAACAACAACAAAAACCAAGCTTGTCTCCCTTTTATCAGATCACTTTCCAGGTCCTTCCAGGTCCTCCTCTCCTGTTTTGGGGTCTCTGACTCCCGCTGTGTCCTGCTTGTCTCATGTCTTGGATGACTTAGAGGCCGCCTCCAGACCGGCACAGTGTCTTTTCTCCAGGGTTCCTCCGTTTCTCAGGAAGGTTTTCACTTCGGATGGGTCGGTTTCATCCCTGCCAGCTTCTGGATTATTCCGCAGGTGTGAGTGTGGTATCCGGGGCCTCAGACATGCTGGGTCCATGTTCTTAACTGGACCGAGACCCACTGGTCTGACTTGGGACTTCTTAGCGCCTCCCGGCGCCTGCCCCGTAAGCTCTCCTAGTGAGCGTGGAGCCCATGCTCGTCTGTGGCTCTTCTCTCTCCGCCATTTCTTTGGTTTTGATTGAACTTTCTCCTCATCGTGGGCTGTGTTTCTCTGTATCCTCTGCTTGCTTGCTGACATATTTATTAGTGTTGTGGACGAGCCGAGGCCTCCAGAGTGCTAAGCTAACATTGCTCACCGAGCTGCACCCTCAGCCATTTCTGATCTTTCATCAGACTCCAGACAGTATGAATTATTCCCTGTCTTTATGTTATGTTGTGCTCCTTGAAAGAGATGGTGCCTTCTACTTGGGTTTTGCTTTCAGGGCTTCTTGGATGTGGTTTAAGTTCAGGTTAATTATTCTGAACTCCTAGGGGAACTCTGCCAGTACCCTGAGAATTTCCAGGTCTGCAGCTGGTGTTTTCCACCCTGCATACAGGTGGCTCTGTGCTGGCCGGTACACACTGACCTTGGTTCAGCGGAATGACAGCAAGGCCTTTTCTTTTTAGTTTTCTGAGACAAGGTTTCTCTGTGTAACCCTGGTTGTCTTGGAACAATCTGTAGACCAGATTAGCCTTAAACTCAGAGATCTGCCTGCTTCTGCTTCCCTTGTGCTGGAATTAGAGGAATGTGCCACCATGCTTAGCTATGGGGCTCGTTCTTTATCTTTTCACAGTTCCAGCTCCATCTCCTCCCTAAACTTGCCTGGGTCCCCTTCCCAGCACTACAGCCTGGAGGCTCACCTTGACTATCTTCACCCCTTAGGGCTCCCCTAACTGACTTCCAGGGGCTCTCATATCTTTCCCTGGTTTTTAACTGCTTCTTCTTTATTTTTGATGGGTCTATTTTGAGGGGACCTAGCCCACATATTCTGTCTTGGCCAGACAGATCTGTTCCCATAACTATAGACCAACACCAGCTGAGAGAGCCCAGCTAGTGCCAACCCACCTTCTGAGAGTTCGGCAGATGGGATGGGTGCCAGCCCTCAGTGAAGTCCAGGCATGGGAACTGCCCTGTCACCTGGCATGATCCAAGGATGCTTCCCAGCAGAGAGGAAAGAGGAAGCTCCGGTGCTCTCCGCAGAGGACACTGAATAGGCACGCCCATGCTTGTCCAGAATTCTACCATCGGCCAGACAGGTTCAACTTCTGAGAAGCCTGTTCCAAGCTACCAAAGGTCACAGGTCCGAGGGCCGTGGATGCCTATGGGCAGGGTGACTAGTACGTATTCCTATGGGCAGGGAGCCTCCATCTTTCCTCGCGAGGCCATTTGGGCTCAGCTGGAGAGCACAGGCATCAGAGGCACATGGAGGTTATCAGTTTTGGAAAGACCCTGGGAAGGGACCTGAGGCATGGCAGGAGATTGAGCCCAGGCTGACTAGACACACAGCAGGCCTTGAGACTCAGTGGGCCTCAAGTGGGCTCTCCATCCTAGCTACTGCTGGATCTGCAGGGACATACTCCTGCTACTTGCACTATCCTTCAGCTTCGGCTCTGGCCCTAACCCAGAGTGTATTTGTGAAGGGCATTGTGGGGTTCTGAGCTCAATGGAGAACTAAGGAGCCACAGGCTCCTTCATAGTGGTAAGATTGTATGACCAGATCTCACAGCAGAAACATCAGAACAGGCTGCAGGCCACAGAGCTTCAGCCAGACCCCAGGCACAGAGAACACGCTTTCTACCCTCAGCTGCATAGCTCTGTGGCTATAGATAAATATGTTCCACAAGCTGTGGAGGAGCTCTGGGGTACTAGACTGGATCTTATCTTGCCCTTTTTGCCAGTGGTGGTCCAGCTTATGAAACAGATACCCCCACCCTCCTTGTGCCTAGTCTGGCCTGGGCAGGGGATCTGAAGTAGGGCCTGAGCCCAGAGAGTCCAAGGTGCCTCTGACTCCAGGCTAGAGGAAAGGTTGCCATAGGGGTGCAAGGTGCAGGTTTCTAGGTCTCTGAAGAACCCATCTGAACTTCTTAGTCAAGGCCAGGAGCCTGAGTAGATGCTTCTGTCCTAAGGCCTGCAGCCACGCCCTTGCACTAAGAGATCATGATGGTTTAAAGAGCTTCAAGAGCCAATCAAGACACAAATTGGGAAAAACTGCCACTTCAGTACAGGTCTCCAAAGAGCAAGCCCAGGCCATGCTGAGTGTGAGCCCCAGAGCTTCTGTAACCCCTTGAGACTCCAAGCCAAAATTTCCAAAATTAGAACCTTCAGCCAGAGCCGTGTGTGCGAGTGTGTGTGCGCATGTGGTGTGCATGTGTGCGCATGTGTGCATGTGTGCGTGTGTGTGTGCATGTGTGTGCATGTGGATGTGCACGTGTGTGCGAGTGTGTGTGCATGTGTGCATGTGGATGTGCACGTGTGTGCGAGTGTGTGTGCGTGTGTGTGCACATGTGCACATGTGGATGTGCACGTGTGTGCGAGTGTGTGTGTGGGTGTGTGTGTGTGCACGTGTGCGCATGTGGATGTGCACGTGTGTGCGAGTGTGTGTGTGGATGTGTGTGTGCGTGTGTGTGCATGTGGATGTGCACGTGTGTGCGAGTGTGTGTGTGTGTGTGCGTGTGTGTGCACGTATGCTCGTGTGGATGTGCACGTGTGTGCGAGTGTGTGTGTGTGTGTGTGTGCACATGTGCACATGTGGATGCACACGTGTGTGCGAGTGTGTGCACATGCATGCGTGCTGCTGGCACTCTCTGAGTCTCCAAGGAGAGGAACGGGGGTCTGCTGAGTGCTTGTCCAGTGACATTTGTGTTCCCACAGCCAGGGTACTGATTCCAGCCTGTGGCCCCTTCTCCTGGACACAGGCCAGGGCAGGAACCTCGACACACAGGCTAGGCTGGCTCTGGGGTCATATTGCTGCATGCCACTTCCATGAGGCCCCAAACAGAAAAAGGCTCAGTCAGGCTTCTGGGCAGCCATCGGTGGCTGTGGCTGTTTCCCAGGCCACAGAACAGGGACTCGATGACTTCACCCTCCAGTGCCCTGTCCCGGGTGGGGAGCCTGCTCATTCATTTTGTTTGGAGGGGTGCCTGTTCATCTGGGGAAGGATCCCTTGACAGTGGCACGTGAAGGGTTAAGGCTGCTTTCTGCCATGGGTCATTATCCCAGCACTGGCAGGTGGGGAAGTAGGGGAGATTAGGTGCCAGGATGCAGGCACATCCGAGGGCCAGCTGCTCCCGCCTAGCCCTCACACCTGTTTTAGTTTGTTACTCCCGCCTAGACAAGACAGGGCTCGTTTTTTCAGTCCTTAAACTTTTTAGAGGAAGCTGGAAGGATGGCTCAATGGTTGAGGACTTGGTGCTCTTGCAGAGGACTGGAATTGGGTCCCCAGCACCCACAGCAAGTGCCTCGCGACTGCCTGTGACTCCAGCTCCAAAGGACCTAATACCCTCTTCTGGACTGTGCTAGCAACCTCACGCATGTTCAGTTGTACACACACACACACACACACACACACACACACGTGCACGCGCACACGTGCACACACACATGAACACACACAATTTGAAAAATAAACTTCCTAGAGAAAATAAGGACCCAGGAGTCCTGTCATTTATCCTGGCTTTCCCAGAGGGTTCCTGCAGTAAGACATTCGCTGCTCAGGCAGGCAGGAGGGGTGACGGAGGTCCATATGGGTCCCATGATACGACTCCTACTCATCTTGTCCTTTCTCTCCAGTGCCCACAGGAGGGTCTCACCATCCTCAAGGCTGCCCAATCCCTCATCTCAGGAGTGCTGATCTTCCCCTGGGCCAGACCTGGCTAGGGCATCCCCATGTTCCCTGCAGCCGTGCCAGGGGGCGGCTCAACCCAGGAATAATGGGTGGCCCATTGCTCAGCATACGACCCCCAGAAATGCCCTGCAGACAGAAGGGGTGGGCACAGGTGAGCTGCAGAAAAGCTGGGAAAGGGACAACCATATCTTGTGAATCTCTGAGTCTATCAGAGACCATTCAAAAACATTTGCCCCAGAGCACCCCAGCAGCCCCAGAGCACCCCAGCATGGCTGTTTCGGGAGCAGAGGGGAGTGAGGCCCCCCAGTGCATTCAGAATAGCCCCAGAGCAAGCCAAGCGTGCAGGATCATGGCGTCAGGAAGCTGGGGTGTCTGGCTGGGACCGAAGCAGGGCAGTGAGGAGCTGTGAGGCCACTTCCTGTGCCACGCCCCCACCGCACAGCCTGATGGCCCCCTCCACTGGGTCCTATACACATTGGCTACAGGCCTGGAGTGTGATGTGTCTCTGTGGGCTGTGGCTACACGGCTGCCTCACTGGCTGACCTTCCGCAGTTTGTAATAATCTGTCCAGGGCTCAGCGCTGCCCTTGCTCCATATTGTTTCAGCCTCCAAGCCAGTGGCTGACTGGGTTCCTGCCCACAGAGTCATTGTGCTGGTGGGCTATGGCTGGAGGCCTGCTCTCATAGGATTGTTCTTGAGAGGCACCTTGCCTGAAGCATCGGTTCAGGGCAGGTGGGAGTCCGGGGATGCTAACATCTCCCTACCATGAGTACTCAGCACAAAAGGGGGACAAAAGCCCAATGTGAGGTGCACAATGGCCACCCACAGCCAGCTCTAGGGTCCTATAGACTGCCACAGTGGTCACCTACAGCCAGCTCTGGGATCCTACAGGCTGCCACAGTGGCCAGCTACAGCCAGCTCTGGGGTCCTACAGGGTGCCACAGTGGCCACCCACAGCCAGCTCTGGGGTCCTACAGGGTGCCACAGTGGTCACCCACAGCCAGCTCTGGGGTCCTACAGGCTGCCACAGTGGCCACCCACAGCCAGCTCTAGGGTCCTATAGACTGCCACAGTGGTCACCCACAGCCAGCTCTGGGGTCACACAGGCTGCCACAGTGGTCACCCACAGCCAGCTCTGGGGTCCTACAGGCTGCCACAGTGGTCACCCACAGCCAGCTCTGGGGTCACACAGGCTGCCACAGTGGCCACCCACAGCCAGCTCTGGGGTCACACAGGCTGCCAAATAACTATCTTTTCAAGTATATAAAAAAATTAATCGGCTCCATCTGTGTTGGCCTACTGACTGGTTAGATGACTAATCATGGAAGTCTTAATTAAAACCCTTTTTCTCAGAGCAGAGGAGGGAGGGGGAGCTTGGATTGTCCCCAGCATGTGTCAGGCATTAGGTGTCGGGCGAAAGAGACACCAATGTGCAGTCGGGCCCAAGGTCACGTGCCAGGACCTGCCCTATGCGCCACTGAGTGCGTGGATGTCTTAGCATCTCCACTGATGGACTTGCAGGAAGCTGCAGTTTTTTTCCCATCACAGAACACGGTATTTGGGATTCTGGGAGAAACATGACCAGAGCCGGTCCCCTACGCTACGGAATGGCCCCGTGTGGCTGGACACATTCACAGCAACACTTACTAAATCAGGCCCATCTTTTGCAGCTGACACGATCTCACAGCCTGCAGGGACTGATGGGGCCCTCGTCCTGCAGTGAAATTCCATAACATGCCTGGAATGTCTCTGCAGGAATTCAGCAAGGGGCCCTAGGCAGAAACACGTTCACTCCCGGCAAACCGTCGGAAGGCGCCTGCGGGATCCTCACCTCTACTGCCTGCCTCACCCTGCTGTTGGGGCGTGCGCATCCATGATCTGTTCGCTTCCTCGTGATGGCGCTGGTCTGGCTTTTGGTGGCCATGTGTTAAGACTTTGAGGACTTACTCTTACAGAGTAAGAGGCACTCCTTTCCGGAGCCCAAGTCCACGTAGGACCCCACCTCTCCGTGTCATTCACGCTTCCAGGCCTACGCCCGGATCTCATCAGTGATGCTGGGCTGGAGGCCCAGAGCTCCTCACACTTGGTGGACTGGTCCACACAGGGCCCTGGGTACAGGCGCTCTCCTCCACTGCACACAGGGGAGCGGGCCTGCTGAGTTTCCCACAGGCCCTGTGTCTGCTGGAGGGCAGAGGAGTGAGGTGGGCCCCACCCTGTGCCCACAGGACCTTGCTCATGTTGAGCTTGGGGTTGCTGAGGTCTTACGCTTCCCTCTCCTCCCAAATACCTGTTTCTAGGGAGCGCAAAGGGACATTTCTGTAGACAGATGAGATGTTCCCTAATAATGCCTGCAAGTCATGAGAAGCCAGCGCTGCACTCTTATGTAAATTAGGCCCCATGTTCCCCTGCTCTGCTCTGAAATTACAGGGTGGCATGTCACTCTCAATCTCTGCAGAGGTGGAGGGGCCCCTTCCTCGCTCATCCCTTTTGTCTGAAGCCTCCAGATGACTGCCGACTCTGACTCAGGCAAACCTAATCAATGAGACTGTCTCAGGTTCCAAGAATCACTGGCTGGAGGCCAGGGGCGGTTTCTCCCCAGCAGCCAGAGGCCCAGAGTGTTTCCTGCAGGCCGTAGGGGTGAGGGACCCTTATGGACCCTGGATGTGCTGCCCGGTTTTATGTCAACTTGACACAGGCTACCGATATCTGAAAGGAGGGAGCCTCAAGTGAGACAATGCCTCTGTAAGATCCAGCCGTAGGGCATTTTCTTAGTGATCCGTGGGGGAGGGCCCAGCCTGTTGTGTGTGGACCCACCCCTGGGCTGATGGTCCCGGGTTCTATAGGAAAGCAGGCTGAGCAAGCCATGGGGAGCATGCCAGTGAACAGCATGCTTCCATGGCCTCTGCACCAGCTCCAGCCTCCAGGTTCCTGCTCTGTTTGAGTTCCTGTCCTGACTTCCTTCAGTGATGGACAGTGGTGTGGAGGGTGAGCCAAATAGACCCTTCCCTCCCCAACTTGCTTTCTGGTCATGGTGCTTCATCACATTAATAAAAAGCCTAACTAGGACACCGTCGTTGGAGGGAAAGATGTGTCCGCAGGACAGATGCAGTCGCAGCACGTCCTGGGCCCACGCTTGGCTGATCCTCATGGATACCATCGGCGGGAAAGCGGCCTGCTCTTGGCTTACACTTGGGTCGCTCTTGGTGGGACGGCAGCTGCCTGAACTTCTCAGCTTCTCCCGCCGCGACCCTTGGCCTTGAGCAACCTGTGGCTAAACCCGGAGGCTATGACCAGTCATCCCACCGTGACTTCTGTCCAGCACTGACCAACACACAGGCTGGCACCAACCCCGACCAGCTGGCTCGGCTACATGGTGGGCCTTGGCCACGGTGAGGCCAATAAAATAGTGTGGCTTCACTTGAGCCTCTGGGATCCAGTTTCTATGCTGGATGTGGAAGGGCTCCCAGAGGCTCCCAGAGGGCCACAAGTGGCTCCAGTTCAGCCGGCATTTTCCAACAAGTGTGAGGGGCTTCTCTTTCCTTGTGTGGTGTGCAGTGGTGGCAATGTCTGAAAAGCTGGAGTGACTTTACATGCTCGCTTTAGCAGACTGAAATTGTTCCCTTGTTGGCATCTTGGCTGCAGGGCCCAGTCTTTGCCAGGAGAGAGGGTCATTATGAACTATGACCCAGATGTGGCAGCCAGCCTAGCTGGGTTAGGTAGCACCAGGGGATGTGGCCCTGCAGGCTTACCTCTCTATGGATTAACTGCAGAAAGTTGGGGACCCCAATGATCACAACTGGAGCCTTTTGAGCCCCCCCCCACCCCCCGGAAGAGCCAGACCAGGGGTTTTCTCAGGACAACTGTGACCCGGTGACTGTGTGTTAGGGTGGGAGTGGTAACCTCCTGGCAGGAAGTGTGGCGAACGTTGGATCACAGATCCTCAAGGTGCTGCTGACAGTCGGCAGTAGTAGGCCAACAGGCAGAGCCAGGATAGGTCTGAGTCGTCCGTCCGAGCCACACTCTGAGAGGTCAGAGGTGATACGGTGCCAAAGGGACAGGGGCCGGGGGCCCGAGAGGCACTTGAGTTGGGGGTCTCTGAGTGCTGGGGGTGGTTTTTGTGGGTAAGGTTGGAGTCTTGATGACTCCAAGCTCAGATCACAAGAGTCCCACCTCCTTCTGTGCCCCAACAGAGGTTCAACAGCCAGGCTCCCAATCCAAAGTGGCAGCCAGTGGCCCTTCGCTCTTCTCCTACTTATCAGGGCTCGTGGCCACGAGCCTCTCAAGTTTGCCCCCCATGGGTGAGGAGTCCAGGCCAGAAGTACACTCCCATGATGCTGCTGGGCTCTTAAGTACAAAACAGGTACTGAAATACTCCTGGTTTGCAGGGCCAGGCAAGGCTGCTGGAAAGGACAGCTTCCCAGAATCCTGGAAGGTAGGCTCTTTACATCAAGGGACTTACAAATCTGGTACCCAGACTGCAAGAGGATGGCAGGATCCTTTGACTGCCAGAGGTGCTGGGGACCCTGTAGGGACAGACCCTGCCCAAGGCTCCCACATTATCTCCTAGGTCAAACTCTCGAAGGGATTAGAGGGTCTTCGGGAGACAGAGCTGAGAAGCCCTGGACCATGTCTTGAGGTAAGCATCCCCAGGATGTAGCTCAGTTGGTAGAGTGCTTGCCTATCATGCACCAAACACTGGGTTCCACCTCCAACACTACATAAGCTAGGTATGGTTGCATAGGTCTGTCATCCTAGAACTCAGCATCGGAGATGGGATGGGAGGATCGGAAGTTCAAGGTCACTCTCAGAAAGATCACAAGTTCAAGGCCAGCCTGGGCTGCGTTAGATTCTATTTTAAAAAAATAAACGCATAAGAAAATTGTAAAGCTCTCTCTGGTGTTTCTATATTCCAGAAACAGGAGACCAGCTGCTCAGAGGCAAGGTTTTCAGGAGAATGACCTTAGTCTCCGCAGTAGGAGGCGGGGTCTGACGACTACCTGTAGCCCAGAACACTCTGATGCTTAGTACAGAAAGCAGGCAAAGCAGAGTCACAAGCATACACTGGAGGTACCGGCCGTTTTGAATTTGCACACTGATTCAGCTGCCTCTCAGGGTCTGGGAATCCTACTCTGTGGTCATTTAACTGCAGACACCTTGGGGTTCCTTAGTGGGCAGTGGGTGAGAGAATGGGCCTTTTGTCTTTTCTGGAGGAGGTACCAGAAGCCTTTGGTTGATGGGAGAAACGTCTCCTTGACACCCTTGACAGAGGGTCTCCACGGGACCAGACAGAGCATCCTGGGCTTGAGGTAGCCAGCAGGAGTGATCCTGGTGCCCAGCTGTTGGCTCTCACATCCTCTCTGGGAGGACACACTGGGCTGATGGGAGCTTCATGCTAGCCAGATCTTGGTTATATTTTAAGTCAGCTTTGGCGGTTGTACAAACATGCTTCATGGTCGATTCACAGGCCCTGACTCAGAGCGGCACGGGACACATCCCCTCCGTGAGAGACTCTGTCCCAATGCCGCCTTCTGAGGGGCATCAAAGGCTTGTCAGTTCGCCAGCACCTCACCAGCCTCCAGTGTTCCTGGCTCGTCCCACACCCACTGTGTCACCGATGAGCAATCTCACTACAGGCGCGCCAGCAGGCAGCGTCGGCTCTGGCGGGACACGGGCCCTCCTTCCACCCCTGCCATCTCTGGCTCTGCTCTGAACATCTTGTGTGAGCCGCACACTGAGACAGCCCTCTACACACTCCTGGGCATCTGCCTTCTGCGCGGGGCAGACGCTGCCAAGGTGCCGCTGCTGGGAGATCTGGCTGACAATGTGTAGGCACCCTTCACCTGTCCCTTAAGCTCTCTCCTGGTCATCTCAGGGGCAATGTTCTCCCATCCGCAGGCTTCCCTGGCCCTTGCCTACCCTGCATGCCAGTCTCTCAAGGATGACCAGGACTTCCTGTTCCAATTAGGTTCAGTAAAGGCCCACACCCCACATGTTCCACTAGCCGAGCACCTGGCATGTGGGTGCTGGCCGCTCTGCAAGGTTCTTACCATGTCTCCGTGGCTCATAGGTGCTAGAGGGGTGGGGAGGGAACTGACTTCCTGAGTCAGCAAAGGTGCCGTCTCTTTACCTCCCACTGTGGCAAGCAGCCCTCTGATTTGTCAGACAGAAATCCAGACTTGACTTAGGAAGGCCATTGCTGAGTGGTGAGCCTCTATGCCTCAGTTTCCTATCCTGTGAAATGGTGCTTAGTTATAGCACCTGACTGGGTGTGCCCACACAGCCTGGCGTGGAATGTTGAGAAGGCGTGTCCATTCAATGAGTGCTCCCCCAGTGACCCCCTCCCTAACATACCTCACTTCTCCCTGTGTATCTGTAGTCACGGCTCTTTCCCTCTGAGGGGCTCTATCCTTTCCCCTGCCACTGCTTCCAAACCTCCTGGCATTCTACCTGGTGTTTGGGGTGCAGGGTTTGCAGTAAGAAAGCAGTCGCAGGCAGATTGTTCTCCTTGGGCCTTAATGGGTGAGCTTCTGAGCGTGTGGCCCTCAGGCATAGAGACGTGAGTGGGTACTGTGCTCAGTTGCTTATTCTCTGGTGACAGGCTCTGAGCAAGTGCTCCGCCTTCCTAGACACCCTACTGGTCTTCCTGGCACCTTACAGACCCCTCACCATGGTACCCTCTGAGTGGCAGGCCTACAAGCAGCTAAGGCACGTGTGTGACAAGGGCCAGGTCTTGCTGCAGCGGACCCCATCAAGTGCACTTCTTACCTGGTGCCTTTTGGAGGCTCCTGGGCAGTGGACAGCACCTCTGGGGGACTCTGGTCATCTTTGGGCCTGCTGCCAGAATTCTAGGGGTCAGGCAGAAGGAGAGAAGAGGTTCAGAGGTGGCATGGCGGTGGTAGGAAAGAGTCCCCGTCGCCTCAGGGCCTACCTCAAGCACGCTGGACAGGAACAGAAAGGGCTGCATGCCAGACGGAGGGGGTCCAAGGAAGATGTCCACAAACTCAGCACAGCCTTGTTCCGCTCGCTGGCAGGCTGGAGGGCGGCAGAGTTCACGTCTCCTGGCTGAGCAGAAGGTTTGCCCAGAAAAACAAAGCAGAGAGAGGCCCCGTGAACCCTGAGCAAAGGGAAAGTTCCCTGCCACCCGGAGACTGCCCTGCCGCCAGGTGAGTGGGCAGGGGGTGGGGCCTGGCTGGGGATGGACCTTTGGTTCTGCGTATTCCTCTGAGCCAGTCCCAGGGGGAGGAGAACGGAGAAAGAGTATGGGCATGGCGGTGGACACGGCAGAATAGACAGGAGGGTTTGGGTCAGCAGCATGGTCAGAGCAGAGTGGACAGGACAGTATGGGCAGGGGTGTGCAAAGAGCAGTTTAGACCGGGCGGTGTGAACAGCGGAGTGGGCGGGGCTGTGTGTTCAGTACAGGCAGTGTGGTACACAGACTGGGGCTTGTCTGGGGTTGACACGGAATCAGCAGGCCTTGCCTGATGACCAGGACGGTTATTCCCTTCAACCAGACCAGCAGAGGCGCTTGGCTAGCCAGAGATCCAAGCCACACAGACCACGTTTTGGCTTCTTTTCAGTACAGTGCTTTACAGTACGCAGTACTTTTCCAGTACACAGTACTGGGAAACTTTCCCTGTGAGGTCCCAACCATGGCAGGTCTGGGATGCAGGAACTTCTGGAAACCGTCAGCCCCTGCCTGGGCAACTGCCCCATGAGGCTCAGAGGCTGCCCCTCCCCACAGACCCTTGCTCACACTGGCTCCTTCACCTTCCTCTTTCAGGATCCCAAGGTGTGGGGGGCATACGGTGTCTCCTGTACCTCCACCCCCTCACACACACACAGGAGGAGTTGCCATTCCAGAACATTCTGTCTCTTTTAGTGGCTTAGTCTAAATGGTGAGTTCCAGTGCTAGGTTGGCTCAGGGTTCCTGGTCCCTTCTAAACACACGTGAGCTGCACAGTCCACTCTCCTGTGGGACAAAGCTCCAGGGTCCTTCCAAGGGCCCTTGCCCTAAGGGTTCCTTCCTGGAGAAGAGGCACAAGCCCCTTGAGAGCTAGCGGGCCAGGGAATTCTACGGGGGGGTGTTCTGACTGGAGCAGCATGCTTAGATTATGAGCTGCAGAGGAAGTGGAGCGTTTCACAGAAGACAGAGGGTGGAGCAGAGGGTGGTACCTGGTGGGGTCCTGGGCCTGCATCTTTAGGGGTGGTCAGATATATGCCCTAGGACAATGTCTCTTCAGGGCAAAGGGGTCCTCAGGTAGGACCCCCATGCTCAGCTCTTGGTGCTGGCTCTCTTGGTGGGACTCGGGTGAATGGAGGAGTGTCTTTCATCTGTGTGCTGAACAGAGCCCTGGGGCTAGAGGCATTAATGCCCCTTCCCCAGAGTCCAGGTTTGCAGGAGCCGGGCCTCTGAAGTATCTTCACATTACAGGTGGGAGAATTACTTCTCTCGGAGGAGTATTAATTTTGTCTTATGGCGCATTAATAAAAGCCTTTTTCTTATGCAAGGACATTCCTTAGCTGATGTCCTTCCTGAAGCTCCGTGCCCTGCACAGCTAATGTCCTGGCCAATGACTGGGAACAGCAGTGCTGACAACATGGTTTCCAGCGCTCTGCATGCTGGCGGACCGTGTGGACCTGAGCGCTAGCCCTGCTGCCTCCTTTAAGAACAGCCTTTGGCATTAGGTTCAAGCTCCGTCTTCATACTTCGGAGGCTTGTGCCCAGTCGGGGTGACTGTGGGGCGGCCCCTGACTGGGAACCCTGAAGGATTCTAGGCCCACGCTGTAACAGTGCTTCAGGCCTCAACTTGCCATGTACCAATTCCAGGAGTGGGGTGAGTAAAAGACCCAGCAAGAATTCTGATGGGCAAATAAATATGGCTAGACCCAGGCTATGAGTGTCTGCCTCCCGCAGGCGGGGAGGTTCTGGCCACACTGTTAAAGAACTCCAGAAACCTCCACAGCTAGCACCTACAGAGCATCTGCTTGGTGCCACTCATCTGTGTGACCGCATCTGAGGAGGTCATCTGATCATGAGGTCATCACCGCTCGCCTGATGACCTCATGCAGTACAGGCTGTCACTGCTGCCATGTGGCTTCCGAAAAATGGGGGTTCAATGACAACGTATGGCACATCCCTGATGCTAAACCTGCTGCTGCGTGGGGAGGTGGCAGGGAGCAGTGGAGACCTGGGCGTCCGGCTCCTCGGCTCACACAGGGTTGGCACTTGAGGCTCCCTGGATGTGTGGAGGGCCTCCCCGACCCTAATCACGAGGATCTCTGGCTGGCCACTTGTCACTGCAAACCAGAGGAATCTTTGTGGCGCTGATCCCTGTGGCCTAACGGACTGCTCGCTCAGCGGGCCTTTGCTCTGCAGGGATGGTGTCCAGACGGGCCACACAAGGACGCCAGCTGCCCCGCCTATACTAACCCCGTGTGTGTATCTGGTCAGAGCTCCTCGGGGAAGGGAGGCTCAAGGCCAGGGAACAGGCCAGAGTCACCCACAAACATGTGGCTTCCCTAGAGCAAAAGGGCCACGTGGAAGGCTCGCCAGCTGAAGAAGGCCTGGCTGACTGCTCTTACTGGAGACGTCCGGGGACATTAACTCACAGTTCCTACCACCACCCAGAAATGGAAATGCTTCTGCCCGTGGCTTCTCCGTGGTGGATGAAGATCCAGGTTAGTTAGTACGGTCAGTACCCTCCACGCCCCAGCCTGGGGTAACTGTCGCCTCCCTACCTCATCATAACCGGCTACTTCCCAGGCACACACTGTGCTGGGCCCTGCTGCTGGCGCCCCTGGTATGAGCTGCCCTCTGTTCTTCTGCTCATACCCTCTCACTTCTCTGGGAGCTAGCTAAGTGTTACGTTCACCCAGAGGAGTCCCAGCTCCGGACCCCCAGAGAACGCATGCACGGATTCCCGCTGTACCCTTGTGCTGTCCCTGGGATATCTACATACTGCAGCCACAGGCACACGGGCCCCCAAACACCACTCCTCTTCTCCTCCTTAATCCTGTCTCCAGCTGTTACCCCTACCCTCTCACTATTCTGCTCCCAAGGGCTTTTTGTCTGCCTTGTGGGACACGAGTGTGACCTCTGGGCAGAGATCGTGGAATGGACTACATTCTCCAACTGCCTCATGCTCTCAGCTCTGCAGCCCCCTCCCCTGCCCCACACTCTCAGCCCTCTAACGGAGCCCTTCCCCTCTGCACCCTGAGGTTCTTCATTCTTCAGACATCCCTAGAGCCTCACTCACCAGCTGCCTCTTACGCTCCCCCAGGGCTACGAGTTCCCGTATGCATGTACAGGTGCTGGTAGCACCCGGGGATGTCACAGCCAAGAACCCCTGCTGCCATGAATCTCGCTGTTGTGGGGTATCTGACCTGTTCACCCGGGGGCAACTATTCTTGCTGTGTCCACCCTGTGGGCAAACGTGGCCCCATTACGCCAAATCATGAGAGAGATGAGGCTAAAGGCTGCAGGCGTCTCCTGAAGGTTTAAGATCTTACCGCGGAGGGGAGATAAGACGCTGCTGCTATCAGATTGAGAAGCAGTGTTGTCAATAGTGGTGTTTGTCTTCCGGACACTGTCAGCCTGGGGGTCACTTCCAATGCCTGAAGAGACAGAGGGGAGAGGTGTTCAACTATCCTCCCCGCAGGGGAGAACCATCCCCGATCGCCGAGCTTCTCGCCTTCATCAATTCTGGGGCAGGGACCGCAGCAGGCAGCTTCCATGAAAGCTACCAGGTGCTCTGTGGCAAATCCTGGCGCATTTTTTGGAGGCTCTCCTGCCTGCCCTGGAAGCTACATTTGCCACCTCCCCCAACTGAGGGGCCCGGGAACAGGAACCTTTATCTCTGGGAATGAACCCTAAGGCCTATGTCAGTGCTGATGACAATCATGGCTTTATCAGCAAGATGAAGGTTGCTGGGCCACCTCAAGGGAGGGGGCTCTGGAGATGGAGGCTCTGCTAGGGATCAGAGCGGGCACCCTGACCTCTCTGTGAAGGAAATATCAATTAATTATCTTTTTACAGGCGAACCAATTAGACTCCTTAGTCACCTGTGTAGGACACGGAGGCAGAAGGCAGAGAAATTGCAGGAATAAACAAGACTGAGAGGACTTGCCTCACCGTGAAACAGCCGCCCTGGGCCCAGGACTCGCCACGAGGCGCACAAGCTGCGGGGTGAAATATTTTCTTTGTTTAAGTGAATTCAGAAAATCAAATGTTACTAGCCCTGAGGGGCTGGAGTGGACTCACCTAGAGGTGACCAGACACAGTGCATTAGTCTTCGGCGTGCGGTCCATTAGTCAAGGAGCAGCTCGGGGCCTGGGTAAGTTACTGTCGGGGTTCCCATCAAAAGGACACCTAAGGTACGTCTCCATGCTGCCGAGGGCCAAGCAGGCAGCTGGGCTTTGAGAACTGCCCCGGTGTCCAGGTGAGGGTTTCTGTGTCGCCAGGATGCCTGCCCTGTTTATCTGGGGATCCTCCTGCTCTTCCTGCCCCGCCATGGCTAGGGCTAACCTGGAGGGTCTGCCGTCGGCCACAGAGGTTCCGCCCTTACAAGCTATGCAGTAGCAGTGCCTGATCTCTATCGAGTCTCTGTACAGGCCTCCCCAGCCTTCAGCCCTCCAGCTCTCAGACTCCTTAATTAGCCTTCCATAGGCCGGCAGAAACCAGTCGATTATTGTGCAGGGTGCGGTACCCTGAGGCTGGCAGCACCAGAGAGAGCACAGTTCACACATCCTGTACGCACCGAGCAATCACCCATTGCCCCTTTACACGTGGGGGAATGGGCACAACCATGCAAGGCTGAGTGGCCCACTGCTCTGCAGGCATCCTGGCCCAGGGGCCGCTCTTGCTTCCGGTTGGGCCAAGGAACGGTTTGAAAAGTCTCCCGCAGTCTCGTGTGCTGAATTCGTGGTCTCCAGCCTAATGGCGCTATCTTGGGAGGTTGGAGAAACTTTAACGTGGATGAGGTCGCTGGGGCATAGGCTTGAAGGTTGTACCAGGCCCGGCATCTTCTACTCTCTGTGCTTTTCTGTAAGAAGTGAAGAGGCTGGCGAGACGGCTCAGTGGGTAGAGTTCCCGCTGAACAAGCCAGAGCGCCTGAGTTTGGATCCCCGTGCACACGTTAAAGCTGGGTGCAGAGGCCTCTGGCTCTGCCTGCCGCCACGCGCACGTGTACCCTCCTCTGTTTCATGCTCCTGTTGCTATGACATCTTCCGTAAGTGCGTGGGGTCAAGTGGCCGTGGATGAAAACCCCAGAAACCATGAGCCAGAATAAACCCTGCCCCATAAGTTGCTTATGCCCTTAATACAAGCCTATTAGGTCTAGCACTAGGGTGGAAAGGTACTGGTCTCGGTTCCAGAGGACCAGCAGGCTGTGCTTACATGCCAGATGACTTGGGGCCGGGGGCTGTCCCGAGAATCAGATGTGTGAATGGATATTTACTGCGTAGGAAAATGCACAGCCGTCTCTAGCTTCACCCTTGCCCCGCACCCTCTCCCAACCCAGGCCAGTTTTTGGTGGTGGTGGTGGTGGTGTGTGTGTGTGTGTGTGTGTGTGTGTGTGTGTGGTTTCATTTATTTTCATTTTATGTGTTATGGTGCTTTGCCTGCATGTGTGTCTGTGCACCACGTGCATGCCTGGTGCCTGAGGACATCAAGGAAAGGCATCTGATCCCCTGGAATTACAGTTACGGACAGTTATGAGCCGCCCTGTGGGTGCTGGGTATTGAATCTGAGTCCTCTGGAAAAGCAGCCAGGCCTCTGAACTGCGGAGCCATCTCTCTAGAAATCCCTCCCCTGACTGGCCAGTTTTGATTCATTCTTTTATCAAAAATTTCAGACTGAGCATGGTGGTACATGCCTGTCGTCCCAGCACTCGGGAAGTACAGGCAGGCAGGGGGATCGGGAGTTCAAGGTTATCACTGACTGAGTAACATACGAAGCCAGCTCAGGCTACTTGAGATCCTGTTAAAAAAAAAAAACTAATAAAAAATCTAATTTCCAAATGTTGATCTCTAGAACCCCGGACTGTGGCGGCGAGTGCCCGAAGAAGACTCTAGAACCCCGGACTGTGGCGGCGAGTGCCCGAAGAAGACGGTGACTATGCGCCTGTCTGTTTTCTGAGTCAGGCTCTCTGGCGGGCAGTGGTGGCTCTGGGACCCCAGGGAGACGCAGCAATGCGGCTGCTGTGTAGAGCCACCGAAGGTACTGCAAACGCCACCGTGCAAAGCCCGCCCTCCCTGCGCCCCACATTCATGCGCCGGGAGGGGCCCACTGTAATCTACCCTGCTTTCCCGAAGCACAGAAAACAGACCTTACCCAAAGCTGCAGCCCTCTCCCCCACACTCCAAAGTGTGAACACTGGAATGAATGCCATTCCTGTTTGTGTTATACACGGTGGGTTTAAAACAAATTTTTTTTTAAGGCATGGTCTCATCATATAGTTCAGACAGGTCTAGAACTATGCAGTCCCAGCCAGCCTTGAACTCATGACAATCCTATTTCGGTCTCCCAAGTGCTGGGGTAACTGGCATGAGCCACTGCCTGCCCCACGCTCTGTGCCACACCTAAGCTGGTTGGAAACTCCTTTGTGAGACTCGCAGCCTCGGGCACGCGGCTGCTCCATGCCTGCCTTCTGGAGCTCCGTGTCAGAGCTGCCTTGGAACAGGGAAGCCAGCGTGCGGCTGCTGGCAGGCTTCCAAGGCTGGGCTAATTCGAGGTTCTTTCTGAGTCTGTTTCTGACACCCCCGCCCACTCCTCCCCTTCAGGAGGCTCTCCCCAGCCAAGCTGTTTGTATACAACCAAACAGTGAGGCTGGGCCACTGGGACAGCACCGGGCCTTGTGGGGATGCTGGAAAGGCCCCAGGCCAGGAGGAGCTAGAATGGGGTCCCAGGTGCCTGCTTATGTGGAGTTCCTGATCACATTTCGTCTTCTGCAGGCAGCTCTGCTCAGAGGCAGCCTCTGTCCAGGGCGGCCGGGTTGTGAGAGTGGAAAAGCAGGCAGCAGAGCCAACTCAGATACAGGGTGTCCGCCAAGCCATAGCCCTCCTGAAACTCTGCCCCACCCTGAATGTTTGTAGCCTGAAGCATGAGACCCTTGTGTCCCTGGGCAGGATGGATACACACGGTCCTTAAGAGAAGGGCGCCTCGGATGAGCAGACACTGAGAGGGCGGCTCTGGATCAAGGTGACAGGTAAACAGGTCTCTGAGCACAGATGATCATGGTTGAGGTTCCCACTCTGGCCAAGCTCATGCCAGCAGCTATGGCGTAGGTAGAAAGGCTGGCTGATAAGGGGTCCTGGGTACAGGGGAATGAATAGTGGGTGAGGTGGGAGCCACCAGGTAGGCTTTGAAGCTGGCACAGGTGGTTCTTGTTGCCTTGGCTTCTCTCTCTCACTTCCACCAGCACTGTCCCTGAAGCTGGGTATGGTGGCACACACTTTTAATCCAAGCACTCGGGAGGCAGAGGCAGGAGAATCTCTGAGTTCAAGGTCAGCCTGGTCTACAGAGTGAGTTCCTGTTTGAACAGTGAGAAACCCTGTTTGAAACCAAACATCAACCACAAAGCTGCCCTCAGGCGCATCAGGATGTGGGCAACCTGGCTGCCTGTCAGGTGAAGGTCTTTAGAATGGCTCCAAGTCCGGGGAGGGGGGTCTCAGCACCGAGGGTCACCTGTGATGTCGCACCTGCACACCCTAAAGTCTCAGACACTAGGGGGCCAGTGTTCCCATGGAGACAGACCCTGGTCTGGAGATCTGCCTGTCCCTGTTGCTTCTACCAGGGTCCTCCGTGGAGTGGGCCACGCTTCCTCTCTCTCTGCCCCAGGCAGTCATAGCACCTGAGACCATCTACCGTTTAAGATACGGTGTGACCAGGGCAGCTGTGACCTCCGGAAAGGTCCACTACTGCAGAGCCTGTGGCCACCTCCTTCCTAGCAGTAGGAGGGAGGCCTCCTGGTTCCCGAAACTGTGGGGACTCACGCGTTCACCTCAGACAGTGGGCGGGGGATACTGGGTTCCTTTGAGGCTGATAGGGAAAGCCATCTGTGTCCCCTTGTGAACTCTGGCTATGGGGGCCAGGGGCTCCTGGTACTTGGGTGGACGGGCACAAGAGGGCTGCGAGGGCTGCGGGCTCCACCCTGACGTCAGGGTGCTGCTCAGGCCTGCCCAGCAGCCGCGCACTCTCTCAGGAACAGCAGGTAGGAGGACAGGAAGGCCTTTTCTGTCTTTACTCACAGAAGCTATTAGGGGTCCGGGGGTGTGGCTCAGTGGTATTTGTGTGCTGGTATTTGCAAGGCCCTGGCTTCCATCCCTAGTACTGCAGAAGTCAATCAAAACAAAACGTTTCAAATCTGCATACGCAGCAGACAGCAGGGCTTGCAACTCATCTCAGACCCTCACAGAACAGCTGACCATGGCGGGCACGTGCGGGCAAAGGCCCTGACCTTTCTCTGACTGCGACGGCCTGGTGACCGATGGAGGTTCCAGACCAGGCCTTCTAGGGAAAGTCTGTGTTTGCTATCACAAGCCCTACTACAGTCAGAAGTAGGCCGTGAGTCTTTGTCAGGAGAAGTGCAGACCTAGAGCCAAGTGTCCTGCCCCCGTGCCAAGCTGTTCGGACATAGGTTTGTAGGAACACACCTGTGTCTAATTTCATGCTTGCCTACAGTACAGGTGCTGTGCTCAAGCGTCCTCTGGCTTCTAAGGGTCTCGTTTTCCATATCTGACCTCCTGCCTGTTGGACCTCTAGGGCTGAAGAGCAGGTCGAAGCGGGGCTCTCAAGGCAGGGACTCGCTGGACCTACCCTAGGGTCCCAACACTGTCACCACCATGGTCCTCACGGAGCCTCCCTCAG
Source organism: Cricetomys ansorgei (assembly GCA_026225945.1). Taxonomy (NCBI): domain Eukaryota; kingdom Metazoa; phylum Chordata; class Mammalia; order Rodentia; family Nesomyidae; genus Cricetomys; species Cricetomys ansorgei. The sequence goes on from JAMJFZ010000484.1 coordinate 1,074,045, forward strand.
CCTCTCAGGCACAGACCGCTCCTTGCAATGAACCTTTTTTATGCCGCTTAGACCGCCTTGTTCATGCCCTTAGTGCCCCTCATGGACCCCAGATATGCTGTTAATGACGGAAGGATTGATTTGTTCAGGACAGGAAGAAGGCAAAGAACAAGAGAGAGAACCGCAGGGGCTGGTGAGATAGCTCAGTGGGTCGAGATGCTTGCTGCCGAGCCTGACCTGACCCCAGGAGCCACAGAGTGGAAGGAGAGGACTGGCTCAGGAGACTCGGCCTCCGTCTGGTCCCACAGACATGCCGTGGCATGAGCACATCCTCCTCCCGTAAATAACGACAGGAATAGAAAAGATAAAGCCTTGGAGAATCAAGGAGCCCTGGGGGAAGGGAGGCAGGAGAAATTCACCTTTACTCCAGAGACAAAAGGGCAGCCATGCAGAAGGGGTGGCATGTCAAACCACAGGCCGAACCTGCTCAGGGGTCACATGTGGGGGCCCCGCTCACCCTGCGAATCCTCTGTGTGCCTTTGAACAGACACGTAACGTCTGAGTGAACCCCACGGTGAACCCCACGGTTATCACTGCTCCGCGCATGGAAAGCAATACATCTTTTCATGCTGTAATTTTCTGGGACAGTCCTATATAATAATTCCTTAAAAAGGAATTTATAGTACAAACTTCACTTTAGAAATATGGCTCTCTCAGGCTATCCTGTTATAATTAACCATAGACAATTAATATTAAAATGCAGTGTCACCCCGCAAGGCAATGAAATTTCCAGAAATTCTCTGCTACGCATTCCGCCACTTTATTGGCAAGATCGAATTAGCGGCAAAGGGCACCTTGGTTTTTAAAATTGTCATACAATAACCGTTGATTCTTCACAGACTGAATGCAACGGATCCTCAAAGCCATTTGTCCAGCACATGAAAAAGAGAAATCATTCAGACCAATTGAAAACATTCACTAAGAAAGTTTTGTGCATTACAAAAAAAGAAAGAAAGGAAGGAAGGAAGGAAGGAAGGAAGGAAGGAAGGAAGGAAGGAAGGAAGGAAGGAAGGAAAGCAATCTGACCTTCTCTCAGTTAACTGGCTCCTCTAGGTTCCCAAGCTAATCTGCGAGGGATTGTCTGAGCCACGGGCCCAGAGCCCACCTCGGCCGTCCTGCAATCACCAGCCAGCGCCCACAGCGTCCACCCGCAATCATCCGCACCTGCCGCATGAGTCAATGGGCCCAAATTGCGGGGCGCGGCAGACACCCCACCGAGAACAAGGAACACAAAGGGCTCTGCGCTTCAAGCTGTGGGTTGGAATTACAAAAGGTTAAGAGACTAAATATAAAAAGCCCTTTGAATATAAAATCAATGTGCTTTGTTGCTAAAATCTGGGTGCTGTAATTTATCCAAAATAGGACTTGCAATATCTGGCAATAGTCCACGCCTAAGAATGGTCGGTTCTGCTCATCGAAATGCAAATAGTCTACTGGAAACTTAAAAACAATTAAAACAACTGAAATATTTCATATCAACAGAATAATGGAATACGGCACTTTGCAATTACCTATTACTGACATGAGGCCTCCAGAAGCTGAATGCATTTTCTCTCTTCATCTTATTCGGGTAAGTGGAGACACAAGTTTTTGGAGGGTTTGCTTTATGAATTGTCTGAAATCCCAGACCAAGGACACCTGAGACCCTAAGGCCCAGTTGGAGGCATGGAGGACCAAGGTTGGAGATGCCTGGGAAGAGAGGCAATACCTCAGGAAGTCTACAGGTGGGACTAGGGCGCTGGGCTGACACTAGTCTCTGTGGGCAGCAGGTTCTTGTGGGGATCAGCGGCCTCCACTGATGCCTCCTGAAGCCCCTGCTGCCAGCAGTGTCTCATTCATGACCGTGCAACAGAGGCCAGGGCATGCGCCTGTTCATTGTCTTTCAGTCCAGAGGAACTGAGGGTGGGCTGCACGGGGCCAGGGCTGTCTCTACCTTGGAGATGGGCTCTCTCTACCTTGGCTGTTGGCCTTGGGCTTCAGGAACACGGAACGCTGACGATTGCTTTAAAGTGTGTGCCACCTCCTGCTCCGCTTTAATTTCAGGACTGACTCATGTGCGCTCTGTATTTCATTCCAGAGTCTCCTTCCCACCTCCTCCTCGGGGCAGCCTGACCTCTGAGCTGGGTTGCTCTGAAAGGACCCCCCCCTCCCAAAAACAGAGGTGTGAAATAGAAGGTTGGGTAAACACGTCGTCCCCTAGTGAGTCCACCACCGTAGGAGTGGGCTAGGTGGCATGACCTCCTAGCTCTCACACAAAGGACCCTCAGCAGAGGCTGCTGGTCAACCTGCCAAACTCCCGCAATGTGAAGACACACACACACACACACACACACACACACACACGCACGCACCCTTAACCCCGCTGGAGTGGCGGAAGCAGCAGCCTGCTTGCTATCAGGCTATTATAGCTGGCTAGCCCTCATCAGAGCGCCCTGGGTTTGGGGTGTAGGAGGCTGGGTTGCAGGACTTTAGGGGTCCCCATGGGACAGCCTTTGTCACAGATGCCAAGTGGAAGCATGGTCTGTGTCTGAAGCGGTGCTGGAGACCTTCTCTGATATTCTCCCGTGTACGCGGCTGGGGCGGTGGTCCATGATGGAACGATTTGGCGAGGACGCCCTGTGTCCGGTTTCTCCTTCTCTGATGACGGAGCCTCATCTTTGTTGGCACATATTATACTTGTTTCCACGTGACCTGGCGTACGGCCGTGTAGCCAGCTTCTGCCCCTCATGTTTTCTCTTCCTGCCTAATACACATTTAGCATGAGAGCTGAAGCTTGTGTGGCCCTCGAGGATCCCGACACGGTAGATGAAGATGACGTAGAAGCGGAGTGAGAAACAGAAGCAGGGGCCCCGTGGTTGGGGATGGACCCGACCCCGCCTCTGGTCTACTGTGTGGGGAGAAGCAGACATCAGTGGGGCCGAGTCTCCCCTGAGCACTCATTGTCACAAGGAAGCTGTCTTTGTCAGGAGCGCAGGTCAGTCCCTTGTATCCGGACTAGCTGGAGAGCGGACGCAAGAAGGGTGGGGTCACCCTTGTCTCTGGGTGGGCTTGGCGCCTGGTGGACAAGTGACCCATGCAATGGCCTCTGGTGGCGTCCTACACGCCCCTACACAGAAGCGCCATCCTCAGGGGCCTCGTCAAGGACAAGACGCGTGCAGCTTTTGGTCCCCTTCACCCCAGTCCCTCTGCTGCATGAGCTCTGTGGGCTCCTGGCTCTGCTTCGCCCTTTAGTGAATTCTCTAGACTGTGGCTGCTGAGATGAGTGGACCCAACATAGAACCTGGACGCTCTTGCCCGCTGGGCCCAGGTCGTGCCTGGCTCCTTCCAGGCCAGCACAGGCAGCAGCTCTAAGCGGCTACTGAAGAGCTGCTCCTCAGTCCTCCACACAGCATTCAGAACCACAGGCCTGAGCAGGCCTCACGGGCCCTTAGCAAGGGTCTGCCTAGAAGGGAGGATGCTGGTGTCAGGGATCCAGCAAGACAACCGAAGGACCACGCAGGGCACAAGAGCAAGACGAACAAGGTTTCTTTGCTTTTTAAAAAATACTGAAGACCACTCTGAGGACACAGTTCCTGGCCTGCTTTTCCCCTGCGCAATGGCGGTTTTGAATTTCTACCCGCTGGTGCTTTCTTTAAGGGAACCAGAGCCCCGCTCTGGCTGGAGTCTCTAGGCACAGCTTGGCGTGTCTTTTGTGTAGGGTTTGTCTTCTAGCTCCTTGTGGCAGGTTGAGGCATGCCTCCCCAGATGAGGGCTCTGGGAGCAGCCCCAGATGTGGGAGAAGCCTGAGCCAGGTTCTGACACAGGCTTCTGCCCTGAGCTGCAACTTCAGGGTTCCAGCCACAAGGGGCATTCATCACTCTTTGGCTGAGGGTTTTCTTTCAGACCTTGCTCTTGCCCAGGACAGAGCTAAACTTCTGTAGGGACTTGAGGGCTCTGAGGATTCCTGGGCAGGAGAGGCACGTGGCCAGAGGGCCCCTCCATCCTCCAAAGGCCTCAAGGCCAGAGCAGGGAACTGGAGGTGCTGGGATCACTGGGGCAGAGAAGGAGTTGGGTGTCTAACAGACTAACGGGAAAAAGGAACTGGAAGGAAACGTCAGCTTTGGATGTTACATTGATAGAAGGAAAACTAGTTTAATTGTGTCACAGTTCGAAAGTCAGTAGTACAATAAATGGGATCACAGACAAGAAGGAAACGACTGGAGAAACAAGAGGAAGGTGTGTTCGGTTTGCCCACCACTGCCTGGTAAAGTAGAAAGGCTTCCCCTGGGTCCCTGCCACTCCTCTTGGCTTGGGCCTTGGCACTTTCCCACCCACGATCTGGGTTTTAAATGCACCAAATGGCAGCAGAAGATACCCGGGTCGAAGTATTTCTAAGGAGCATGTTCCGGTGCTTGGTCCTAGAGCCCCTGGGGGCCGAAGGGCTCCTGTACACGGATAGGGATTCACGCGGCCCTCGCCCAGTGAATGGCTCGGCTCCCAGTGGGGTCCAAGGCCCTGAAACTGCCTACCCAGGGGCCACTCCTGGGCCCTTCACCCCACCTGCTGAGACAGTTGGGCAGGCAGAGCAGACTCACCCAGTCTATGAGACCCTTGGGCAAGAGAGTTTTAAGAAAGGTAGAAATAGGCAGAAAGCCATTCCCTGGCCTTCGGTCTACCACCCTGGGTCAGTCTGGATTTAGCCCTCCTGCACAGGCTGGTGTGGGGGTAGGGTGTTTGTGCGTGTGGTCTGCCAGCTTTAAGAGGTAGAGGTTGCTGACCTCATTTTACAGAGTAAGCAGAGTCCAGTTAGGAACAACAAGGACATAGCAGTCCAGGCTCTCACCACTTGGCCCAGGGGTGCTGGGCAGCCCTCGGGGAGCTCTCAACAGGGAACAATGAAGAGGGATGTAGTTCTGTTGTAGACGATTTGCCTAGAGTGTACAAAACCCTGGGTTTGACCTAGGTCAGCAGCGGACTTCAAGTGTCAGATTCAAAAGGAGAGCCATGCTCTTTTCGGCTTCCTAAGTGCCTGAGACCCCAGGGTGACACATACCTCATAGGTCTGAGAAGGAACCTGGGCCTGGCTCCTGTGCTAACCACTGGGTATGTTTGGGGTCCCTGGGGCCCTGTGCCCCTTGTTGGCTTCTTCTCAGGCTAGGCCTGGCTCCTGTGCAACATTGGGTGTGCTTGGGGTCCCTGGGGCCCTGTGCCCCCTGGTGATTTCTCAGGCTGTCTGATAACAACATTACTTCAAGGCCATACTCTGAGCCACACTGGAGCTGCCTGCAGGAGACAGGGCAGGAGGCACTTTTCAGCAGCACAGAGCAAGCTCTGAATTCTGGGGCCTGGTTTTCATTGAGACCGCACTTCTTGGCTCTGAAAGTCTCTCAGAGCGGAAGGCGTGGCGCCCAGTGAGTATTTTTATGCAGAAGTATGGGAACTATTCTGCCGATGCAGCATGAAACTGCTCCTGTAACTGAGGTGGAGGCAGACAAGGGGAGATGATCAGGCTGCCTCCCAGGCTTCCCTAGACCTGCAGGCTCCCAGGCCAGATCAGCGTGGCTTCTGTCCACGGGTGACAGGCTCTGGCTGTCCTTGGGAGCCTACAGCTTGCCCCGTAAGGAGGGAATTTGTGTCTGCAATGGGGGTCGGGTCCTAGTGCTATTCCAAGATGGCTGTTTGCACAGTGCTTCCTTGCAGAAATGCTGCTGCCCTGGCAAAGACAGGCCCATCGTCTCCGGCGCTTCTGAGCACCAGCCAGCAGGATTTCTGGGGAACTGAGGCGCCAGTACCCCAAAGATCTGTGCTACCGAGACTTTGGACTGCCACATCGCCCCTGACCTCTTTGTCCCTCTTCTACCATATGAATAACGCAGCTACAGAGAGGACAAGCGGGGGGCAATTGCCAGGAGGGCCTTGGAGCCGTGGGGCCACATAAGGCCTCAGAAGGCCCAGGATGAGTCTTAGGAAGCTCAGGGGAGCTTAGGTACTGCCAACATGTAGGGCAGCTTGTGAAGAGCCTGCGCTGGGGTCAGGAGAGACATGCTGGGCAGGGCCCTCAGGCCGTGTGGCTGGAATGAGCAGAAGGGGCAGGGTATTGAGAGCTGTAGCCTATGCAGAGGCTGGGCCATTTGAAGAAAAGAAGAGCCAGGGAGGGAGGGGTCACCCCGCCTAACTCCAGCTTGAAGGTTCCTGGGCTGAAAGGCTGAGGCAGGCAAAAAGCAAGCGAAGATGGGGCTCCCTCTGTGAAGGAGGCCTTTTAGGTTGGAGAGTATGGCTGAACGGAAGCTTTGGGGTATTCACCTGACTGGACAGCCACCTGGCGATCTCATCTGTGTTCAAGCACTAAAGACAGGGACTCTACTTCAGGCTGTGTGTCCTTTGCAAGGACACAGCGGGCCACGGCAGGACTCCAGCCCCCACTGGTAGCCACGGTGAAGCAACGGGTAGGTAGGATGGGCATATCTGAGGCACACTTGTGAGGTCCAGACATGTCTGTCAAACCCTGGCTTTGGCCAGCAATGGTGGCATACATCCATAATCCCAGCACTAGAGGTGCTGAGGAAGATGGCTAATGTGGCCACATAGCAAGAGACTGTCTCAAAAGTCAACTAACCAGCTACCACTACCTAATCCAGGCTTCTATATGCAAGTCCCGGAGAGCTATGGGGGCTCTCAGCTCCGTGCAACGTCTGCCTTTGGTTTCGGGTCTGGGGTGTGCTGCAGCTTTCTAATCATCTAGAGCCTGTAGTCTGTGCCTGAGGGCCAGAGAGCTAGGATCCTAGTGCTGGGGGCTGGGGGTCCTAGCTGTCAACCCCAAGCGACAAAGTCCACAAAGGGTCCCAATACAGGGTGTGTGATTCTGCCTGGAAGACACCCTCTTACTAAACCTTCTAACTCCTGTTAAGAGTCCTGAAGAATGTCAGGTGGTGGCGGCACACGCCTTTCATCCCAGCGCTCGGGAGGCAGAGGCAGGTGGATCTCTGTGAGTTCAATGCCAGCCTGGTCTACAATGCAAGTTCCAGGACAGCCAGATCTGATACACAGAGAGGCCCTGTCTCGAAAATAAATTAATAGACAGATAGATAGGTAGATAGATAGACAGATAGATAGATAGATAGAAGACAGACAGACAGACAGATAGAAGACAGACAGACAGATAGAAAAAAAGACTCCTGAAGAATTGAGATGCAGGCCCACAGCAAGGGGGCCACAGAGGCATGAGACTGTATGATCTCTAGTGGTACTTCATCCTTTTGCTGGGTCTCCAGAGCCCCCTCCAATCAGATGCCTGTAGTAACACACACACACTGTCAAAGTTGACCCTGTTGCCACATTAAGATGCACACTGAGTCAGGCGTGATGGCACACCCAGGGAGGCAGAGGCAGAGGCAGGCGGATCTCTGAGTTCGAGACCAGCCTGGTCTACATAGTGAGTTCCAGGACAGCCAGAGCTATGTAGAGAAAAAGATGCAAGCTGAGTGCTTACGGTATATCAAGTATAATAGAACTTCAATTGCATGAGTAATTCTCAAATGACTCAAAGTAAATCTGGCTTTGAACTCTTCTGGGTACAGGTCCACCTACCTGGCCTGGAAGTAGGGACCAGATCTTTGTGAAATGTGAGCCAAACACATGTGCAGTGAGATGCCCAGGAAGCCTGGCACTTTTGACCGGATAGGACTGTGACCCACAAACCGTCTGTGCTGCTGAGCTCAGGCTGGTTCCTACAGGTCAGCCTGGGACCGTTTGTCCGCCGTAGCTGCTGGCTCTGCGTGGTAAGGATGTGGTCCGCAGGATCGACCAGGTTGGGAAGCCTGTCTCCCTGTTGCATCTGCTGCCTGCTGACGGCAGCTCGGGCCAGGCCCCTGAGCTTCATGTTTCTCCCAGGTCCGCTGTGCCCTGTTGCCTCCCCATTCAGGTCCTGAGCACCTTGTCGAGGTAAACACACTCGATTGCTGATGTGGTCCACTCACCTGGCAGGATGCTGGGGGTGTCTCCCTGGCCGTGGAAGGCTCCTGTGTCCAGCGCTGGCTCTGAGTCTCCCTTGGAGAGGAGCAGGTCAGCTCTGGGACTTTCCACATTAGACCCAGGCTCCGGCCCATCGGACACGCAGATGGACAGAGGGTAGGGTATGCACTGGAACCCACTAGGAAGGAGACAACAAATACCACAGTGTCTCAGAGGAGCAGGACTGGGGAGCAAAGGGGTAAAGGTTGGGGGCTGGGGCAGGGAGGGGGCAGGGCTGAGGCAGCCCACACCTGTATAGAATGTTCTGGCTCTGACTTAGACTAGTCGAGGGGCTCCATTTAATCATACTTGGAGGGTTACATGGCCCTGAAACACTTGCTGAGCTGAGGCCAACTAAGAAGAACCAGTCAGTGGGTCCCCTCCTGGGCCCTGTGTCTGGTGCTCCAGCCCTCCACTCCCTGTTGACCGTCCCTCCCATCCCGTTTCTGTTTCTACCTTTCAAAGACTAGCTGGTTGGCACTGCATCCCAGGCCTGCCCCAGTTACGGTGAAGGGAAAGCACGGGGAAGGGAGCCATGGGGCCACCCCCTAGTATCTCCCCAGGGCTGTGCCCAAGGAGGACGCATATCCTTACAATGGTGTCTCGATGAGTGTCTCCATGTGATCTTCAATCATCTTGAAAAAGCTGACCTCAGAGTATTCTGGGAGTTGCACGTGTCTGACTCCCGCGGAGATCTTCAGGGCCCGGCCACTCTCACCTTCCAGAGGAGGAGATCAAGAGACGTGCCCCTTACAGTGTGTGAGGAAGACCAGGCCGGGGCGGGTGCATGGGGCCCGCCCTTGGTGGTGGGCTTAAGGTGAAGGGCACCTACACTGCCCCGTTTATAAGTGAGTGTGGTCGCGTTCCCTCCTGGCCAGTCACTCGGAGGGCCCCGTTCTGCCTTCCGTGGATGAATGCTTGGCAGAAAGTCTCCTTCTGGCCTTGACACCTCTGGAGCGTCCTCTTTAACCCTGTACCTTGTTCCTTCACCTTGAATTCTGGACACTGACTCTTCAGCTCTGCATCTTGGATCCCTGAAGGCCATCTCGCGCTGGCCAATTGCCTTCATGCTCTGGGAGGGTCTCCTCCTAACCAGTGCAATGTGCTACAGTTTGCTCTGGCTTTGTCAGTTGCTCTTTCTGCTCGTCTACCACCTTGACCACGGGCTATTGGCTCGGCCTCAATCATCCACCCCCCAGTCACTAATACAAGGCCAGATGCTGATGTCTAGAAAGCATTTTCTGAGTGGGCGTACATGCTGGCAGGCCTGGTGCTCTAGGAGCAAGTGGCTCTAGAGCACAGGGCTTGAGGAATAGACAGCACTGTCTTATCTGAGACACAGAGCATGGATCCACTGGGCCCTTCTCGGGTAGGTGGAAGGGGTCACAGCTAGAGGGTCTGGAGGAGTGGTGGCTAACATATGGGAAGCATCCTGACTGCTGTGTATGAGGCAGGATGGCTGAGCCAATGGTGGGCAGGGCTGTGATGGAGGGCAGTGATGGTCCCGAGCTCCCAGACCTAGGAGCTCTAAGATGGGTCTCCAGCCTCTCTGGGGACTTGGGAGATGGCCAGGTTCTAAAAACTGAGGATAAACTTAGACAAAGTGGCAGACCCCAGCGGGCTCTGACTTGAGGTGGCAGGGAAGAGAGTCAGCTCAGACCCCTGATGCTTCCTAGGAAACTCTCTGAACCGAAGAAAAAGAGCTAGAAATCTGGGGAGGAGGGAGAAAAGCCTCTGGGGCTCTGCAAGGGACATCGGAGCACAGCTCAGGGCACACATTCAAGGAGACTCCGCGAGGCCGGGAAAGAACCCGAGGAACCAAGAGGCCTGAGGCTGGCGAAGCCGAGGAAGGCTTGTCCCCACTAGCCCGGATGGAAAGGTGCTCAGAGGGGCCTCGCTTCAGTATTGGGGAATAGCTGGCAATAGATGGTGCTCTCTCCCTCAGACCCGTTAGACAGACCATGAGAACAAGGACAAAGGATGAAGCGTTTTCCACACAACTCGAGTCTGCTTCAGAACCAGAGCTCAGGAATATTTATAGGAATACAAAAATATCTGGCATCCGACAAAGTAAAATTTACAATGTCTGGCATTCAATCAAAGATTACCAGGCATGCAAAGAATGCAGGGAAGCATGGTGCGTAATGAGGAGAAAAATAAATTAGGTGCAACTGACCCGGGTGCTAGAATTAACGATCAGAGACAAAGGGAGATGGGTTACAGTCCAGGCTATGCCCAGCACTCAGGACAGTGGACGCAGGGTGAGCAGGATCTCAGGGCCATCCACGACCACACAGTGAGCTTGAGACCCTGTCTCAAAATCGAGAGTGAAGGACCCAGCACTGTGACTGTATTCTTACGCCCATCGGCGACGCGGAGACGCAGGAGGTGAGAAAAGAACCACGGGAGGTGAAAGCTACAAAGCTTCTGGACATGGCGGCTCACGTCTGTGATCCCAGCACTCAAGAGGTAGAGGCAGGGGGATCTGCCTAACGTACATACTGAGTTCCAGGCCAGCCAGGGATGCGCGGAGAGATTCTGTAAGTTACAATGAATGAGATAAAGTACACTGGATGTGACCCACGGCGAACCAGCTGCTGCAGGAGGGGAGATCTGTGAGCCTGAAAATATAGCTAGAGAGTCATCCGAAAGAAAGAAAGAAAGAAAGAAAGAAAGAAAGAAAGAAAGAAAGAAAGAAAGAAAGAAAGAAAGAAAGAAAAAGAGAAAACAGAAGAAAGAGAAGGGGGAAGGCCTCTGCAAACAGAGGGACAGTTCCCAGCAACCTCACACTTGGGAAATAAAACAGCGGGAGAAAAACCGCCGGGAGAAATAACGGCTGACATCTCCAAGTGTGAAGAGACTGGAAGTCCGTGGAGCAGCAACTCTGCAGCACTGAGGAAGGAGCAGAACCCTACAGAACCCTGGGGAGGACACCTCCAGGCACCTCCCACGGGGAGAGCGAACCAAGGCGCTTCCAGACTCCAGGACTCAGCCTTCCTTACAGGAGCTGCTGAGGCCGAGGGAAGATGGCACTAGACGGAGACCTCGACGCACAGGAAGGACGGGAACCAGGAGAGCTAGTAGACTTACAATTAGGGAGGCAAAGGGCTGGCAAGATGGCTCAGCAGGAAGACGTGGCTGTTAACTTCAATCTTTTCCCCTCAGCTGAGGGAAAGAGAAAGGAAGGCTAGAAAGAAAGTGCGCCGTTTCTGCAGGCAGCCTAGATACGGAATGAGAAGGGTAACGGGAACCCGGCCCGTGACGAGAACTCCTTCCAGGTGTTCCGCTGCAGGCAGAGGTGCTCGGTGCCCGGCCCGATGAGGGGAAACTGCTGGGCCCGGTGGGGGAGGGAAGGACCAGGATGGGCCTGCATCCACCGTACAGATAATCATGCTAAAGGTGAATAGAAGACGGGTATCCATTAGAAGGTAGACTGGTTGGGAATGATCGAGCATTATCTTGTAACCTAATACTTGGGAGGCTGAGGCAGGAGGATAGAGAGTCTGAATCCAGCCCGAACTACACATTTATGAATCTTTGTAACTGTGTGTGGTACTGTAGACACACATCTGAGTGCTCAGGGAGTGGCTTAGGAGGTGTGGCCTTGTTGAAATGGGTGTGGTCTTGCTGGAGGAAGTGCGGCACTGGGGGTCGTGGGCTTTGGGGTCTCAAACACCTAACCCAAGCCCAGTGCCTCACTCTCTCTGCCTGTTGCCTGCCGGGCAGGATGCAGAGCTCTCAGCTACTCTCCAGCGCCGTGTCTGCCTGCTGTGACTACAATGGACTAAATCTCTGAATGTAAACCAGCCCCAGTGAAATGTTTTCCTTTATAAGAGTTGCGGAGATCACGGGGTCTCTTCACAGCAATAGAACATTGACTAGGACACCCTCGTTAGGAAAAGTCCTCAGGTACGGCTTATATGGCACTAGAAGCCTTCCTGTCGATGTTATGGGGGCTTTGATGAGATGGGTTTCATCAACCACGGACCTTTGAGTTCTGAGCAACTGCAGGACAGGACACAAGGTGAAAAACTTACAAACTTGGTAGCTATGGCACCTGTATCTAGGCAACACAGAGAACTCTTAACAACTCATATTTAAGACTAGCCCTGTTGTAGAAGTTTATTGTTTGGTTCACTGCTGGGAAGGGCTGCTTAGTTCTTGGCGTTTTGTATTGTCTGCAGGTGTTGGATTTCTGTGGGTGATGTTTGATTGCTCATGATCTGCACCTGGGGAGTGCTGCATCAATAAAAACACCTGAGCTCAGATGCTCGGGGTTCCACTGTTGAGGATGATGCTTGCCCTGACGGTGGTTCTTTCTGCTGATGTCTGCACCTATCAAAATGCCTCCTTGTCTTCTTGGCTGAGCCGCCCCAGCAGCAGATGAACAACTACAAATGGCGCACGCAACATGGAGCAGGGCACCACACCAGCGAATCCAACGTGGAGACAAGGAAGAAGAGAAAGAAACTCCAGTCCTCAGAGTCCGGTAAAGTACGCTCAGGGAAGCTACTAGAGGATGGAGATTAAGGTATTAATTGAAGGGCGAGGAGAGAGGGAAAAAAAGCCTCTACGAAGAGAAAAGGCTGTGAAATTAATAAATACATGAGAAAGAAAGCTCCGAGGTGAGAGCCACAAAATGGAGGCCCTTAAAGACAAAGAACTCAGCTGGGAGCAGGAAAAAGCAAGGTTCTTACTGCTTTTCCTGATCATGGAGCCGACGCTCCCTCCTGCCACTGGTGGCAGCCAGGGCACGGGAAACAGAGTCCTGAGTGTACTATTATACAAACTGAGTTTGTTCATGGCTTTTTGTGTGTGTGAAGCCCAAGTGGACCTTGTGTTTGAGGTCTATGAAGAAGGGTACATGTTTCCCCATAGCAGTGGTGAGAAAAAATGCCAAACTGCCAGAATCTTTCAACTGGAGAGTCTTCCCAAAGGCCCAGACCCGCAGAGCTGTTGAAACTTCGACTTAGAGCCAAAAAGCGGCTTAGTTAAACTGATCAGATTTTTTTTTTTCCCTGCAAACCTGTCTACAAGCGGTAACTTCATACCATGAGGGAGCTCATCCTGAAGACTAGGACTAGTTACTTTTACAGCAAACCAGACTCTATCTTAAAATCTGGAAAGTGTTTCCTCAGGGTCAGCACACAGAAACTGTCTTCCAGAACTGGCCGGGGTTGTATCTCATGCTGGCAGCTGAACTTGGTACTGTAAGAGTCACCCAGGTGGTGGTGGATTTGAAGGCATGAAGGGATCATGGAGAGCAGTTGAGGCTTGGCACTATGAGAGGCCAGGAAAGGCCATTGGTAAAAGTGCAGCCTCATTAGTAGTTGAAAGCCCAGAATGAAGGAGTCTTGAAGAGAAGTTGAGGCTCGGCACCATGAAGAGAGTCCAGGAGAGGCTACTGGTGAAAGTGCAGCCCAGCTGCAGCAAGGGACCCAGCAGTTTTGAAGATGCCAGTCCTGTGGGATGACCACCAAGAACAGCAGCAGCAGTGGAGTGGAGCCAGCCAGAGCCTGGAGGACAAATTGTGTGTGCTGCAGAGGGCAGAGCCAGAGAAGTGACCTAAGCCCTTTGGAGGAGCCCAGGAGATTGTGAGTGAATTCCAGATAATGGGACATTGATAATGTTTTCCTGCTGTCCAAAGATATTGAGACAGCTTGATAGATGTTTGGTTGCATTTGGTCCTGTGCAGTAGCAACTCTCGTGATTGTTCCTCTTGTAAATAGGTGCTGGTATGGTGTTAAATTGTGTCCTAAAGATAAAGCAATTTTTTTTTATACAGAAGTGGGGAAATGTTGGGGAAGTTTATTTTGAGTTATGTTTGAAATTGTTTTATGCACTGTTGGGGGAGGGGCTATCCTAAGTTCTTGGCGTCTTGTACTGTCTGCAGGTGTTGGATTTCTGTGGGGGATGTCTGATTGCTTATGATCTGCTCCTGAGGAGTTCTGAATCAATAAAAGCACCTGAGCTCAGATGCTCGGGGTTCCACTGTGGAGTCTGGCGCTGGCCAAGATGGTGGTTCCCTCTGCTGAGGTCTGGCAGCATTTCTATGTATGAAAATACCTCCTTGTCTCTCTTGATGAGCCCACACAGTAGCATACTACGACAGAGGCAGGCAAATCTGAGTTCGAGGCCAGCCTGGTCTACGGAGTGAGATCCAGGACAGCAAGGGCTACACAGAGAAGAAAAACTGCTTCAACTTCAAAATAACACTGTTCCCACACAGCATAACTATGGGCCCAAAGAGACCAGCTGGTGCTGGCAGGATAAATCAGAGCCTGTATACTCTGCTGGGAGACTGCAAAAGGGTGCTGCCATTTGGGAAGATGGTAGCTTGTGTGTGCGTGCGTGTGCGTGTGCGTGCATGTTCACACCACAAACAGAGGACGACTTGTGATGTCAGTTCTCCCTCCATAATGGTTCTGGGGATTGAACTCTGGCTGTCAGCCTCGGCAGCAGACAACTTTACCTGCTGAGCTACTTCATAGGTCTGGTAGCTTCTTTGAAAGTTTGAATATATCAGCGTTCTTTAAAAGTTTAAACACATTGACCATATGATGGTGCGATGCTGCTTGCGGGTATACATACACAAGAGAACTGAACATCTATGTGTACGAAACCCTGTGCACTATTCACGGCAACACTGTCCCTAACAGTAGCCTGAATGCAAGGCTATCGGGTGTGGCCCATTTGGGTGACAGGCTGCTACCGCTCAGTACGGAGGATGAGGCCAGTATACACTGCAACGAAGAGGCACCCCCAAACACCGTGTGAATGCAAACAAAAGACCACGCATGATTGACTCCACTTGCATGGAATGTTCAAGAGCCAAATCCACAGAAGGCAAAAAATGGGTTCAGGGCTGGAGTGGGCACAGGGCTGGGAATAGTCCCAGTGGATCTTTCTAGAGTCCTGGGACTGTTCTGGAAGGGCACTGTAATATGGCAGTGGCTGCCCACATCTGCAGATTTTCTGGAGATCCTGGAATGTCTCTAGCTGGATACGATGGTGCATGCCTGTAATCTCAGCTCTTGGGAGGCAGAGGCAGGAGAATCATTTCAAGGCCTCCCTCAGCTACATATTGAGTTTGAGGCCAGCCTGGAAAATGAGATTCTATCTCAAGAAATAGAAAAGAGAATGGCTGGAGAGATGGCTCAGTGGTTATGGGCACCTACTGCTTGTACAGAGGACCTGAGTTTGGATCCTTGCACCTACACTGGGTGGCTCACAGCCATCTGAGTTCCAGTTTCAAGGGACCCGAGACCCTCTTCTGGCCTCTTTGGGCACATGTATGCATGTGCACACACCCACACAGAGATACACACCACACACACAGCATGTCATGTTTTTAAAAAGAGATCATGGAGCCAGGCAGTGGTGGCACACGCCTTTTATCCCAGCACTCGGGAGGCAGAGGCAGGCAGATCTCTGTGAGTTCGAGGTCAGCCT
This sequence comes from Cricetomys ansorgei, assembly GCA_026225945.1. Lineage (NCBI taxonomy): Eukaryota > Metazoa > Chordata > Mammalia > Rodentia > Nesomyidae > Cricetomys > Cricetomys ansorgei. The sequence continues at coordinate 1,089,525 of JAMJFZ010000484.1, forward strand.
GGTCTACGGAGTGAGTTCCAGGACCGGCCAGAGTTACAACAGAGAAACCCTGTCTCGAAAAATCAAGAGAGAGGGGGGGGGGGGTCATGGAATCATTTAATACTGAGATTAATGGTATGCAAATGATACCTTAATAAAGTTGCTAAGCCAACATAATACATACAGTAATGATTTTGTTTTTAATTATCTGTATATTTGTGTGTCTGTGTGCACACGGGCATAAGTGTCCGTGGAGGCCAGGGTACCAGACCCCCTCCCCTGCCCTGAGCTAAGCTACAGGTGGTTCTGGGTTGCCTGATGTGGGTACTAGGAATTGAACTCGGGTCCTTTGCAGAAGCGTCTGCACTCCTAACTGAAGCGCTCTCTCCAGTCCAGATATATATTATGACTTTCTCACTGAAGCACTGGGCTTGGGTGAAGTCGCAAATATTGGGAAATAGCATGGTGGATAGGGCGTTAGGAAGCCAGCAGCCCACCTTGTCATGGTGTGAGGTGCAGTTACCTGAGAGGGAAATCTGATTTCCTCAGGGAGGAAATGAGAGGCTGCCCTTGGCATCGCTGAGTTAGGGTCCATGCTGACCTGCTCAGCCAAGCTGACCGCATCTTTTCTATCTCCTATACTCGGTACAGTGCACACTGAGTGAGGGTCTGCGTGTGCCAACATACACGCTCATGTGTGCACATGCACTTGCCTCTCTAGGCACACATATGTACATGTGCATGTGCACACAAGACTGCCTCCACCTGGCTGTCAACCAGACCTCCCGAGCCTTCTGCAGGCACAAGGCTGCAGGGACGGCTGTAACACCATCTCAGGGGGAACCCAAGCACCTTCCCCAGCTCGGCTCTACTCAAGAGCCTTCGCCCATTCTTCTGGAAGAGCAGGGTATCTACCCTCAAGACACTTACTCTTGGCAACTTCCCCATCATCTTGCTGTAGCTGTACGTTCAGTGTGAAGGGAGATCCTTGGACCACTTCCAGTACCTCCGGACCCAGAACCACAATTTTCTTAGCCTGTGCTGGGGGCAGAACGGGGCTGGTTGTAACAGCTGCACCCGAGGGCTCCAGTCCTTTCCCTCCCTGTTAGAGGGGCTTCCAAGATGAGGCTGCTGGGGTTGAGGCCCCCAGGCACCCGGCTAGGCCCACTCCTGGGATGGCACCTCTGATCTAAGTCTACGGAGAGGCCACTGGGAACAACATGGGAGCAAAGGCTGGCCAGGAAGTTACCATGCTGTGGTAGACACGGTTCGCTTTGCAGTCATGTCTGAATGTAGAGATCTCAGGAGAGCTGGACGGAGGCCACCATGGCGCAGCAGGGAGGTGTTTGTGTGGGTTGGGTAAGCACAGTTTGACCAGGTAACTCCAAAAGCCTGTAGCTCAGAGGCCCCGTGACTAGGAGATGTCTATGGCTGAGAGGTACTATGGTTTGGGGGGGTTTGTGGTGGTGTTGTAGCTGGGAGAGCCCATATGCAGGAGGCCTTGCTTGCAGCGGGACCCCCTGGGCCCAAGGCCTGCAGAGCCATGTGCCCTTTTCCTGAAAAGGGCTGGATTTTATGTTCCGCTCCATTCGAGTTTGGTCCAGCACCTCCCATGTGGCTGCCTAGGGCCACCTGAGGTACAGTGAGGCCAGGCTCCAGGGTAACCCACAGCGGACCCCACAAGGACAATGGGAAGGCTGGGAGCACCTACCTGCTGGGTGGCCGTTGATAAATATCCCACTGTAGGTGACTCCTGAGCAGTGGGCCAGGCTGCCAATCCCACTGAAGACATCACTGTGCCACTGTCCCTGCAGGGAGAAGGAGGTGGCCTCAGAAGGAGGCTCCAAGGGACCCAGGACCTTTCACTGCGGGAGCCTCCAAGGCTGTAAGTCCGATGCAGCCTTTCCTTTGGTGGTGAGGCACTGCATTCTGTTAGGAGGGAGCCGATTTGCTTTGCTAAGTGTTCTCCCCTTGAATCTTAATGATGCCAGGAAGGAGGGGAACAAAGGCACAGCGCACACCGTGCAAACAAAACAGGCACACTTTCAGCACAAAGGCCTCCTAATGCAAAGATGTGGCGCTGAATTGGTCATGAGGGGACCTGAACCTGTGACTCAGTGGGGACCAGGACCAAGGTGGGCTGTTCTGACGCCTGGAGCTTTCAAATGAAAAGGCAATTAAAACACACGACTTGAACACACACGCGCAAGCACACACACACCTAGGGTGGGGGTGGGGTGCCACGCTCCACGCGCCCCACTCCGCCTCCCCCGTAGTACACCTGGATTCCCAAGCGATTGTGTGAAACAGCAGGATTACTGCTGTAAAAAATTTCAAGGTCAGAATGGTATTTTGTTTGATTATGAATTACTTATATTGGAAATCAGCCAACAGCAGGCTTGGTCCAAGTCACTCTTCTGAAGTTAATTGGGCACCAGCTGCCCTCCCTTGTCCTAGACTCTCTCTGCATGCAGCCTGGGCTCCCGGGCCACACGGTCACTGGCCAGTGTCTGAGAAGCAAACAGAACAGGAGAGTGGGTGGTTCACTCAGGCCTAGAGGCACTGAGAGGCTGTGGTCATCAAGATGGGGAGAAGGTTGAAGCCCTGGTGGGGTCAAAGCTTTTCATGGGCTGCTGGGAGCACAGCCATCACATGACTGGGGAGCTGGATCTCAAGAGATAAGTGCAAAGAGAGGCCTTGGGCTAGGTGGGGAGGGCAGGGGCTCATGGACACCAACCCCGAAAATCAAATGCGTCTCAGTCCAGGAGAGGTCCGAGCCAGCTGTGGAGCATGTGGGCAGGGGCCGGGCTGCTCACCTCAGGCACAAAGCCCTCTGGGGTGTGGATGAGGTCCTCATCCTGAGAGTTGCCAAGTCACCTCTGAGTGAGGCTCTAAGGAGCCTTGGGGTAGCTCCATTCCTCAGCACTTAAATCCCAAACTCTGAGACAGTGCAGGAAGGCCCGTAGTCCCAAGGCTAAGTATCAGTTGCGTTCCTGCGGTGCTGGTGCTGGGTGCTCGGTTGACAACGCCGCATCCCAGCAGACAACATCCACCCCGCCATTTCTCTCGACCCCACAGTCTCGTGCTAAGAAGGGTGTCCACTTTCTGCTGACCATGACAGCCCTTTCTTGCCGTTGCAGATGTGGTGCACCAGGGTTAGGAAGGTAGACATCAGGTTGGATCTGGGGATCACAGGCCTGGAAGCCTGGGAGGTGACCCACCAGTGCTGGCCCTCCCCTGGCCTGGTGCCCCATCAAGCAGGCCAGTTGTTAGTTTACTGGCTTCTCCCTAGTGGCTTCCCCACCCCCTCCTGTTACTGCTGTCCCCACAGCATCCAATCTTTCCCCTTCCTGTTTCAACCCTCTCAAGGGTAACAACAAACAGGTGGCTGGTGACAAACGTTCTGGGTGGGTACTGCAGGAGGGGCTGCCTTGGCTCTGGCTGCTGGGCCCTCGGATGTGTCCCAGCCTTTGAGTTCTAGGGTGAGGAACAGAGGTTTTCTCCTTCTCTCTTTGCTCACTGTGCCCACTTGGGCTTCGGCTTTCAGAAAGGAGGGAGGAAGGGCCACGGGCAGGTCAGGGCATGTGGCCAGGTGCATGTTCATGGGGTGGTTGCCATGGAAGGATGTGGCCAGGAAGGAGTGCCTAGGCACCGACGGTGATAAACACAGCGATGTGGAAAGTGCCTGCCGGCGAGGCAAAGGCCTGGGCAGCGGTGGGCGGAGAGGAGAGCCGTGGGCGGCACCAGTCTGCCGCAGCAGCCTTTCAGCCGGTCGCTTCCTGGCTTCTCCAGCTCAGCTAGCAGTGCTCACCGTTGGTAACATTTGCCATAGTCCCTGGGGAGGGTGGCCAGTAGGCTGCATGCTAGAATCAGCCCGTAGGACGAGAGTGGAGTCTGGTGCTCCTGGCTTCGGGAGGCCCTTGGATGATACAGATGTGTGCAGGGGACTAAGACGCTAACCCATGGGCTGGCCCGGATGATATGTGTTCTATGTTTGGACATGTGCGTCCAGATCATGATAGATACATATCGTTAAAACACCTTAGCTCCTAGAGTGTCAGGAGACTCCTGTAGGCGACTCCCTTTCATGCTCTCCTTATAAAGCATCCCAAGGAGGCAGACGCAGTTACTGGTTTGGACTGGAGAGCCGAGAGCCCTGGAACTGCTCCTCCCGCCTGGGCCCAGGCAATACTCGGTGTGGAACTAGTCTGGGAGTCTCAGCCACTGGAAAGTGGAGCAGGGCACCACGCCTCCACCACAAAGCCCTGGTGTCCAGAGGCCCCTCCTCTCTACCCAGCTGCAGCCTGACACCCAGGGGAGGATGGATATGTACGGTAGGACAGAGGATGATGATGATGATGATGACGGCGACATCCAGAGAGGAGTCACTTAGGGCTCGGATCTGCACCCCAGAGCAAGCGAGTACACAGCACACAAGGAGCCGGTGTCACGGAAAGGATGCCCAGGGTAAGAGGACAGCAGCCTGCTCTGTGGCGTTCAGTCTTACTCCTGCCGTGCTCTGCCACAGCAGAAGACCACATTTGTGACCGTGAGCACAGCGGGTTTAATAAACTGCAGGGAACAAGCCCTTGGCCCCTCTCACTCTGGGAAACATTTTCCAGTTAACCCACGCTGCTTTCCTATGCTTTTATTAGAAATGGCTCTGTCGTGGCTGCACCACAGATGAGGATTTGGGTGCAGGTACGTCTTGAGCAGAAAGCTCACCTCTTTGCTCTTGCACATCTTGGTCCTTCCTGGAGTGAACAATAACTCCAGACGGTTTCTGAGCTGGCCTCCATGATGTCATGCTATGGGATGTAATTAGCACCCGACTGCGGCTAAGGCTTGGACTTTCTGCGAGAGGCTGGCTGGGCTTTCCTTCTGGGGTCGCAACTGTTACGGACCTTGGTTTCCAGCTTGCAGGGAAGGCAGGAGGCTTCACTTGCATTTCAGTAACAGTAGGCCTGTGGGATGTTGGATCTCTCTGGTCTGGACTCTTCCTAGGATTTCAGGGCGTGGAGTGAGAAGCTTTTGTAGGGACGTGGACCCTGGCACCAGGGCGGGACCAACCATTGCTTTGATGGTTCCAAGAGGGTCACTGTGGGGAGAAGCTGAACTCCCAAAGGGCTACCATTGGACACGAGTGTGCCTTTGTTTGGGAGTCTTCACGGTGATAGAGATACCTATCAGCTGGGTCTTTCCATCCTGGCCAAGGCCTTCTTGGCCCAAGGAGGGCAGGCAAGTGATATAGGAGGTAGCCACAGGGTCCTGTCTTCATCTGCCTGGTGACCTGCAGGCCCCTGGGACTCTCTTGACATGCCAGTAAGGGGGAATGTGGGAACTGCAGTAGGTGAAGGCACGCATAAGGCTAGCTACGTGTTTCATGTGTGCACAGGTGTGCCAGACAGCAGGCTGCCCTCTGGGAAAACCAACATGAGAAATGTTGATTTTTCAGGAAGCCAGAGCTTTTGGTGACACACATGTCCATGCTGTGGGAGAGGCTTCCACCACACCAAAGGCACGGATGGAATCCACATCACATCACCATGCCTGCCATGCCAGCAACCTGGAGGTCTCCAGCACACCCAGGCTTGCCTTTGGAACTTCGGGTTTCTCCTAGAGTGTCTGCTCAGGGTCTGCATTTCCTTTTTACAGGCTGGAAACACTGGCTAATGTCACAGGTGGCTGAGGGGAATCTAATGGGCACTGGGGCCAAGACCAGACTGGGCGTGGTGGCGCACAATTTAAATCCAAGCACCAGGGAGGCAGAGGCGGGCAGATCTCTGAGTTCAAGGCCAGCCTGGTCTACAGAGTGAGTTCCAGGGTAGTTCAGGCAAACACAAAGAAACCCTGTCTTGAAAAACCAAAAACCAACCAAACAACCAAACAACTGAACAACAAAAATACAAAACTAGCCCTGGGATAGGAAGCTAATGCTAGTGTGTCTCGGGGGTGGGGGTGGGGGTGAGGTGGGGGGGTGCCCTCTTGAGTACCTGAGTACTGAAGAGCTAGCACCTACTTACAACTTTCCTGAGGGTCAAAAAGGAAAGGTGTGACGTTTCCCTGAAAGGACTTATGCTGGCAGTGCCCCCAGGTGACAGCGGCCCACGGGCAGTGCGTAGCTCGGGTATCGCTGCCCACTGGGGTTACACTCGCTCGTACTGTAGCTCTGACGACAGACTGTGAGTGTGGGTTAGGAGGTGCAGAAACGGGAACTTCCGTTGGCTCCCCGGTTGGGAACTTACGTGCCGCCACCGAGGAGGAAAGAGTTGGTGGCTCCATAAGAAAATTAAAAATGTGACTACCGTACGGTGCAGCCATTCCGAAGGCCTGCGCGCGAATGCTCAGAGCGCTGTCCCCAGCGGCCCGGACGGGGAGCACCCCAGGTGCCCGCTGAATGAACGGACAGGGGAAACGGAACATGCGTACGCTCTCAGCCTTCAGGAGGAGCTCCTACACATGCGTCAGTGAGAATGGACCTGAGGCCATGATGCTTAGTGAGAAGAGCCGGCCACTGAGGGCAAGTCTACTCACGAGGTCCCCAGAGGGGTCAGACTAACAGAGACACAGATGGGCGGTGGCCGGGCAGCTTGGGTTTAACGGGACAGAATCTGTTAACACGAGGAGTTTGTGGACGGATGGCGGTGATGGCCGCACAATAATTTAAGCATTTAATGCTACTGGACCGACCCTTTAAAATGGACAAGATGGCACGCTTCCTGTTGTGTGTGTTTAGAGGAGAGGCCTGTGAGTTTGACTCATGACAGCATGCAGAACTGTGCTGCGTGTGGGAAGCGAGGCTCACGGCTGCTCCCACCCCGTGGCCTCTTGGCTGATGTCTCTGCCCCTGCGTGGGAGAGCCCAGTGCAGAGAAGGTCATAGGCTGAACCTGAGAGCTGCAGGAGACCCTCTGCCTCTCCTGGCTAATAATGAGGGCTGAGCGACAGACTGGGTAATTGTTTCTTCTCACTTGGGTGGCATGTGAAACCTCTTGCTGCCTCAGAAGTGCAGGTCAGTGGAAGCGGCCCCAGGCTGGTGGCTCTGGCTGGCAGCTGTGGGCGGCCATGGTGTCTGAGTCCCGATTTCAGGTGGTATTGGATGGAGTGTCCTCCTGTCCTCTAGACCTTAGGTGCCCTTTTCTGTTCAGTGTCCACGAAATCCTGGAAGATGGTACTTTTCTTCAGCCTTACCAAGGCCATTGTAAAAGATCTAGGTCCTCTGGTCACTCCCGGACATCCGAGTGTGGCTACTTCAGCTCGTGCCGTTGCTTTTGGTGCAGCCTGCATGTCTAAGCCAGAGGTCAATATGTCCCCTCCCCTGGACACTGCCCAGGCTGCTGCTCATCAGCCACAGGGTGCTGGGCATGGGGCTGTTGAGGATTGAGCTGAGGGATGGATGCACATTCCCCAGCCCCGCCTCTGAGGGAGGAAGCCTTTGTGAGGCGTCTTGTAGAATTCAGAGTTCTGGCCCCGGGAAGAAAAGCCGCAGCAACTTGGACAGTTTTAGCCCGTGTGGCAGTCTCAAGGCTTGTGCTCACTGCTTAGGCGTTCAGGCCTCTCTGCTGCTAGCCTTCCAGCCCGGGGCATTTCCACCCAAACTTGGAACCGGGACTGAAGGCTGGGCATGCCGCTGGTGAGCAGGGCTGCGCTGCCCCCTGGTGGACACACTTCAGGCTGCGGGCGGGGAAAGCGATGCATCCGTGGTTTAGCTGTGCCACAAATCTTAGGTTCCAGAAACGGAAGGCCTGTCAAGACCCTACGGAAGCGCGGCCACTGATGGTCCGGAGCCAGCAGCAAGGTAGTCATGGCCGACAGCGAAGCCCTGCTCACGGTTTGAGAATGTGTGGGGCAGAGCTGCCTCTGGGAACAGGACTGGAGGGAGCCTCACTCCTGCCCAGGTGGTGGTGTGATGGTGTCCTTCGCCATGTCAGTGGCAGCTCATCCTTCGCCCCTGAGCAGCGCGATGGGTTCTGGAAGGACCCAGTGGGGCAAGGTCTTCCTCGAATCCCAGGGAAAGAAGGGTCAGGGATACGGATTGGGCTTGGGTGCTGAGGCCAAGAGCTCCTCTGCCACTTCCTGGATTGGGAAACCATGCCCGGGCCTCAGTTTCTCCATTTATAAAATGTGGCAAACAGTCCCTTCACGGAGGTGTGGGGATAGTTTATGTGAATCCACAAGTGGAAGGTTTGGAACGGTGTCTGGTAGGCAGGAGGTGATCTGACAACCCTGACCTTGTTCACTGGGAAAAAAGACAGCATGTGGGTGTGACCAGTCATGGCAGACTCAGCATAGCACCCTGTGCCCCTGACGCAGGGACAGGCAGGACGGGGGGAAAGAAGTGACTCCTTTGGGTGCCCCTCCCCTTTCTTTTCCAGACAGGGTTCCTCTGTTGTAACTCTGGCTGTCCTGGAACTCACTCTGTAGACCAGGCTGGCCTCTGCCTCCCGAGCGCTGGGATTAAAGGTGTGCACCACCACCATCTGGCTCCTTTGGGTCCTCTTTACCTCACACCCTCCTGATGCACATCTGATTTGTTCGTGCTTTGGACTTGCTGTAAAGGCAGGTCCTAGCCGGGCGGTGGTGGCAAATGCCTTTAATCCCAAATCCCAGCACTCGGGAGGCTAAAGTAGGCGGATCTCTGTGAGTTCAAGGCCAGCCTGGTTTACAGAGTGAGTTCCAGGACAGCCAGAGCTACAACGGAGAAACCCTGTGTTGGGGGGCGGGGGGAAGGCAGGCCCTTTGAGCATGACTCCCCCAAATGGGGAGGGGTGGGTAACAATAGCATATACAGATATGTGCAGACTGTCTTCGATCAGAGGCGCCTCTAGTCCATCAGGGCAGCAGCAGTTACCTACACAGACTTCAACAGCCTGGCAGGACCAGTCCTGCTGGCTAGTTTTTATTTCAACTTGACACAAGATTGAATCTTAATTTAGAAAATGCCTTCATAGGATTGGTCTGAAGGTAAGTCAGTATTTTCTTGGTTGATGACTGATGTGGGAGGGCCCAGCTCACGGTGCTATGTGGGTAGTACCGCCCCTGGGCTGGTAGTCCTGGATGCCATAAGCTGAGCAAGCTCAGGGAGCAAGCTAGCAAGTAGCACTCCTCTATGGCCCTTGCTTCAGTTCCTGTCTCCAGGTTCTTGCCTTGGGTTCCTACCAGGCTTTCTTCAGTGGTGGACTGTCACCAGGAAGTGTAGTATGGTCATGGTGTTTCATCACAGCAATAGGTGCTGACTAGGGCATGGGCTGAGATCTACCCAAGCAGAACTCTTTGTTCTGTGGCCCGACAGGTCAGTGGGAGCTTCCCTAAACTACTCCATTTCCACCAGGGAGCCGGGCCCTCAACATTTCTCCCTAGCCAGTGGACACAATTCCCGCAGTCATCAGAGGGAGCCACATGCTCTGTGGAGGCAGGGTTTTGTTCCCTGGGGGACAAAGTTCTGGCAGTCAGCAAGGACCACTCTCCTGAATGTCCTACATCTGGGCGCTCTCCTGCAGGAGTGCCCCCAGTGGGACTGTGGCTGCCTTTCTTCCCCGTTCTGCATGAATTGGGCTGAGTTCTTCCTGCTTCCAAGGGCCTTTGCTTCCAGTTGTTACTCTAACTGCCATCTGAGAAACCTGGAAAAAGCGTGAATCACGCCATCCTGGTTACTCTGATGCAACAAGAAACCAAGCGCCAGGCAGTTCTGACACTCAGTCCAGAGGCCTGAGCGCGTCTGTCCTTCCTATTGGAAACCCCTGACAGAACTGCGTCCCAACCACAGCAAACAGCAGCGCTTGGGCTTCCGGCCTCGAATCCCATCAGGGCCTCACCTGTGACAACTGGAGTAGGCAGGAAGCCGCCGATTCTGGGGACTTAAAGCTCCCTCGTCCTTCAGTCAGCCCAGGGGCAGTGGAGCCAGCCCCAGCCAGCACTGTCTCCCGACCTCCCTGCTCTGTAATCTGTGTTTCTTCTTGTGCCTCTCCTGTAGCTTGCCAGTCTTCTACCCAGGAAACCCACCGCGCCTCTTGCCTCCCGTGTGGACAGACCTCAGTTTCCCTTGTCAGCCTGACTCACGGCACAGAGTTCATTTCACATGAGGACTCAGAAGGAAAGCCAGCCTCCAAGGTGGTAGCGGGGGTGTGAGTCCATTGTCTCCAGGGCATTGCCAGATGTAGTTTGGGGAAACACCATCAAGACTTCCAGTCCTTTCATGTGCCCCCCCCTCCTGCTTTCCCCTCCTCCCCCGGGGCGGTAGTGCGGTACCTCATATGTGGAGCCATCGGCATAGGATAGCACCCCGTGTCCCTGACGCTGGTCTCGAACCCAGTCACCTTCGTACTTGTCGCCATTCCTGAGGGCACAGTACAGGACCCTCAGCTGGGAACCAGCTGGCTGCAGTGACTCAGACTGACTCCTCTGACCAGGCACAGCAGGGCACACCGGGGCCGAGGCAAAAATAGGCTCTGAACAGATGGTCTATGAACTCCTGCCTTGCCAGAGCTGGCTCAGGAGGGCTGGTAACAGGCGGGGACATGTCTGCATGCACCCCCATGCACTTTCCAGAGCATGCTGGGCCCTGTGTAGGACGTGTTTGGCTTCTACTGCTCAAAATGGGAAATGACAGAGAGGAAGAAATGGGAGAGGTGACTGTGCTTGTTCCAAGGGCGGGTGTTGGGTAATAATCCAAGAATGCACACAGGCTTCAGGTCTCTAACCCTCTGCCTGAGAGACAGTGGCATTTCTGGCCAGTCCCTGGGGTTCACCCTTGCACCAGCTGAGCCTGACACAAGGGTGCGAGGTCCTGGATTCACCAGGTTCCTCCTGGGCGAGGGGAGGCGGCGGGAGGGGGGGGAGACAAAGACAGACAGACACAGAGAGAGAGAAAGAGCAAAGGCTCAGGATATATTTAAGGCTTGGGTACTGGTTAGCCCTTTCTGCAGGGTCTATCTACCCAGATCCCTATGGCCAGCAGCATTCTAGGCGGCATGGGGACCGCCCCGTTCCCAAGCCCCAGCTTACACCTCCAAGCCCATACTCACTTAAAGACCATCTGCCCGCGGCCGTGTCTCTTGTTGTCGTGGAAGGAGCCCTGGTACACTTGCCCGTCCTGGTCCTCCAGGAACCCCTGTCCTAGCGGAGGAGCCAAAATATACCCACTTCACTCCATGCATTCTTACAGCGATGGCCCTTCTCCCTTCCCCCCTTAGCCTCCTGGAGGGCCTCTGCCTGAGCCCTGTTCTATGAGAAAGGTAGATCTAGAAGGCTGAGTCCCAGGTCCCCTTCTAGAGGCCAGGCTGCCTCTTAGGCCTGCTGATCTGCCCTGATCAAACAAGAACAGTGCATGCATTTAGGGACAGACAGCTGCTACTGCTCACATCAGCAGGGCTGATAAAATGGATCCAGACTAGCTGTCACAGGTTCTGAATGGGGGGCTCCACTAAGAAGGCCCCCCAAACCACAGTTTTTTGGTGGACAGTATGGAGGTATGCTTAGATTCCATTTGCATGTTTGCTCTTATGTCTCGAGATGCCACTGTTGAGCTCAGTGCTTTGCCTGAGTTCCCCTGCAAGGCCTGTCAACCTCGAAGACCAGGGGGGTATGAATGAAGATGTGATCTTGGTGAACTGTCCATACCCTCAGGTTCAGGACAGTTCAGATTCGGTACGAGTATTTCTGTTCCCTAACTCGAGCAAACCTGGAGAAGGAAAGGAACTTCCTGCTGCATTCGTATACCCTAGAGCCTGCTAGGTTCATTTCAGGGTATGGCTGGTCTTTCCGCAATGCCCAGAGGGACAGGCTTCCCTCCAGTCAGCCTCTTATGTTCTCTGGCCTGCAGACCATAGAGGAAGTGACTGATTCCGACCCTACATGGACCTAAGAGTTCCAGGGCCCCTGGGATCTTGGGATCTGGTTAAACCATGGCTGTAGTGGCAGGAATGACCCACTCTGAAACTGGAAGACTGGCCTTAGGCCATCCCGTAGGACCCCTGATTATCAAGTAATTGTGCACTGTTTAAACCTCTTAAGTGGTGGATAGTATACACAGCGGAGAGCTCAGGTATGACATGTCCTAGGACATGAGCCCAGCTCTGATGGGCTACACTATGGCCAGAAAAGAGGGTGCAATTTCTGCCTTTTTCCAGTCTCTAGAGTCAGACAGGCTAGGTTAGCAGTTCCGCCACCTGAGCACTCATAGGCCCCAAGCCCCTTTGGTACCAGACCTTCCCTCAGGCCGTGGGAGAGCTCCCCTTCATAGTGACCTCCGGCTTTGTACTTCATGACGCCATGCCCTTGAGGCTCTCCTAAAACAAACTGTCCAGAGTAGGTGTTTCCTGGCGTGGACAACAGAGAAGATCAGGCTGCGTTCTGTTTCTCTCCTATGCCCTAACCAACCGCAGTGCAGACGCATTTTCTTTTCTTTTTCTTTTTTTAATTTTTGAGACAGGGTTTGTGTACATGAGAACACTGGCTGTCATGGAATTTGATCTGTAGACCAGGCTAGTCTCGAACTTAGAGATCTACCATCTTCTGACTCTCAAGTGCTGGGATTAAAGGGTGCACCATCACTGCCCAGCCTAAGGTACCATTTTCAAATGGAGGTCTCTGTCTCTGTATAGACTAGGCTGGCCTCAAACTCAGAGATCAGTCTGCCTTTGCCGTCTCAGTGCTGGGATTAAAGGTGTGTACTACTGCTGCACCTAGTAGGTATCTGTCTCTTTATCTTACTCTTTGGTGTGGACAAAGAAGAATAAACCAACACAGTGGACTAGTGTTTCCTGCCCTGGCTGGGATGGCAGACTGCAGGCTGTCCTCGGGAACTCTCTCCCTGTGGCACTGATCGCCATGGCAGTGAAGGATAAGCCTTCTTTTCCAGCTCTAAAAAACCAACCAAACAAACAAAAAACAAAATAACCCCCCCCCCCAAAAAAACCCAAAAAACTGAACGCTGAGCCCAAGAGCAAAGCTCCCGAGTGCCAACAACCCGCTGACTTCGAGGTCCAGTGCTCCAGGAAACACCCCTGGCCGCTGGCATGGAGCAGCATGCCTACCCAGGGATACACGTGGCTGAGTATCTTGTTTTGACTGCTGGGATTAAAGGCATGCACTGCCACATCTGGCCTAAAATGTTTCTTAGTGTAAAAGGAAAAACTGTTAACTTTGGGATGACAAATCCTTATTCCAACTAGGTACTATGGAGAAGACCAACTTGTCTACAGGGTAAGTGCAGACCTCAGCCAGGAGTCCCAAGGGCAGCCCGTCACGAGGCTTAGGCCTATGTCCATGGGCATAGAGGTTATCCAAGCGTAGGCCTTACATGGCCTTCCCCCAGTCTGCATGCTGCTACTCCCAGGGTCAGTGGAACTCGAGGCCCTGTTTACACACAGCCCTTTGTGTGTCCATAAACTCTGAGAGGGTTTATGGGAACACAGTCAACAGCCAACAACCTAAGTCCAACGCCAACCTGACCAGGCCCAGTGCTGGTAGCCTTCACCAGTGATTTCTCCATCCATGAATTGTCCTTCATAATAACTTCCATCTTTAAACAGTAGCTTCCCATGACCTGGTAAAAGAAGCCAATGTGCAGTCAGCTAGTGAGTGGAAGCAACCTATACACAGGCCAAACCATGCCGGCTGGGCTCCTTTTTCAGAGTGAAAACTTTGGTTGTTAAGGTGGTACATGTCTGTAATCTAGCTACTCAGGAGGCTGAGCCAACCTGGGCAACACAGTGGAAACTCATATAAACAAAACAACCCACTGAAACATTCCTGAATGTCAGCTTTTTAGTTGAAATGGCCACAGAGGCATGAGCTGTGCAGATGAGATTTTTGTCCCCGACACGGAACACCTTGCCTTTATTCACATGAAGACAGAAGAGAGATCTAGAGGACACAACTTTTTAAGATTTATCTGTGTGTGTGCACACGCGCATGTGTGTGTGTGCGCGTGCATGCGTGCATGTGCCCATTCATGAGAATGTCCATGGGGGCTGGAAGAGGGTGCCAGGTCCCCTGAAGCTGGAATTATGGGTTGTTATGGGCTACTGATGTAGGTGCTGGGAACAGAACTCTGTAGGAGCAGTACACTCCTAACTGCTGAGCCATCTGTCCAGCCCCAGAGAACAGTCTTCTTCTTCTTTTTTTTTTTTGAGACAGGGTTTCTCTGTGTAGCCCTGGCTGTCATGGAACTCACTCTGTAGACCAGGCTGGCCTTGAACTCACAGAGATCTGTTGGTGAAGTTTATTTTTAGTTATGTTTGAAATTGTTTTATGCACTGTTGGGGGAGGGGCTGCCTAGGTCTTGGCGTTTTGTATTGTCTGCAGGTGTTGGATTTCTGTGGGGGGGATGCTTGATTGCTTATGATCTGCACCTGGGGAGTGCTGGATCAATAAAAACACCTGAGCTCAGATGCTTGGGGCTCCACTATGGAGTCTGGTGCTGGCCAAGATGGTGGTTCCCTCTGCGGAGGTCTAGCAAGGGCTTCTACATATCAAAGTACCTCTTTGTCTTCTGTGCTGAGCCACCCCAGCAGAACCACTACAAATGGAACATCAATGTGGGGCACTGGCATCACGCCAGCTAATCCAACATGGAGACAAGGAAGAAGAGAAACTCCAGACCTCAGAGTCCAGTAAAGTACACTCAGGGAAGCTACCAGAGGGTAGAGATTAAGGTATTAACTGAAGGCTCCTGACGGAAGAGCAGAGAGAGAAATGAAATAAGTGTCTGTGAAGAGAAAAGGCTGTGAAATGAATGAGTGAGGAAAAAAAGCTCAAAAGTGAGAGCCACAGAATGGAGGCCCTAGAGACAAAGAATTCAGCTGGGCACAGGAAAAGGCAAGGTTCTTACTGCTTTTCTATCATGGAGCCGACGCTCCCTCCTGCCGCTGGTGGTGGCATAGTGTCAAACTAAGAGATCTGATAGCTGCGTTCTATGTGTGAAGCCAAAGCAGGTCTTGTGTTTGAGGTCTATGAAGAAGGGTATGTTTCCCTGTAGCAGTGGTGAAAAAAAAAAAAAGCCAAACTGCCAAGACTTTGCCAGATACTCTTCCCACCGGCCCAGGACCCCAGGCTGTTGTGGAAAATGCAGCTTGGAGCCAAAAAGCCATTTAGTTAAACTGAACAGTATTTTTTTCCCCGGAAGACCTGTCTACAAGTGGTAACTACACTCCACAAGGGAACTCTTCCTGCAGACAAGGACCGGTTATTTTTCCAGCAAACCAGACTCTATCTTAAAACCTGGAAAGTGTTTCCTAAGGGTCAGTGCACAGAAGCCATTTTCTAGAACTGGCCAAGGTTTTATCTTGTGCTGGCAGCCGACTTGGTACTTTAATAAGAGTCACCCAGGTGTTACTGGTTTTGAAGGCACGACAGGGTCTTTGGAGAGCAACTGAGGCTCTCTTTGAAGAGCAACTATGACAGGCCAAGAGAGGCCATTGGTTAAAGTACAGCCTCAGTGGCAGTTGAAGGCCCAGAATGAAGGGGTCATGAAGAGAAGTTGAGGAGTGGCACCATGAAGAGAGCCCAGGAGAGGCTATTGGTGAGAGTGCAGCAAGGAGCCCCAGCAGTGTTCTGAAGATGCCAGCATCACGGGACGACCACCAAGAGCAGCAGCAGCTGTAGAGTGGAGCCAGTCAGAGACTGGAGGACAAACAGTGTGTGTGTGTGCTGCAGAAGACAGAGCCAGAGATCTTTGGAAGAGCCCAGAAGACCGTGAGTGAATCCCAGATAATTGAACATTGATGTTTTTCTGCTGTCCGAGGATATCGAGAAAAGCTTGATATACATTTGATTCATTTGGTCCTGTGCATTAGCAACTCATGACTGTTCCTCTTGTAAATGGTTTTGCTGGTGCAGTGTTAAATTTTGTTCTAGAGATAAAAAGCATTTTTTTTTTTTGATTGGCTTATACAGAAAAGGAGAAATGCTGGGTAAGTTTATTTTCAGTTACGTTTGAAATTGTTTTATGCACTGTCGGGTGAGGAGCTGCCTAGGTCTTGGTTTGTTACCGTATGTAGGTGTTGGATTTCTGTGGAGGATGTCTGATTGCTTATGATCTGCACCTGAGGAGTGCTGGGTCAATAAAAACACCTGAGCTGAGACACTCGGGGTTCCACTGTCTAGTATAGCATTGGCTATGACAGTGGTTCCCTCTGCTGAGGTCTAGCAAAGATTACACGTATGAATAGGCCTCCTTGTCCTGTTTGCTGAGCTGCCACAGCAGGGAACTGCTACAGAGATCTGCCTGCCTCTGCCTCCTGAGTGCTGGGATTAAAGGCGTGCACCAGCACCACCAGGCTGAGAACACATTCTTAAAAGTGTGTGACTCCTCGAGCAGCTCTGACAATAGTTTTAGATATGAATCTTGGTGCCTGCTTACAGGGAGATAATCCTTAATGGTGGTGCAAAAATAAGAAACATCTGAGTGATAGAAACACTAAACAAAAGCTGAAAGGTGCTGGGGACACAGCCTGGTGGCAGAGCACTTGCTGACCTGTACAGGCCTGGGGTTTGCAAGAAAATAAAGTGAAAAATAAGTATTGGTAGGGGGCAGGTGCAGAGGTACGCTTGGGAGGCTAGAACAGAAGGATGGCAGGTTCAAGGCCAGCCTGGGCTACACAGCAAGACTGTGTCTCAAAACCAAAAGCAAACAACAACAAAACAAAACAAAAAAAAAAAAAAAAAAAAAAAGAAAGAAAAGAAAAAGAGGCCATTCTGGCAGCCAGCAGATATGAAAAGCCCTCTAGTCCACTGAGCAGGCAGAATCAATGAACTGGAAAAAGCCAGAAAGCCCAGACATGGGACAGCTTAGACCCAGCTCTTTTCTGGGGTGTGCGGGCCCTTCCGGGGTGTTCATTTTATGCTTCTTTCCTCCATTGCTTAGGTTTTCTAGAAATTTAATAATTTCTTTTTGTTCTTTTGAGACAGGGTTTCTCTGTAGCTCTAGCTGTTCTGGAACTTGCTCTGTAAACCAGGCTGGCCTAGAACTCAGAGATCCACCTGCCTCTGCCTCGGAAGTGCTAGGATTAAAGACATGTGCCACCACCACCTGGCTGGTCATTTCTTTATGATAAAACAAACCATAATGCCTTGCCTGTATGTAACTCTAACTTGGAGAAATATAACAGACCCTCCATGCTGCTAAGAGAGGCAACAGAAGGCAGCCTGTTGAGAACACAGTTGCCTTTCCTCAGGAACAAAGAGATTAAAACGTAACATCTCATGGTAAAATCTACACATCTTCTGGCTTTTGTCAGGTGGTTTTCTATGAACTGTAATGTTGCCACAGGCACAACAGAGAGAAATTGTTTACCAATTTTTTCTTAATTTCTTTTGAAATTAAGAGAAACTAGGCTGTTATGAGCTCCAAGCCTACAGGAGCTGGTCTTACACTGTTTTGGAGCAGAGAGGTAGCACTGTACAGGCAAGGCATGCAGGCAGGTGGTCTTGTACCAAGCATGGCCTAGTGGCTCTGAACTGCAAGGGTGTGGCCTCTGAAACCACCAGAGGCTTCTTACCATGTTTCTTCCCTCCCTTCCATTCTCCTTCATAGCGGAAGAAAGAATTTGGGTATACATATACGCCATAGCCTGTATATGGAAAAGAAGATGGGTACAATGACTGTTTGGCATCAACAGACAGAGATGGAGCAGCTCAGGGTCCGGAGCAGTCTGCAGCTCATTTCTGGTCTCTCGAACCTTTCAGTACAACAGCATGCTTCACCTTGGTTAACTGCTCAAGATGTACTGAGCTCAGTTCTGCCTCCTGTTGGCCCACCCCCTCCTTCCTTGGGTTGTCTACACCGAGATGCACCAAGGAAAAGGCAGGCCTGACAAGAGGAGGGCTAGGATGAAAACTGACTGAAGGCTGCAGAGGTTTTCTTTAAAAAAGGATGTATATAGATTGTTTTCTGCCTTTTGGGTCTGGGCCCTTAAACTTTCTTTGTCTGGGGGCTAAAAAGTAAAGAGTGTAACCGTTTAAAAGCCACAGCAGTTTCTAAGCTCTGTACCTAAGCTTTGAAGTCTTTTGTAACTGAACTGGACTCCTAACGGAACTCCACTCCCTTCTGTTCGGCTTCTCCCTTTCACTAAGAAAGATCCTAACATGTAACTTTTAAAAACCCCACTTATGGCCACTTTATCTGAGCCTTATTTCTGCCTGCTTTCTATCATCAGTTCTGGTGCTCACTCTTCCCCTGTCACCACCCCAACCTGCTGTTCACTCTTCTCCCTGTCATCACCCCACCTGTCCTTTCCAAGGGATGCTCTCTCTCTTAATTACCTCCCCCGCTAAGCTGTTCCCAGAAGTCCAAGCAGCATGTAACCATAAGGAAGGCTGCACAGTACAAAAAACTTTGGCAAGCGCTCCCCAGGCCCTGGTTGTCCTAGAACTTGCTCTGTAGACCAGGCTGTTCTCAAACTCAGAGATCTACCTGCCTCTGCCTCCCGAGTGGTTGCAGGCTCTTAGAAGGAGGGATTCAAAAGGTCTCGGTGAGGGCAGGGAAGCAGCGGAGCAGTCTCAGTGAAGATACAGAGAGGGGCCCAGTCTTCCAAGACCTTCGTCACCCTCCGATCCCCATGGGGCAAAATCCACACTTGTCCATAAGGACTCCTGGATAACCTCATCTCCCATCTCTCAGCTCCTGGGATGGGGAGGCAACCCCGCCGCTTCCTTGCCTGAAAGTCTCAGCCTGGGGAGGGGAGACAGTGGCATGTCTCCCCGCGGGTAGCGTGGGTGGCCTCATACCGACTCTGCCTCTCCGGTTTTAGGACAATTTTCCATCAGACTGCACGGTGCGGGTCGGCATTCCCAGGCCTGGCGCGCGCATCCTGCCCACACCGACCTCAGAGCCGCCCGCCCCCTAACGCAGGGCCGGCCGCGGGCCTGCAGCCTGCGCCACGCCGACTGGAAACGGGGCTCAGCACCGGCGCGGCTGCAGCGGGGTTCCAGCTCGTACCGTCTCGCGGCGGCCGTCTCGGCGAGCGCTGGCGCTGCCGGAGCGAAGTCGGGCTCCGATCGCCAGCCGCCGCCATCTTGCCGCCAAAGGTTCCCTAGCAACCATAAAGCCTCCTGCCATTGGCCTCCGGTTGCCACGGGGCGTGGCCAGGCCCCGTCCCGGAGACGGTAAAATCCGAAGCGAAGACGTCGGATCCGGAGCCTGAGAACACCAGTGCGCCTGTGCGGCACGGCGCATTTCCGCCAGCTCTGTTCTTCCGCCGGGAAGCATTCCCGCCAACGGCCTCGGCGTTCATACCGGAAGCGGAAATGGTTGGAGCTTGGGCCCCGCCCCGCGGCCATCTTGGCGGCTGGAGGCGGCGCCGCGGGACGGAACGGAAGTGCCTGTGCAGGTTCCCGGATCCCGAGCCGAGCTCTGGCGGCCGTCCTGCCCGCCATCCTCCTTCCGCAGCCGTGAGGGAGACCGCGGCTCGGCTGCAGCGGAGCTGCGAGGTGCTGGGGCTGGGCTGGTGGCGCGGGCCTGGCGGGCAGCGCAGCGCCGCCTTCCTCGGACTGTCAAGGCCATGGGCGGGCGGGCGGGGCCGGGCAGCGCCTCTGAAGCTGGCGAGGGGCCGCCGGGGGCCGGCCGGCCTCCGGGAGCGGTCCGCGAGGGCACTGCCGAGCGCTGCCCGGCCCCGCCGCCGCTCGCCCCCCGGCCGTGGGGCGTCGGGGGAAGGTGGCCTGCGGTTGCCCGCGCAGCTCGGAGAGTCCGGGGCGGGCATGTGTGAGGCGGCGTCTTGCTATCCCACCACCGTGTTCGGTTTCGGGGCACACGTGTAGGAAGTAAGCCCGAGGGCGAAGACGTTACGGAATGGATTGAAGGGGTGCTGGTTAAGTGACTCTACGTTATATGGTGACAGTAAGGCAGTAAAATCCCCAGTCCTCCGGGCTGTACCTTCAGCATGGTGCTGATAAGGCTACATTGTCTTCCTTGGCAGGATATTGCAGAGTGCAAGAGGGTAGCAAGGGTAGGTACTTTCACACTAAGAACCGCCAGTGGCTTAGTAGTTGTATGTCCTGGAACTTCTTTCTCGGGTTGAGTGATGTGAAATTCCCGCATGAGTGCTCAAAAGAACATCAGTATTCCAGACTCTGTCCCTTGGACACTGGTGTCTGTGTTGGAGGATTGATTGCGGTGGAGGCAGTAAAGTCAAGGCCTGGGGGAGGTCCAAGACTGTCATCCCCAAAGGTGGGAGGGGCCCAGGCTGGGAAGAACTCAGCAGGTTTGGAAGGGCTGTCAGAGGGAACAGCTCGTGGAGCAGGCAGGTGCGCAGACCAGGTGTTGTTCCTTGGCCAGGGGGCAGTAACCCCAGATGCTATACCGAGAGTTTTCTCCTCTGCCACATTCCTAATTTAGGAGTGATGGATTGCAGAAACTAGCCAGAGAATGGGCTCTAGAACAAGAGAATGTTCTGTGTGTGGTACTTGTCTGCCTTGGAGATTTTATCTAGCTTTTTTGTGCCTGAGCATAGAGCAGTTTCAGTAGGTACCTAACAGGCATTGCAGGCTGTGAGGCTCAGCCAAGAAACAGACAAGCTCCCTTAGGGGCTTGCATTCTAGTGGGAGGAAACAGACTCCGAGAATGGGGTCAGAAAACAGTTGATACAGGAAATAAAGAGCGATGGACATGGGGCCTGTGGTCAGTTTGGACAACATGGAGGCCTCTCTGACCTTTAGTTTGAGTGGACAGGACAGCTGGTATGAGGGCCACCCTAATCCCAGGAACAAGTCTGGCTTGTTGAAGAGCCGGCACTTGCTTGGAGCCAGGCTCTGAAGTCAGCCTCACCACAGGTTGCCGTTATTAGAGCCTCATAAGAACCCTTTGAGGAAGGCAGTGAGGTGCCCACCCCATTTCCCGGATCTGAACCCCAGGCCTTCTTCAGTAGCCTTCCCAGATCACACCACTAGGAAGTACAGTGCTGCGATCTGAAGCAGGCAGTGGCACTCCAGAGTTCACATTCTCAGTCTTGCTATGCTGCCTCTTTCAGGTTTTTATTGGCAGTGAGTTTAATCAAGATGTAGAGCAATGTTTGTCCGATAATCAAAACATGACTAATGTGTTTTTGGTAGGGTTTCTACGCATCATCTGACCCAGAATTTTAAGCAGTCAGTTCAGCTAAGCGTACATACTTTAAAGGACTAGCCCTGTCTTTTTTTCTTTGGAACAGTTTCACTGTGTAGACAAGCTGGTCTGGAAGTCACTATGTAGACCAGGTTGACCTTAAACTCACCTGCTCTGCCTCCTGAGTACTGGGATTGAAGGTGTGCACCACCAGGCCTGAGTAGTTGTTTTCTGTTTTTTGTTTTTTTAAATATTACTCTTGCCTCAATTTAAGCAAACTTGTTTTGTGGTAAAAACTGTAAAATAAGGAAATGTTTGCGTGTAACATAGGGTGAAGAATACGACTAAGAGCTTTCTCTAGGCTGGGCTTTGGCCTAAGTGGGATGACCATATCCATTATAGGTAGTGCATTCTAATGTGGCTTCTATTTAAATGTGGAATCCTCTAGAAAGTGTAAAAATGTACCCCAAGAAAGGGAGAGCCATGGCTAGTTAAATTCAGTTAAGTTGTGTGCATTTGCTTTATGCCATGCACCTGGCACCAAAGGGCATTCGGTCTCTTAGACAGCTGAGCGCTGTTTTCAGTGGATCCAGGGCATGGAGGCAGGTTCATGACTCTTCCTGCAGACTTGAGTCTGTGGCCTGTGGGGCTGCTTAGAAGACTACGTTTACCTATTTGCCATCCATGGTTACATGAGGCCACTGACATCTGCTTCCAAATGTCTTCCCCAGGGTTCACATAGAGTACTTAGGCCAGTGGTGGTTTGGGTTCTAGCCCTACTGCCCTACTCTAGCTTTTGTGAGCCTAATGCCTGCGTTTTAAGCAGAGTGACCAAGTGCAAGACCCACTGCAGATTGAATGTCTAGGTTTAAAAGAGCGTCATTTTGCACACGATGATCCTGAGGCTGATTGTAGCCAGACAATCTGCTGAAGGTCTCTCAGCTACTCAGCACAGGCTGATTTAAGTCACATTTGAACCACAGTTTGTTTCTCCTCTTCATCCTGTTCTTAGCAAAGGGAATTGGGACAGGGGTTACCCACAGATTTAAGGGGGCAGGACGATAGACTTTTCCTCCTACCTTTCAAGTAGGATTGATGACAAAGGCCCTGTCACTTAGCAAGTTTCCCTGAGTCCGTGTCTGAAGAGCTGGATATAAGGCTGGGCCCGAACTCAGCCTGGCCTTGGTCTGCTGGAGGTTTGTCATCTGTGAAATCAAGCGTAAAAATGCTTTTCTTGGCTATCTGGGTTCTAAGGTGAATTCTGCCTGGGATTCCAGTAGCATATTTGAAATGGTCAGGGGCAGATAGGGTTACCTTCACTTGCCACATAAGAAACAGGGACATGGATAAATGGAAACCTGCTAGTCCTGCCAGTGGGGAGAGAGTATAGATCTGCCCTGGGAGTATAGATCCAGGACAGAACATGAAGAAGACAGGGTATTTGGTGAAAACTAAAGAAACGCCTTGGATGAAATGTGTTTTAAAAAGTTCTTGACAGACTGGCCAGTATAGGGGAACATTTTCACAGCCCTGAATGCTTTTTATTTATTTTAAAGTATCTTGTGTTTATCTCAGTTACAGAATGTCTGAAGGGGACAGTGTAGGAGACTCTGTCCATGGGAAGCCCTCAGTGGTGTACAGATTTTTTACACGGCTTGGACAGGTGAGTAGATTTGTAGATCATTAGTAGAAATATTTGGAAGAGAAATTGTGACTCCTGAAAAATCCTTATGAAGGGGGAGTTTGCTGTGTCACAGAAAAGCTAAGCTACAGCCTGCCCTAGGCAGAAGCTTTTGATTTCAGGATTTGGCTCTTCTCCATGAGTGCATATGCACATGTTCCAGAAAAAGGTTGGGTAGAGGGTCTGGACAGTGAGACCACAAGTTCCTGCCCCCGCCCCCTTCTATAACATTTAAAAATACTAAAATACTTACCTCTCAGTGGTGCAGACAGCGATAGTTCTTGATCTGTTCTTTCCAGCCCGTTTTTTTCAACCTGCCACCTGCATCCACTTGTCCTGGCAGAACTCATCCTTCCTTTGCCTTTACCTATCTGTTGCTCCCTGCGTGTGTGAGCCTTTCATGTTGGCCCGGGTAGATACAGGTCACTGTGTGTGGCTGTGTTTGAGGCTGCCTCACACTGTGTCTAGAAGTCTGATTTAGTGAGCTGATATTATGGCTCATTTAAAAATTTACCAAACTTTTAAGAAAGTATCATATGGCAATCTGTTTATAATTATTGAAGCTGCTTGGTGTGTAGGTAGACTGGCCAGTATAGGGGAACATTTTCACAGCCCTGAATGCTTTTTATTTGTTTTAAAGTATCTTGTATATCTCAGTTACAGAATGTCTGAATGGGACAGTGTTGGAGACTCTGTCCATGGGAAGCCCTCAGTGGTGTACAGATTCGGATGTTTTAAATAGTGAATAATAGTGAATGTTTTAAAATGCTAAATTAAAATTTGAAGTTATATTTAAACATTAAAATGTTAAAACATATCTATGTATACTTGAAGTGTGTGTTTATAGAAAAACCAAGAGTTTCTCTAATAATTGCTCTAGCTGCTTTGCTATATTTGTGCATGCTTTGGCTACCAGCAGTCACTTACAGTGGAGATAGGCAGGGCCAGTGCATGCCTGCTGGACAGGTGCAAGGTCCTGGAGCTAGGAGAGACTCCTTGGGAAAACAGGTTTTACTCTTTCCTTTGCAGCTCAAGTCCTCTGTTTGAGGTGAAGTTGGTCTTCCCTTCAGTGATGTTTCTGTAATGCTATAGAGCAGTCTTTTATGCTTGATTATAGTATTTTTGCTTAGGAAATTGAATCTGTTTCAGGAATTATTGCAGGTAAATCTTGGATTATTGTAGTTGGTGCTTTGTGCTGATACATATTATACAACATTTTGTGTTTTAAGCATGTCTTTAAAATTGAAGCCCTTCTATTCCAGAAAGTTGACTTTTTAGTACAGTGGGAGTTGTGGGCTGATGTTATGCCTTTAATTCTTGTCTTACAGATTTATCAGTCCTGGCTGGACAAATCTACCCCTTACACAGCCGTCCGGTGGGTTGTAACACTGGGCCTGAGTTTTGTCTACATGATTAGAGTTTACCTGTTACAGGTAAATGTGCTCTCTAAATGTGCTGTTGGTTGGGGTATTGAGTGGATATATCTTAAAGGACATGGTCTGTAATAATTACTTTCAGGTTGGTGCCAAATGTAAGCTGTATTTCAGTGTGACTCTGTTGAAAGAGGATTGGTTACAGGTTGTCCTGACGTCATCATATTCTCTACCTAGAGTTCCCAGTGTGCCCAGGCTAGTATCGGCCTTCTTTGGATAGCAGACCCTGTTACAGATTTAGGGTGCCATGAGTGAGTTTGGCACTCGCCCGGTTTAGCTGTTTCTGAGCTGCTTCTGTGGAGCTAAAGAGGAGAGTGAGGACGAAACATTCAGAGGGTAAGAGATGGGTGGCGTAAGGCAGTTCTGCAGGTCCCTAAGCTGTCCGCTCAGACTTTCTGTTTGGAGCTTGTTGCGGCTGGTTAGATGCTTGGTTTCCAAGAATTCCTTGCAGACCTGGTTGGAGACTTTTCAGTGTTCGCAAGACCAGAGGAAGGCAGCTTAAAGGTCTCATCTAGCGTATTCTCCTCTGCAGCTGTGAAAGGTATTTCCTTATTTAAAGTTCTTCCCATCCATTTATTGTTCATCTATCCATCCATCCAATACTTAGGAGGCCATTAGGACGTGAGGTGACTGGGTGCATGAGTGCATCCACTGAAATCCTCAGAGTAAAGGTAGAAACTCGTCCTTTATTGTTTTCATTTATGAATTTATTCCCGTGAGCAGACAGTGTGATGGCGGTAGGCTACTCTGGTTTATTCTAGAAGGACTTGATCTGTGCGCATGTCTGAAATTGGTGTTGAGTTTCTCTTCATTGCAACTTGGTCGATTCACTGGTGGAAAGACTGGATTGGCAACCTTGGGGTGGGGGTGGGGCATAGCACACAGGTTGGTTGTACTCTGTTCTGAACTAGATTTGTGCCTGACCTGGCATTCCTCAAGGCTTGGCTTTGCAACATGATTAGCGTATGTGCATAAAATTGATTTATACATCTAGTTTCTAGATGTCTGACTTAAAAATTTTTTTAGGTAGAAAGGTTTCCTTTTGTTTGTGTGAAAAGTACGGGCCTTTAAGGTGTATCATACAGTTCTGGAAACCAACTAGGATCATTTGATGCTTTAGTATGCTCATGTGAGGACTGTAGGGATTCCTAGTTCTTTGCCCTCTCTGGAATGCTGGGTTTGAAAACACTTTACTCTTGATGTCTTGCCAGGGGGTGGTGGCACGCCTTTAATCCCAGCACTTGGGAGGCAGAGGCTGGCAGATCTCTGAGTTCCATGCCAGCCTGGTCTACAGAGTGAGTTCCAGGACATCCAGGGCTACACAGAGAAACTATCTCGAAAAACAAAACAAAAATGAGAGAGAGACAGAGAGAGAGAGAGAGAGTTGTTTTCTTTTGATTTCCTGGTACTGGATTTCTTCTGTGAGGTTAGCATTCCAAGTGAAATGTTTCTGATGCTGTGGGTTGTCTACAGAGGGTTGCCAGCTGTCACGAGTATAGTAATAGCTGGCATTCTGTTGTAGACTCCGTGTGAACCTATTTGCTCACAGCAGATTTTGAGGCTAGAAGTACACTTGAATGTTACCCAGGTGCTCAGCCCTCTAGCACTATGGGGTAGTGTATCTGTTGAGGAAGGCTTTCTTTTCTGCTGCAGCCAGTCTTGGTCTGCACTGTGGCTGACTGCCATGCACATTTGGCTGGACCCTTAAAGAAGTTTATTGTTTGGGCTCTTAAGTTGTCACAGTCATATCAAACATACAAGGTAAGTTGAGGTAAAGGGTCACTGTGGAAAGGGTCATTGCAGTCCTTATTACTTCACCTTGAGAAAGAGCTATGTTTGTAGTGTAACAGAGCTTCATGGGTGTGAGCTCAGTGAGCTGGTTCCAGCTGGTGGCAGCTGGGCTGCTCATGATGATGGCTTTCCTTCTCTTCCAGGGTTGGTACATTGTGACCTACGCCTTGGGAATTTATCACCTAAACCTTTTCATAGCGTTCCTTTCTCCCAAAGTGGATCCTTCTTTGATGGAAGACTCAGGTACAGCAGGGGCCGTTGGCGTGCTGTCCAGGCTGCTCTGGGCCTCTACATCTTCCCTGGGATAGTCCATGGGTCTGGGAGCACTTGGACCTAGGCCTGGTCTTGTGGTACTTATATGTGCTTGTGATGTCTGGATCAGGATGAATTTGTCTGTAGGATTATTCATTAAACACTGTACACCTGTAAAAAGGTTCATTCTTTATCCTCATTTAGGAGGAAACTGAAGCACTGGGGTTAAATAACACATCCAAAGTCACACTGCAAGCATGGGACAGAGGAGCAGGTCAGGGTCTGCGCCTCTGCTTCTCGCCTTAGAATTCCCTGCTGGTGGACTCTTGTGACCAGAAAAGCGCAGGAGCAGCGTACAGCAGAAGCAAAGCACAGACCCTACAACAGTAGGACCCTGGTTGCCAGGAGCTAGTCCAGGCTGAGGGCTTTGGGTGCTCCCTGGTTTCTCAGTTGAAATGTTCTTGGGGTATGTTTTTGTGCCAGGCTAGTGGGCTTATATTGTCCCCAAGTGAGGCCACCTTTGGGGTATGGCTGACATGATGAACAGTGGTCTTTGCAGGGAATCTGCTCTCTTGGAGGAGATGCTCCAACACTGATTTCAGATTGGATGACCAGAAGCCTGTCACCATTTAGGGGTGACTTGAAGATAACCAGGAGCATTTCCTGTAGATTTCAGCTTCTCCACCTGTACATAGGGTAGATGGGAAGAGGCCTTGTAGTTGTGGCTGTGCCGCATAAGGCTCTCCTCCGTAGACTTTGTGGACAAGGAATTTTGCCTGCATTTTTCTTTCTTTAAAATAAAATTTGTGTGTGGCTGGGCTGTGGTGGCACACGCCTTTAATCCCAGCACTCAGGAGGCAGAGGCAGGCAGAGCTCTGTGAGTTCAAGGCCAGCCTGGTCTACAAAGTGAGTTCTAGGACAGCCAGCGTTACAACAGAGAAACCCTATCTTGAAAAACAGCAAAATGTGCATATGTGTCACATGGAGGTCAGAGAATTTGCAAGATTTGGTTTTTTTACTATGTGGGTTCCCGGGATCAAACTCAGCTTGGCAGACTTGGTAGCAATTGTCCCTATCTGCTGAGCCATCTTGGTGGCTCCTCCTATTTTGATAATGGATTTCTGTGTACTCCATTCTGGCCATGAACTCTTCATCTTACTTCTGCCTGTTGAGTGTTGGGGTCACAGGCATGTACCTTTGTGGTCTACATTCTCTCTTTCCTACGTGCTTTATGTAAATGTCAGTTTGTCCTTTTCTTTATGTAACTGTATAGTACAACAAATGAAAAATCTTTATGAAGTTGAATTTTTTTTAAAAATGTATTTAAGAAAACACTAGTCTTAATAAAAAAAAGTCCTACTTGAGTTTTCTGAAGTAACAAACGAATTTGTAAGTTGACGCAGACCCCACACTTTATCTCTGGTTGAGTGAAATCTGTTGCCATGATGAGGCATATAGGTCAGAAACATAAGGAAAGTGTGTAAGCGGAGGCAGAAATCCAAAGACGAGAGGTCTGTGCTTCATCTCTAGCTGATACTCTACCTTTCAGACGATGGCCCTTCATTACCAACCAAACAGAATGAGGAGTTCCGTCCCTTCATTCGAAGGCTTCCAGAATTCAAATTTTGGTGAGTGGATTTTTTTCTATTGAACAATAAAATACATCCATCTGTCTTATTTTGACAAACACGTATAATTGTCCGTGTGTGGACTGTGGACTGACATTTTGGTACACATTATGTGGTGGTCATGTAAAGGTCGTGCAGTGGTTGTGTGGTGGTCATGTGAAGGTCGTGCAGTGGTTGTGTGGTGGTCATGTGAAGGTCGTGCAGTGGTTGTGTGGTGGTCATGTAAAGGTCATGCAGTGGTTATGTGGTGGTCATGTAAAGGTCATGCAGTGGTGTGGTGGTCATGTAAAGGTCATGCAGTGGTTATGTGGTGGTCATGTGAAGGTCATGCAGTGGTTATGTGGTGGTCATGTGATGGTCATGCAGTGGTTGTGTGGTGGTCATGTGATGGTCGTGCAGTGGTTGTGTGGTGGTCATGTAAAGGTCGTGCAGTGGTTGTGTGGTGGTCATGTAAAGGTCGTGCAGTGGTTGTGTGGTGGTCATGTGAAGGTCGTGCAGTGGTTGTGTGGTGGTCATGTGAAGGTCGTGCAGTGGTTGTGTGGTCATGTAAAGGTCATGCAGTGGTCATGTAAAGGTCATGCAGTGGTTGTGTGGTGGTCATGTAAAGGTCGTGCAGTGGTTGTGTGGTGGTCATGTAAAGGTCGTGTAATGGCCAGGTGAGGTGAGTGGCACACCTACTGCAGATACGTAACTGCTTTGTGTTTGAACACTGGAAGTCCTGTCTGAGGTATCTTGAGGGAAGCCCACTGCTCCCCATCTTGTCGACACAGTGGCAGTCCTTTCTCTTGACTAGTCATACTGTTATTTCTTCAAGGCTTTTGTGGAAGATAATTGGGCTGTGAGAATAGACCAATTTTTGTCCCAGTTAGTTACTGGTTTCTTAACAAAATGAGATTTTTCTTGTGCTTTGTTTGCACATGGTGTGTATTAATCTAAAAGGTAACAGTTGTGCTGGGCATGGGAGTGGGTCACAGAGCTCTCTGGGGAGACCACCACTTCACAGTGTTCTCTCTTGGGTTGGCATAGTAGTCTGAATTAGTAGATGAGGCTGGTTCCAGAATGGAGGGCCCTAACAGCTGTTTTCCAGGCCCCGTGCCTCCTGTAGGCAGCAGAGGTAGACCAGCTTTCTATCTAAGTAGTTCTTAGGGCCTTAAGAGGGTATCTGCTGTTGGTTCAAGGCCAGAGCCCACCCTGGGAAGGTTAGGCCTTCTATAGAGCAGACATCCTGGGAATGCTGGGAGACCACAGAGAGAGTTATGGAACACATATGAGTAGGTGCAGCACAGTTCCTTTATGGCCTTCTATCAAAAGGTCAAAGCTGTGGCCTCCTGGCCTGTCTTTGGACCATCTGCCCCTAGAGTACAAAAGGAGCCAAAACCTTTGTTGACTCAATAAACTGAGCAGACTGGGCTCTTTGAGAGTTTCAACTCTGCAGCTCTGGTGTTGTACATGGGGCATGAAGTGTTAAAAGACCGTGGGGTATGATCTGGGAGACGAGGTAGAAGGTGGACAAGAAGTCCCCAAGGAACCTGGACTTCTGTAGGAAAAGAAGAGCTCCTGGGCGCGTCAGTAGCACAGAGCCTTACGAGAGGTGTGATGATGGTGGCAGGGCTGTGTGCTGGGGGCACTGCACTGCACTGCACTCAGGTCCCACGTCAGCCCAAGGCCTAGGTGGTTGTTCCAGAGGTTCCAGGCAGCAAACATGAGGCGCGTTTGGCTTTAGCTGGGATTTTTTTTGCCTCGTATAAGCTTAAGACAACTTGGATTTGGTTGTGGTTCAGTGTAGTATATGCAGACTATGGATACTGCACTGCTCTGATGTAGTATCTCTGGTGGGTGCCTCTGGGCAGGCAGAGGCAGGAGCAGCTATGGAGGCCACAGAGGGTTGATAGGTGCCTGGCGCTACCTGCAGACCACACTAATTTCTCCCTTTGCTTTAAGGCACGCAGCTACGAAAGGCATTCTTGTGGCTATGATATGTACCTTCTTCGAGGCTTTTAACGTCCCAGTGTTCTGGCCGATCCTGGTGATGTACTTCATCATGCTTTTCTGTATCACAATGAAGAGGCAAATAAAGGTAAAGACAGTAGCACTGCTGTGCAAGATGACGGTTACCAGCCTGACTGCAGCATCCCTGGGGAAGCATGCTTGGGTCTTAGTGCTGGGCATTGCCTCCTGTGTGATGGCTGACCAGCAAGTCCCAGACACAGCCTCTGAGAGCAGGTGGGCCTTCCTCAGAGCTGCTGGAAGCTGAGGAGAAAGCCTGGGTAGGGCAAGGTTGGGCTTGGGCCTCTAGTGCCTCAGTGGCTCTTTCTAGCTCAGAGCTCAAGGTCCGGGGTGGCCTGCTAGAATGCTGTGGCACATCCAGCTGCACCCACTCTGTGCTCTCCCCTGCTGTGTTCAGAGCCTCATGAAATGCTTCCCAGATGTTGGGATTTCAGACAGGCCTCCAGTGGGTCAGAACTTAATGGAGCAATGTTGGCTTCCTGTTTCAACTGGGATAGGCAGACACAATCAAGGGGTGCCTTTGGTTGTTGAGATCTTGGGAAAGGGTTAAGTAGGAAACTGTTTTGAAGTAACTCAAGTTTGTTTGTTTGTTTTCCCAGCACATGATTAAATACCGGTACATACCATTCACACACGGAAAGAGGAGATACAAAGGGAAGGAGGACGTGGGCAAGACATTTGCTAGTTAGAAGCTGGACTGAATCTGACACGTATTCAAGAACGGTTTTGAGCCATTGTAACAATGCCTTTTTCTTCACATAAAGTAGTTGATTATGAGGAAGTTGGATTTTCTTTTTAAAAGGAGCCTCAATGATTTGTATCTGAAATATCAGGTTCTTGAAGAAACTGGCATTTAAACCAAACTGCATTGATTTCTTTTCCAGTGATGTTCATGTGTTTGAAATGGACAAAACTGTACTGAACCATAGGCTTGGATGTGAGGCGGGTGGCAGCCCAGGAGAGCGGGAGGGAGGACGGAGTGCAGCCCTGGGAGCTGTCCTCCTGACCACGCTGAGGCCACTCCTCTGCCAGAGGGGCACGCCAGCCGGCTTCCTATGTGTGGAAAGGAATGTAACACTTGGAGGGTAATTTTCATGTAGCTCTGTGGGTTCTCATGCCAGTTTCTGAATCTCATCTCACTAGAGATGTTTTTCAAGTTGGCCTCTATCATAATGACTCAAAACTTTGTTCTTAACTACCATGATTGCTTTTGAGGGCCTGGAATTATAAATATATATTATATTTTAATTGTTTGAGACTATTTTGACACTTTCCTTTGATACGTAACATATTTTGCTTTTGATTAATTTAAACTGTTCTTATGCAAAAACCTCTTTAGGGAAACAGCTGGCCAGAGCACACCAGGTTTGGAGTTGTCACATGGCCTTTTACTTTCTATGGGAAAACAGAACCCACTGCATGCCAGACTTTTTGATGTGATAAAAATAATAATACTCTTTAAACATTTTACTAAGTGACTTTCAAATCCCAACTTTATTAAAGAAAGTGTCCCTTGCTTGTATAGTCTCCGTCTGCACCACTAGCCACTTCACTGAAGCACAGCTTGCTTTCCGCAGCAGTGGGAGGGGGACCATTGTGCCAAGCAGCAAACACCACAGGTGGAGGAGGGACAGGGGCTGTCAATAAAGCAGGCTTTTTCTCCCCGGCTGTGACCTGTTCAGAACCCCACTCAGCAGGGTTTCTCATCCATCCTACAATTTTAGGTACCTGCATAAGTCAGTCACCTGGGCTTCCTTTTGCTGACACTGTGATGCTCCTTTTATAGGCCACATTTTGTATACTCAACCCATCATTTTCTAATGATGCTCCAAGTTGGCTTTTACCATGTGAGCACTCAGGGTTCAAATTGAACATTTTTGTTTACATTTTTCACATTTTCCTTACCACTGCTTAGGCTCAAGGTGTGATAGAAAGTTGGGTATACCTAGCCAGAGCAGTGTTAATTACAAGTGAGGTACTGTATGTAACTGTAGTTGACTTCCCATTGAGTCCCTTGCTCCACCTAGAGGTACAGTTCCTGCTGCTGGTAAGGGGACCATCACAAGGAGCATCATGGTATCCAACAGCACTGCTGGTGCCTGGGCCCACTGACTAATTGCAGGCCAAAGGTGCTACCAGGATGTCTTCAGTTTCATGAAGTCTTTCCAGATTCTGTTCTTAATGTATGGAATTAGTTGCCTAAAGATGTGCCAGACTACACCTGACATAAATTAATTTTAAAAGCTTGGAAATGTCAAATGGAGGAAGAAAACGAGCCAGGGACAAGTCAAGAGGGAGCTGCACACAGTAGTGACTGTGGGTAAGCAAGTTGCGTGCTTATCTGGGTCTCCAAGCAGATGCGACTCAACCTCATTTCCCCGGAGGACCGGTATCTGAACTCACAGAGAAAACTCACTCCAGCTGACTGAGGTTGGCAAGAGATGTCCAGCCCAACCTGAATCTGATCCCTGAAACATGATAAAAAGAACTGACTCCTGCAAGTGCTTCTCTGACTTCCACACGTGCAGTGACATGTGTGCACCCTCACATAGCTAAAAAAGATCTCAACTCAGGGAGACTCCCTCCCCACCCCTTGATTTTCTTAGAGTTGGCAACATGTGTTGAGCATGTGACGAGTGTTTTAGGAGGGGAACTGACCTTGGTGAGTGTGGAGCCGAATGTACTACTTCACTTCCAGCTTAATCATCGGCCCTCCTCTCACAGCCTGATAGTGACCTCTTTACAGATCTAAGTAAAACACCCCAAACTTGTGAAGCAGTTCTCAGCTGTGTGGCTTGGTAAGGAAGGATGAACTCACTATCTCCGGAGACTCTCAAGCCATAAATAAGGCACAACAAGCTCCCCACCCTCACATGGAGTACTTCCCACTTGCCCCTGACCCTTGGTAACTATAGTGGCTTATATGACAAAGAACAGTGTATGAAGATTTTATATTTTTCTGCAACCACAGTTCTGAGGATAAACTCTTCGGTGAGCGATTCCACTTCTTGGAGCTGTCTGGTGATGATCTGGTCCTGGTCAGCGGTAGTGCCTCAGATAGACCAGCTTCTGGGGTGGGAACTTCTCCCTGCACAGGGGACACTCTGTCTGTGGGGTGGGGGTAGCGTGTTATGTTGGCTGTGCACTGTAACTGGTCCTGTCCTCTACTGTATCCCTCCTTTTCCGCACATGCACAATCATACAGCAACCAGAAAACAACCTCTGCTAGGGTCCGAGTCCTGGTGGAGCTAGACATGGGAGGGGTGCTGGCTCAGCATGGCAGTGCCCACCCACCTTCGGCACCTATGAACTTTGGATTTCTGGGACCTCTCCTGGGCTTTCCCTTCTGACTGAGCCTCTGCCATGTCTTCCCAGTGACTCTGGGCCAAGAGCTGTAGAGGGGAGGGCTTCAGATCCCATCAGTAAAAGACATCAGGCTCTGTGTGCTGTTCTAGTCCCTTGTAGAAACCCACCAGGTCCAACTCTAGATGAATCTTGGTGCTTCCTCTCAAGAGACAGGACACACTCCACACTTAAACATGGCGGCACTTGGGCAATGCTCACTATGCAGACTGTTGACTTAGGTGTGAATGCTTGTGTTTTCTGAACTGCATCCCAGGATACCCAGCTGTCAACAGTAGGGCTGTAGCCACATAGTTACCTGTCACTTGTAGCCCAGACTCCTGGCTAGGACAGCAGCTCACTGGCTAGACATGCTAACCAGGGCCCAGCTGCTTACAGGAAGCAATGTGCTCTGGGCACCTGTGTGTCCTGCTGGAAGAGGTTCAGAGGCGCACAGGGACAGTGATGTGTGCTCAAGTACTAGCATTCTGAGTGTGCTGAGCATACCAGGAAGCAAGCCTACGGGTAAGTGTAGCCTGACCTTTCTACCCATCATGTGCCATTCACCTTCACATTCAGCCCCACTGCAGTTCATACCTCACAGAGCTTTTAACAAAATGCCAGCCTCTCCACCCCAAGTCAAGGAGAAGTTTGGGAGGTGGGGGTGGCATAACTGCCAAGGGTCACAGGCCCAGGCATACACACCTTGGTGTTGCACCACTCAGTAATGCACTCCCAGCAGAAGAGATGGCCACAAGGTGTAGCGGTGGAGTGTCTTCGTTCCTCCAGGCATAGGGTGCATAGTGGGGTTCTGCAAACAGCTTTGTCTTCCAGGGAACTCCTACGGTGAGGACACAGCCCAGGTGAGTGCACCTCTCACAATCTCAGGGTATGCCAAAGTACCTCAGGCCCTCTGCACACCTGCGGTGGGACAGGGTTGCGGTGCAGCCTCCAGTCCTTCCTGGCTCGCTGCTTCTGCCTGAAGCTGTACAACTGCAGCCCCATGGACAGTGCCAGATGCAGCAGGGAGACGAGCCCCAGCAGTCGGTAGCTTGTGCGAGCCTTCAGGTCTTCTCCAGGCAGGCGGCGAGTGCGGAGCTGTTAAAACAGGTGGCACCCCCCCCAAAGCCATCAGGATCCCCCCAGGCCTCTTGTCTGCTGGAAGTTTTATGTTCAGCCAGGCCCTTCTCTTGGAATGGGAGTGTCCAAAGAACAAGAACTGACCAGGGAGATGGGTTTGAGTAGTAAAAGAGGACCCTGGCTATAGACTGACAGTTAAGAATTAGCAGCATAGACGAACTGAGCCAGGAGTAGATTGACCAGGAGAACAGGTGATTTTGGAGCTGTCTGGTACTTCAGAGGAAGAGTAGGGTGGGGCATAGCTACAGGGACCTGGACAGGCAGATCTTGTTCCCTTTACCAAGTCTATGACACTCTGGCCCCCAGGGATACCATCTTAGCCTCTGCTCCATCCACATCACAAAAGAATGGTGTTGACACCAGGCCACACTATGTCTTGAGCTGGAGCAGGGAAGCAGGCCCTGTAGCAAACCCAGTGCCCAACATGCAGGAGCCATTAGGGAGGGGGGCACAGCTGCTCAACTAAATGCCTGTTGGGATTTTGCTGGATAACTTCTTGTCTGGCGGTGCTGAGGTTAAGGCCTGAGATAAGGCTGTGGCTCTGTCTATGAGGGTGTTTGGAAGGGGAAGTTTGGCTGTGTAGGAGACATGGCATGTGGTCCCCTGACAGGAACTTTGAGCAGCTCTGGTGGGTGTTGAACACGGAGGTGATACCCAAGAGGAGGTTCTTTTGGGTGATAGGATGCAAGGGCATTGGCAGAAAGCTGGGGTGTAAGGTGGGGGCTGCCAGAGGCCAAAACCAGGTGAGTGCAGACCAAGTCTGCAGTCAGTGGTGTGATTGTGCTTGCTGTGAGCCACTGCAGGAATATTCCTTAGACCAAGCCTAAGACGATACCTTTCTGTCAGGGCTGGTGGGTGGTGATGAGAGGGGCCGCTGTGGGTAAGGCTGAATGGGAAAGGCCAGGCTCTGAGCTACAACCTGACTTGGTACCTTCTGGAGTAGGTGCTAAGCCCACTGGGTCAGGGCCTGGCTCTGCTGCCCCACACATGCCGGCTGAAGGAAGGGGAGGACTTACTTATCTTACCTTGGGCCTTTTAGGGAAAGACAACTGAACAAACCCTGCTGTTCCCAAGCACAGGTCTCAGTTCCAATCTGGAAACACTTGGCTGTGACCATGCTCAGAGGACCCAGGCCCATACAAAGTCCCCTTGGCATGGCTACTTACATAAGTGATCCCTGTCAGCCTCTTGGCCAGGTGGTAGAAGGTGCCATGGATATAAAACCAAGCAACATGGAGCCGATGGAGGCAGGCAAAGCCCTGTCTAAGGACGAAGACTGCCCGCTGGAGTGTCCTCCTTTGATGTTCAGTCAGTGTAGCTGCATGGTGACGCACCCAGCGCCGTGCTCCTGACCGGCCACGTCCTCCAGGTAGCAGACTTCCCTGTGAAGCCCGTGTACTGTCGCCATCAGCTTGCAGCTCCTGTTCTATGGGCAGCAGTGCCTTGTCCAGCAGGTAGGGCAAGACAGCATGCAGTGTGACCAGCGCTCCTCGGCGGAGCCTGGAGGGCACGTGCTGCTGAGATGGGTCCACTTGGATGATCCCAACATACTCCTCTCCAAGTGTCTGGTAGCCTGAGGGCAGATGCACAGTGAGGACGGCCAATGAGGGACCAACGTCTATCTGGCGTGGACCCCTCGCCTCAGCCCAACCAGGCACCCCAAACCTGCTCTTTCAGGCTGTCACCCCTGAGACCTAGCCAAGGCCAACATGACTTCTTGTTAAAACTCACTGTGGCCTTGTTACTTCACGATGACACAGGCTGCTACTCTGGGATAGGTTTCCCCCGTTGGTTGCTGCTCCCTTTGAGCTTTATTTGTTCCCAATTTCCCAGTTCCTCCTCTGTATCCCTGTTCAAGTGATGTGGTCCAATTTTGTGGCTTCCTACTTTCAAGATTATGGCTCAGTCTGGATCTGGTTCAGTCCTAAGTATCAGGCCTACAGGTCAGCTGCTTACCTGACTCATATCACATGGAGTCAGATAAAACACCCTCAAGCCTACCTCTGCTGAAAGCTAGCTTCTAGTTGTCCAACCTTGAAAGTCTTGTTTTCTTACACCCTGTGGAAGGCAAAGCCAGACCTGAGGCCAAACTCATGGTGAACCTTGAACTACTCTTTCCACGTGTCTCACCATGACTGTTTGTAGGCTGTGTGTAGCAACCTCTGCACCCAACATCTGGCCATGACCAGCAGTTAGCCTCTTCTGTATCTTGGAATGCCTCGTGCCTCATAAAAGGGAAAGGCCCATCCTGCTGAGAGAGGCCTCTTCAGTGACTCTGGCTGCTTGCTCTTTCCCCAGACTTGGCACTTTGCCCTGAAGAGCTCAACACTTCTTAGGATGCCTTACAGTGTGGTTGGTGCTTGCTGTGTCTCCCACCACCCAGAGTGTGGTCCACGGTGCCAGGATACCCACAATGACCTCTGCGCTGGCATCGGTGACCTGAGGCCCTTGCCACAGCTTTTCTCTCTAGGGGAGTTCTATCAGCCTTGGTTTGTTCACAAGGGCTTCATGGTCAGTATGTGACCGTTAGTACTGACCTGCCGTTTGCCACTGAGAAGTGGGTCCTGGGGTTGGGGATTTAGCTTGGTGGGAGAGCTTGCCTTGTCTAGCAAGAGCAAGGCCCTGGGTTGGGTCCTCAGCACTGGTGGGAAGGTGGGGTGGGAGCAGGTCCCAATAGCCTTAGAAAAGTCCTGAATGAAGGTCCCCAAGACCTTCATGAAAGGAGAGCCCCTGGCTGAGGGTTCCTAACCTCTAGAGAGGATCTGGGACAGCACCTCCTGTCTGGCCAGTGTCTGCCTTTCTTGAGGCTACATCAGGGTGAGTTCCAGGAGTGGCTCCATTTGCCTGGCAGCCTGCACCACCCCTTCCTCTGACTGGGGTGACTGTGGGCCCCTCAGTGCCAAGAACCTCCAAGCACTGCTACCTGCAATTGTCGTGAGGCCAAAGTAGGCTATATCTGAGAGCAGTTCGATCTCTTTCCTCCATTCCAGCCATTTCTTTGCACCTGAGAGGAAAAAAATATTACATCTGGGGATGTGAAACTGTTCACTGAAAGTAGGGACAATAACTGCGGCCCCCGGGGGGGAGGGGTAAAGTCCACGTCAAGTCCCTCCTCTTCTGGGGTGACCCTCAACTACTGCTCTCTCCCTAGCCGCCTCTGCTGCCTCGCCCTCTCCTCTCTCCCTACCTGGTTGGCCTGAGTGTCTCCACTTCCTAAGGCCCTCCCGACTGTCCCGAGTCAGGAGCTGCCCCGGCCTAGGAGGTCCCGGAGGGTCTACAGACCACCTGCCCTCAAGCCTGAGCTCTGTCGGGAACCTCCATGCCTACCTGCGAGAGCGACACTGTCAGGCGCAACCTCTAGGGGCGCGTGAGGAGGGAGAGGGCAAATGTCTGAGCCGCTAGGCGGGCCTGGGCGGGGCCCGCGCGCCCCGGCGCTCACCCGCGAGGCTGTGCAGCGCGCCCCCCGCCGCGCTCCGCAGGCCGCCCAGGTAGTAGTCGTCCTTCTGCGCCGCCCGGACCACCGCGGGCGCGCCCGCCAGCGCCATGGCCGCCGTCGCGGAGCTCGCACGCGCCGGCGCGGGGACGCTCGGCGTGCCCGGGTCGCGCGGCGCTGGCCGCGAGCGTCACGCGCGCGGAGGCGGGGCCTAGGCCTGACGTCCTGTGAGGGGCGGAACTGTGGACGCGGGGGCCGGGGGCGGGGTCACACGGGAGGGCCGCCGGGCGGTGGGCGGGGCCGCGCAGGAGGGGGCGGGAGAGCTGCGCCTGGAGGGCGGGGCCGCAGCGTTGCGGAACTGAGAGGGGCGTGGCCGACGCCGGGTGGGCAGGACCCGAGAGAGCTCGACCCCGCACGCGTGTCTTTGGCCTGTTGGGGCTCAGTGTTTCTGGCAGGAGGCACGTGTCTCGGGAGCGCCACGTGACCTCACCTGACTACGGAAGTCCCCAGTCCCCTTTAGGAGCTCCTTCCGCTGACCGTGCGCAGGTTTGCGCGGCTTGGGGTGGGCAGCCCCAGATTGGATCACTGCCAGGACGCAGCCGTGGATCAGGGAGAGAGCACGCTTCTGGTCAAATCAGATTTATCAGCTTGGAATGCAGACTCCTTGAAGGTCCAAGGCTGCTCGTGTCCCTTGGAGACTCCCCTTCAAACAGCTCAGTCTCAGCGTGACCACGAGGTGTGGCCTGGTGTCAGTGTCCCATCGTGGACTGTTCCTTACACGGGACCGCATGTTCTGGATTGTCTTCTCTCAGACATACGGAGCAAGACCAGAGACACCGCCCAAGTATCTGTTGTTCCCAGGGACGTGGCCTGAGTGTCTCTCTCCGCGGGGTCAAATCCTAGCCACAGACCCTCAGGTTCCTTTGACTGTGGATTTAAGGCACTCCTCAAGGGTTCTTCCTGAGGGACAAAACCCAGGATGGCCAGCAGGTGGTGCCATCAGCACATCTGTTCTACTCGCTCTAGGGACTCTGTGACCCTAGAGAAATCCTACACAGATGGAGAAGCAAGAGGCCCTTCAGTGAGGAGAGAAAGCGGGAGGGCAGGATGAGTAGCGACTCCATTGTAAGTCAGTTCTCTGTGTTCCCGGAGTCCCTCTTTGCCCCAGGGTTCCAGGGTTCCAGGGCTCTGAGGTGGCGGTGGAGTTTGAGTTCTGGCCATGTGTCCCTTGTCACCTCCCTTCCATCACCCTTTGCCTGAAGCACAAGGGTCCTTGTCGTGAACCTTGTGACTAACTCCTGGTGAACCCTCCCCTCTGTTCCAAGCGCCGAGGGCAGGAAGGCCAGGCCCCTGAGGATTTCAGAGAAGGCACCAGAGGTGTGGGTCAGAGTGGTTGACAGATCCAGTCCTGGCCTTGACGCTTGCATATCCACCTTCTGGACTTCTTGAGGGCCACCCCAATCTATTAACCATGTGTCATTCCCTGTTATCAATTGTAGTGGAGTCTCCTGGGGACACTGCACTGGAACATCTCTGGGCTGGCCTTTGACTGCCCCCTTGGGACCCTAACTAGCCCTGTGCCATCGACAAGGGACAAGGCATGTCCTGAACATTCCTTCAGTTGGTGGACTTCAGCTTTCTGGTCTATAGACCAGGAAGATGATAATTAGCTGGGATTTTTGTTTGTTTCTTTTTTTGTTTCTTAAGACAGGGTTTTGTTGTGGCCGTTCATTTTTGATTATATTTAAAAGAACTGTTTTTGTGCACAGTTGGAAAAGGGGATGCATAGGGCCTTGACCTTTTGTATTGTCTGCAGGTGTTGGATCTCTGTGAGGGATGTTTGATTGCTTATGATCTGCACCTGAGGAGTTCTGAATCAATAAAACACCTGAGCTGAGACGCTCGGGGTTCCGCTGTTGAGGACGGTGCTTGCCTGACGTGCTTCCCTCTGCTGAGGCCGAGTTTGAGTCTGTGGAAAATGCCACCCTGTCTGTCTTGGTGAGCCGCGCCAGCAGCAGCCTAACAACTACAAGTGGTGCACCAACGTGGGGCAGGACATCACGCCAGCCAAGCCAACATGGAGACAAGGGAGAAGAAAAAGAAATTCCAGACCTTGCAGAGTCTGGTAAAGTATGTTCAGGGAAGCTACCAGAGGATAGAGATTAAGGTATTAATTGAAGGTTCCTGAAGGAAGAGGAGAGAGAGAAATTAAACCTCTGTGAAGAGAAAAGACTGTGAAATTAATGAATAAATGAAGAAAAACAGCTCAAAAGTGAGAGCCACAGAATGGAGGCCCTTAGAGATAAAGAATTCAGCTGGGCGCAGGAAGCAAGGTTCTTACTGCTTTTCCTGATCATGGAGCCAACGCTCCCTCCTGCTGCTGGTGGTAGCGTGCTGTTTCATGAACCGAGCTTTTTGATAGCTGTGTTGTGTGTGTGAAGCCGAGGTGGCCCTTGTGTTGGAGGTCTCTAGAGTGGTGGTGAGAAAGAATGCCAAACCGTCAGGATACTCTTCCCACCGGCCCAGGACCCCCTGCTGTTGTGGAAGCCGCAGCTTAGCGCCAAAGAGCTGCTGAGTTAAACTGACCTTTTTTTTTAAACCCCTGCAAACCGGACTAAGAGAAAGACAAGCAGTCCAGGCACTGGTGATGGTGATGAGAACTCCACCCATGAGGGACTCTTACTGCAGACAAGGTGACCAGTTGTTTTTCCTGCAAACCAGACTCTAAAAATATGGAAAGTGTTACCTAAGGGTCAGCGCACAGACACTGTCTTCCAGAACTGGTGAGGTTGCATCTCATGCTGGCAGCTGAACTTGGTACTGTAAGAGTCACCCAGCTGGTGCTGGTTTTGAAGGCATGAAAGAGTCTTTGGAGAGCAGCTAAGGCTTGGCACTGTAAGAGGCCAAGAGAGGTCCACTGGTGAAGGTCCAGCCTCAGTAGTAATTGAAGGCTCAGATTGAAAGGGTCATACAGAGAAGTTGAGGCTCGGCACGATGAAGAGAGCCCAGGAGAGGCTATTGATGAGTGCAGCCCAGCTGCAGCAAGGGACCCAGCAGTGTTTGAGATGCCAGTGCCAAGGGACGACCACCAAGAGCAGCAGCAGCAGTGGAGTGGAGCCAGCCAGAGCCGGGGGACAAACTGTGCTGCAGACGGCAGAGCCAGAGAGGTGACCCAAGCCCTTCGGAGGAGCCCAGAAGCTCGTGAGTGAATTTCAGATAACTGGACATTAATAAAGTTTTTTTGCTGTCCAAAGACATTGTGAAAAGCTTGATAGATGTTTGGTTTCATTTGGTCTTGTGCATTGGCAACTCAGGTCCTCTAGTAAATGGTTTTGCCGGTGTATTGTATTATAGAGATAAAGCAGTTTTTTTTTTTATTAGCTTATACAGAAAAGGAGAAGTGTTGTGGAAGTTCATTTGTAGTTATATTTAAAATAATTG
Organism: Cricetomys ansorgei; assembly: GCA_026225945.1. Lineage (NCBI taxonomy): Eukaryota > Metazoa > Chordata > Mammalia > Rodentia > Nesomyidae > Cricetomys > Cricetomys ansorgei. Next base: position 1,130,691 of record JAMJFZ010000484.1, read on the forward strand.
TTTTATGCACTATTGGAAAAGGGGATGCATAGGCCTTGACCTTTTGTATTATCTGCAGGTGTTGGATTTCTGTGGGGGATTGTTTGACTGCTGTGATCTGCACTTGAGGAGTTCTGAATGAATAAAACCACCTGAGCTGAGATGCTTGGGGTTCCTCTGTCAGTCCAGGTTGGCACTGGCCATTGTGATTCTCTCTGCTGAGGTCTGGCAGGGTTTGGAGTTACAAATATGCCTCTTGTCTTCTGTGCTGAGCCACCCTGTAGGAGTACTACAGGGTTTCTCTGTGTAGTCTTGGCTGTCCTGGAACTCACTCTGTAGATCAGGCTGGCCTCGAACTCACAAAGATCCACCTGCCTCTGCTTCCTGAGTGCTGGGACTAAAGGTATGCATCACCACGGCCCAGCTAGCTGGTGTTTAATTAGCCCACCATGCTGTGCTGAACACATGAATTGTCTGGGCCCACATAGAATTACAGGTTGGTAGTGGATCTGGGATGAAATTCTGCATCTCTGATACAGGAGCTTCTGGAGCCAAGGTTAGCCACCCTAGAGGCAGTGTTCACAGTTCTGCCCCTCAACCACTGCTTCTGCATTCTTCATACACTGGGTATTACCTTGTTTTCCTGCCTGGTGTCCTTTGCCAGGTATGCTAGCTCTGGCTGCTCTGTTATTAACATTTGTGCATGTGTTGTATGCATCTGTGTGTATGCATGTTTACAAAAATGTGAGCATATATGGTGTGTGTGTTGTACCCACATGCGTGTATGCATGTTTGCACGTGTGTGGGCATATTCGGATATGGGTGTGTGTGTGTGTTCATGCATGTGGAGGACCAAGGATATCCGGCAACATCCTGGATTGCTTTTCCACCTTATTCATTGGATCAGGGTCTTTCAGTCAAATCCAGAGCTTGCCCGTATGGCTAGTCTTGTTAGCTGACTTGCTCTAGGGGTCTTCAGTGTCTGCCTTCCAAGGTTGAAGTTACAGGTGGGCCACTTCATCCAGCAGGTGTTCATGTGGGCTCTGGGATCTGAACTCTGGTCCTCATACTGGTACAACAAACTCTTTATCCACGGGTTCTACACCCAGCCCTCTCTGATCATTTTTAACAGAATTCTTCTGATAGGGAGGCCAGGGAACTGGGAGAGGACACGCAGCAGCGGCCTCTATTATATCTGCTCTGCGCCCCCCAGCCCCCAGGTTACCCCATCCTACACCACCTAACGGACAGGAAGATGAGATACTGAATCAACACACACAGGCTTTTTTTTTTTTTTTCCTGTTTGATTCCTCATAAACTCTTTCTTCTGCCCCAGCAGGATCTACTGTCCCGGTGGTTGCCGTATACAGGAAACCCGGGAGGGGGCTTGCCACTCAGCTGCCGCTCGGGAAGACAGTTCCTAAGCAGGAAACAAGGAAAAGCACAGCACGTTCATTTTTCTGTTTGATAATAGCCCTGGGGTGGTTGTACCGCAGGGCCCGCCCCTGCCTTAAGGCAGGAGTGTTACCAGGTGGCCCTTCACTGGACTTCCAGAGCCCCTGCCCTCACTGGTCAGCAGGCCTCCTAGGAATCAGAGGAGGGACGAGTCAATGCTTTCCTGCAGGAATGGTCAGGGGACGGCTGCCTAAGTCTGATGGGTTCTGGGAGGTCTGCCCCACCACCTGGGGCATGGAGCAGGGGTGAGTGCTGGGGCTCTTTAATTTTCCATTCTACCCTTGCTTTAACTGTAGAGGGGCAGAGGGACAACAACCTGCCCAGGAGCAGCTCAGTACAGGGACATGACAGTTAGGGTGGGGCCTGCTGTAGGCAGGAGGCCCCTTTACAGCTTCCACAAACCTGGAAAACAGGTTCCTCCACCCAGGGGGGCAGGCTGGAGGCTCTGAGAGCACACAACAGCAAGCTGCCCTGGTTGCTGCGGATTGGAGCCCTGGAGGTACTGTGGGCACTGAGAAAGGGTGAGGGTATTAGAAGGGAATGTGAGGCCTGGGAGGCTCTGACTGATAGGCAGAGACCTCTGGGAGCCTCCTCCATGCCCCTGTGAGCTTCCTAGTGAGGCTAGGTCTGGGGGCAGGGAAGCTAAGCCCTTCTTGGAGGCTGTGTACCCTGGGAAGGGACTCTGGGCAGTTCTGGGGGCACAGGCAGGTGGCTGGGATGCCACCCTTAGCCAAGACCCAGGGTAGGGGGGTTGTGTTCCTGTGCTGGTCCTAAGGACAAGAAAATTTGGATTTCCAGTGCGGAGACAGCACAGGGCTCCAGGGCTTTGTCCATTCTGAGAACTTGGAGCTGGTTTTGAAACAGATCCCTGGGGCTGAGGAGGAAAGGGCTTGGTCCTGGTGGCAGAGCTCAGGGTCCGGGGTTGGCATAGGATGAACCAAGGCCTGGTTGACCCCACTCCTGGATATCCCTCCATCCGCTGATGGAATGGGTGATCTAGCACTGGCAGCAAGTATTTATTGGTGGAATGAGGGGTCCTCACATTGTGGCCACCATCCTGAACAGCGCTGGATAGCAAGAGGCTGACACAAAGGTCCCCAGGGAATGGAGATCTGGAAAGACTTTCCAGTAGAGGAGGGGTCTCTGTCCATGAGAAAAATGTGACCATACAGGCACATGCAGGCTGGGGGTGATGGACAAGTTGTAACTGAGAAGGGATACAGGCTGGCTTTCTATCCCCCTCCTGTAGGATGAAGGGCAGGAGGCTAGTCACCCTAAAGCAGTAGGGTGCAGTACCCTAGAGGGTAATCACTGGTCCTGAGGACACGAGGCAAGGCCTGGAAGACCGGAGGGAAGCCTAGGCTGGGAGCAGAATGAGCCTGGAAGCTTAGGCCCTGAGGGGCTCTTCATGGACAGGGCTTGGGACAGTGTAGCTAGCTATTGGAGGGCTAGGGGCTAGAGACTCTTGTGAAGCTCCACTGTCTCACCCAGCAGCCTCCTGGTATAGAGGGTAGAATCTGGAGCGGGAGGCACTGGGGAGAATGGGTGGGGCGGACAGCTATACTTCAGGTGTGACTTCATGTCTTCGCCTTGCCTCAGCTCCATCATCTGTCAAACAGGAGAATGGAGTTTTGTAGGACAATCCAGGAGAACGAGCATGGGTCCCTTCCTGGCTCAGGGTCTACTGGGAGGTGGTATTGGGTAGTAGCAGCCTTAACCGCAGGCAGGAATATGCAAGCCTTTATCAGCATGGAGTCATAGACAAGGCTGGGATCCAGGACTTCTCTGTTTCCCCCTCTGCTCCAGCCAGGGCCCAACCCTAGAGCTTGGCACATGCAAAATGCAGGACAAGCCAGAAGCTGCCAGATGGCAGTGTGAAGGCTTGTAGTTGCGTGAGGTGGGGAAGAACCACAGTGTCTGATCTCTGATGATCTCTGAATTTCCAGAGAGATGCTGTGGAAGGCTTTCTTGGCCTTAGATGTGAGAATCAAGAATGATCAAGGCTGGTGATCAGATCCTGTCTTTGGGATGTGATGGCCTTGAGGAAGCTCCTTCCAGACAGATATGAGACTCTGGTGTAGGTCCATGGAGTATAGTTGAGGCCAGCCACAGGGATTCTACTGAGAGCAGAGTGGCTTGGACCCAGTGCAGGCTCCTTGGGTCTGCTCCTTGACTTCTTGGGTCTGTCGGAGGTCAGAATCATGGGCAAAGGCCTATTAATGTGATCTCTGTGTATCTTAGATGGGCACAGCGACTCCGGAGCCTTTATGTCCATGGTGTGCTGGAATAAGGGGGCTTCGGGGGTCACAGGCTCAACACCAGGTCTCTGTTGATTCTTCTTGTCACCCTGGTTCCTGGAACAGTTCTAGATGGTGCCTGGTCCATGTCCCCTCTGCTCTTCTGTGCCGGGACCTTCCGGGAATCCTCAGCTCTGCTGAGAATCTGGTGTTCGATGCTCCTATGGGCAGCCAAGGGGCCTGAGAAGCTGTTGCTTGGGGCAGAATTCTCAGTAAAACAAACACTGCCCCAGTTCTTCAGTACGCACTGGGCTTTTCTAAAGCTGGGCTTTCTGTGGCCCTAGGATTGTCCTTGGACCCCACTGAAACATCAGCTCCCTTCCTTGCCATGCGTTTGCAGACATGGCCCTGTATAACTCACTGTATGTGTCTCTAGGGGCTCTCCCTGATCTCTGGGACTTTCCAGGCATTGTCTTCACAAGCAGGTGAAAGATAACGTACCCCCCAGTAGCATCCAAGGGCAGGCTGAAGCACTGTCTCCCCTGGAACAGCTGCTCCTTACAGAGGGCAGGGCCTGGGATGCCCAGCTGCCTATGGCCCACGCGCCCTAGGGGTTTGGGGGATTCCCCATTTGTTAGT